>VWZZ01003047.1:1418017-1463017 GCA_013399095.1 Psophia crepitans
CGTGCAGTTTAAAATAAATCCAACAGGGGCCGTGTTTGCTGAGCTGATTTGCCCGGTTGATGCAGATAGCGGCGGCGAGCCTCCCCGCTTATGTGGAAAAAGACTATTTTAAGTGTCATAATTAAGTTTAGAAGCCTTGTTTGGGCTCATTCACTGCTCGAAATAAAAAGGACTGGCTGCTTTTAGACCCTTTCTGAAGGGGTTGGCTAAGCGCCTCTGCACGTTCGCTTGGAGAAGAATGTTTTCTTTTCTAGTTTAATATTAGAAACTATATTTTTACTTGTTTAAACCGGATTTGATTATTCCTGTGGAGATTTTTTTTCTCTCTCCCCCCCCTTCCTATCACTCAAATCTTTGTTCATTGTTCATTGACTGTGGAAGGCTGCTTAAATGTACGGCGAGAGGGGGGAGGCCCCCTCGCTGGTTTGATGTTGAAATAGTAAACCTGAATGAGGAGGGTGGCTGGAAAAGTGGACATTGCAGCTTTAATTAACTTCAAGATGCTTCGGCGAGGACCAGAGCGTAGTAGTGACGTTGCCTCATAAATCTGTCCAGTACAGTGCGTTGCATTGAACTATTACAGTATCACCGTCATATTGAATATTCACTACCTATCCGGGAGCAGATTTGCATAATTGGATCTTTTTTAAATGAAACTTGTTTGCAAAAAACCAAACAAAACTAAAAAACCAAAAAGCCCAAGTGAAAACCGCGGCGATCTGCATGATTATAAAGGGTTCAAACATATCCGAAAAGTAAGTGACCTGCATAAGTACATCAATAGGTTAAGTGTAAATAAGATGAGAAGTGCTTCTGAAAGCTGTACATTCCCTACGTGGTCTCTGGGGTTATTTCTCAATAGCGGGATTTTTTTGTAGCCTCAGGGATTTTAGGTTTTCTGTCTGCTTTCATAACTTTTTCCCTCACAGTTCTTATACGAGGTGAGGCTTTCGTACCGTGCCTGTGTACCTGTGGTGAT
The DNA here is from genome assembly GCA_013399095.1 of Psophia crepitans. Classification (NCBI taxonomy): domain Eukaryota; kingdom Metazoa; phylum Chordata; class Aves; order Gruiformes; family Psophiidae; genus Psophia; species Psophia crepitans. The sequence continues at coordinate 1,418,997 of VWZZ01003047.1, forward strand.
ATTTTGAAAGAAAATAGATTAATAGTTTGTAATTCGTGCTGTTTGAGTTGTATAATTACAGCTACTGTGGAAGGGAAATGTGTATTGCTGTTGTGTTTCTGATCATCGAATAGATCATCACTAAGTAGTTCAGAATATTCAAGCGTTGCGTATGTGTGTGTTTGTGTACGCTTAAAAATCGACTTAGTTAACTAAGCTGTTACTTCTTAAATCGTAGAGGCAACTAGTTTTTTAACGTATGTGTGTGTGTGTGTTCCCCCATTTGATGGAGGATGAAGATGACTGAAGTAATTAAAAATGCCAGAAATTTTTAGAGTGAGTTTGTAGGTTATATGTAAAACCCGTCCCCCCCTAACCGAGTGGCTGGCTTACAGTATCTCGGTTTCGGATCGGGCAGGTCTAAAAGTGTTTTGTAAAATCAGACGCTGGCGTTTCAGCTGCCGCGAGGACGAAGTTGTGGAGCGAAGGCAGCTGAAAGCGTCGCCTCCTGGGGAAGGGGCGCAGCGATCGGTGGGGCGAGCCGAGCAGAAGTGCAAAGTCTGCGTGCAGCCCAAGCCTTGCCCCGGCTCGCCCCCCCCCGCTGAAGGCTGCTTTAGTTATGATGTCATTCTGATAGTGGAGAGCAAATGTCTCCTGATTCTGCCATTAAACGCCTGGCTGATTTGCCTGATAATGATAGCATTGACGTCCTGCTCCTTGACGAATGCAAGCCCTATGAGCCCTATGAATTAACTTTTTTTCCCATAGATGAGGGCTAGCTAGCTTCACGACGCATGAATGTAGCAGCACTTCTTTGACAGATTACTTTGAACCTCCTCGTTTCTGCAGCAAACCCCCGTCCCTGACTAACACTCCGCTAGGCTGCCAGGAGACCCTTGCACAGTTTGGGCCTGATTTGCGGAGCCTCTGAGCACTCATCACTTCCACTGACTTGAGGTGGAGTTGTGGGTGCTCAGCAGCTTTGAAAACCAGGCCCTCTGTTCAGCCAACAGCTGAGGCATTTTTTTTCTTTGCTTGTTTGGATTTTTTTTTGTTGTTATTTTTTTTTTTTACATTAACTAAAGAGGGGTCTGTGATTTCTAGTCGTTACAAAAATATTTGTAAATATCTTGAGATGTTTGTCCTAGTCTGTTCTGGTTTTCCCTTTCTGCTATCCTTTTTTTTTTTTTTTAAATTTTATTTTTAATTCATCTTCTAGTGGATGTGCTGTTAATCTTTTGAAGAAAAGAATCATAAATGAGTTGTTCAAAGTTTTCAGAACGCTGTAGAAGGAAAATGTCTCCAGTTTGGTAACAAGTGCTTAGAGAATCGATTGCTGTTTCAGAGCGTGCACTAGGAGAGAGTCTTGGTACAGTTGCTAAGCCCTGCAAGTGGGTGCACTTTCTCATAGCGCTCTGTCTTCAGATTTTGCTTGTGACTTTGAATTTCTATCACTGCAGGTAAATGAGATTTAATATGATTTTTTTTTTTAAAGTGCCAGTGGCTTAAACTTTGTTTTCATTTGCTGTTCCGATGATGACAATTAACAACTGCAGATGTAGGAAAGGTTAGTCTCCCTATTACATTTGCAGGGAACGCATCTAAAATATTTGCATGCTAAAACTGTGTTTTGCAAATGAGTTCCTGAAGATACAACTTGCTATCATGGAAATACTGTATTGAAACACTTTTACTAAATTGACTATGACTTTATCAATTGTAAAGAAGAAAAAGGAATTGTTCTACAGGCTCTTCAACTTCTGAACATATTTGAGCTCTAATACTCAGCAAGTTGTCTGCCACTGTAGACTTTTATATAATGAAGAGGCTGATTGTCGTATTTTTGTCCATGCTAGAGGCCAATAACCCAACCCATTCATTTTCAGAAGAGAGTAGCCTGGAAGTTGCAACATCACTACCACTGTTTTGCTTGCAGCAATGAAGACAGCGCTGAGATCAGAAATTGTGATCTTCAGTACAGAGAGCTGACACATTAGGTTGTTTACCCACCATGGGAGCCTTAGGTGACCAAAGAGATTTGCATTAGAACAGACGTGGAAAATCCACTAGTCTATTAAAATGGGCTGTGCTTATTCCCTGGGAAGCACAAGTTTCATCAAGTGTAGGAAAATCAGTAAAAGTCATTTTTCCAAATGCTGATTTTTGCTTAAAGTTGTCTTTGAATTGCACAGGTGTTTTTAGAGTGCCTTGACAAAAAAAAAAAAAAGGGCCATAAAAAAAAAGCGCATGGATTTATATGAACTTTATAAAAAATGGAAAAGAAAGCCATAAATAGATTTATTTTTCTGATTTGAGTGAGGACAATTAAAGCTTGTTAGTATCTTCTGATTTAGTGTGTTTTAATAGGATTTGTAAGTAAATTTAAATTTTCATCTCCGAATTTCAGATACCTGAATAGATGTGTATCGGCTCTTCAAAATGCTAAAAGCAGTACGATCTTGAAAGGCCATTTTTCTGTTCTCTCATTCACACCTTGCATTTTTTCTTTTTTTGCCTGATTCTTTACCCCATCTTTTTTGAGGCATTTTGTGTGTCTGTTTCAGAGGTGCAAGCAATTTGGATTCAGGGAAGGAGAACATAGATGAAAAAATAGAATACATATTCTTTCTTTTATAGAAACATGAATACACTTATTTCTGGCAACTGTAGATGGAAATCCAAATTTCTCTAGTGAAGACACTCTGGGCACAGATGTTCACAGAAGAGGAAAAAAGATGAGCTACTGAAAGAAAATATGTAAAAGTAAAATAATTCTGAGATGCTTAATTGGACGATCTTAGGGTTATTGTACGGACGTGCGGTTCTACCTTCCAGTCGTGTGGCCACATACAGAGTATGAACTTTCTGTGACCAAGTGAGTGATCAGAATCTGACCTTGGATGGAAACAAGTGAAAACTGTAACGATCTGATGGATGTTTGTTGCTTAACGTGAAATAACTGAGTAGTGTCTGCCTAAATCTGAGCGGATCACAATAACTGCTGTGACATTTTCATTCCTATTGGCAGGTTAAGCGACGAAGCCAAGCACCCAGTGAGAGATTTGAAGCGTCTTTTCAGAGGTAGCAGAGATCCAGATCGGGAAAGAGTCATGGGAACAGGGTAGCGAGGGGGGATTTGGGTTGCACCAGTGCTGTGACTAAACACGTTCCCAGAGGGAAGATTCTTCCAGTATTCTGAATTTGGCACCTTTCCCTTATATTTAAATTTGCTCTAATTTTCAGGTGCATCTTACTAGATAACCAGATGCATCAAAAAAGCAAAAGAATTATAGAGGAGTAATTATAATTAGCTTAGTTGTTTATGTTTTTTAAAAATTTTAAGATGGGGCCTTGGAAGTATTTTGAAGTTGCTGTTTTTTAGAGGTTTTAATCTAAATACTCCATGTGAGATTATTTTCTAAAGAGACGGGTTCATCAGGTCAAGTTGAACTATATTAAAGACAAACAATTTTGTTATAATCTGACTGTCTTTTAAACACAGATGAAGAAAACAGAACAGCCTCCGTATCTGATCTTTTCTCCATTGTGCATTGCAATGTTCGAGACTCGTATAACCAAAAGTGAAATCAAGTAATTCCTTGGAAGTATTTGTCATGGTGTGAAAAAAGCAGCGCTGCCTGTCGTGGCAGGACGTTAACAGAGGGTTCTGCAGGTAGCAGTGCCTGAAAATAGCGATGACGGCTTCGACGGCCCTCCCGTGGCATGGGGCAAGCCGCAGAGCCAGCTTCTTCAAACCAGCTGCTTGCTTTTGGTGCCTTAGTGTCAACCTGTCCGGCTGGAGGCATCTCGGACTTCCAGAGGGACCAAGCGCTTGCTGGGAGGGTGGAAACTGGTGAAGATCAGGCATGGGTTATCCCAAGTGGGCTGCCCGCAGTGCCAGGGAAAGGCTGCTTGGCAAAATTTGACCCTGTCTCAGTTTTGTAAACAGAAGAAGCAAGAGAGGGGGAGAAAAAGGAGTGTGAGCTAACTGTCACCCCCGTGGCCTGCAGAGGGGTGCAGGGGAGGTTGGCTGTGGGGGACCCTGGGATGGTCAGGGATGTCCCAGGGGACCTTCCTTGCCATCAGCCTCAGACGGGTCAGGGTATCGTGGTGCAAAGGGATCGATGGCAGTCTTGATTCTTCCTCTTGCAATAAGCTTGTTTCAGCCTTAATGTGAATTTTGTTATAGTTCCTTTTATGTTTGTTTGTGGGTATTGGGGTTTTTTTAACTGTGATAGGCACTGTTAGAAACTTTTCCGTGTTTTTTATGCCTTTGGGATAGTCTGCCACAGTCACTGTGGTGCTTTGCCGAGGAGGATGGGAGCCCATCGATGCTACAGAGGGGTTGCTATCAAGTACCACAGTTACTCGGTGACAAGAGGACTATGTGTTCTGCTTCCTCTGTAATCCTGGCGCCTGCTGATCTGGGAATTAGCCCTGGTAGCCCAAGCGATAGCACTGTGCTAGGTTGCCAGGTTGGCCTTGCATTTGTTTTTCTAAATGATAGCACATCGTATTAACGTTATTTTATTTCACTCTCGTAAGTTGGTCTCCATAGATTTGTATAGAGGTTGTTGCCCTCAATCTTGTCATTGGAGTATCAATGGTATAGGTAGGTCCCTTTAATTTAAAATTTAGAAAAGCATGGGTAAATAGGAAACTCAGGCAGAATTGCTTCATGCAAAGGATAGTAAACATATGGAATAAATTACCAGCCAGGAAAGCATAAATGAGTTCAAGGGAAGCCTAGGTTTGTTTTTTGAGAAAGAGCATGTGAGAGCTAGGGTGAAGAAAGCAAGGAGGTGTGAAGTCAGGTTTCTATTAACAAAGGCTAATGTGGTGGGCTGGGTGTTCATTTCCTAACATTTCTTTTGATAGCTCTGCATGGATGGTTACATTTTATTTTCACGTGTGTTCGTTAACATTGGCTCTCTAGATCTACACGTTTTGTCTTCAGAGGGTCTACAGAAATATTAAAACATAGGGCAGCGTAAAATTTTGATAGCAGTTTCATTCGAGGGAGTGATGTGATAGTGAAACATCGATCAATGGAATTAGGGAGAAATCTTGCCTTCTCTTGCATTAGTTTATAATTGACAGGAGAAGCAGAAACTGCCTTCTACTCTAGTGACCGAGGATTTCTGATAGCTCTTTGCCCTGGTTCAACCATATCAGTGCTGGAACAGTTTCAAAAAAACCCTGCATGTAGACAAGCTCTCTTTGGTTTTTTGGTTGTTTTTTTTTTATTATCTTTAAACTTTATTCAATTTTATTTTATTTCTCAAGGGTTTAGTTAACATTTTTATGGGTTTCAGTCCATGGAATGACTTCCGAGTTTTTTGAATGTCGAGGATTGATTCGATGTTGGAAAGCAAAAGTAGTTTTGAAACTACTGCTACAAGTAGCTTTTCACTGAACCTTTCTTTTGTTGGAATACCCTGCATTTTTTAGGAAAATGATGGGTGTCTCTTCTCAGAAGAAAGTGCATAAAGCTTAGCAAAATTTTGGTTGATTTTGATGTGATTTCTAGGATCCAATTCTGCTCCTCTGAGTTGGGATAGGGCTGAGTCAGTAGGTAAAATTTCCCTTCCATACCAGGTGAGTCACATGTGATTCCTAGTTTCGCCACAAATACATTAACTCCATCATTTGTGAACTCAGAGAAAAGCAGGATGGTCTCAAAAAGAGACCCTGATTAAACTTTCGCTTGTTTCATTATTTCAAATACAAAAAGAAATCCAACCTTTTGAGTTTAAAAAACGCAAAGGTTATATAGGCTACCCAAAATTTACATGTATAATAAAATCACTATTTATTACCTTTTTAAGGGATCTCTTCTTCATTGATTCATTGAGATTTTGCCGTAGGAGTGTAATTCCAATTAGGGCTAATAAAATAACTAGTAGAAGATAACCCAGCATCTTTATTAGCACCATAGTACCAGCTAACAAAACTCTCCTGCTCTAACTACTCCCTTCTTTGGATTTTACCACAAAATTTCTTCTAAAATAGCTCAGATATTTTAAAATATTCTTGATTGTTTTAAAGAACAAACGTTCAAGCATCTTTCTTTTACTTGAATACACAAAGCTATCTGCATGTGTATGCGATAAATGGACATGCTATTAGGTAAATGAGCAGTAGGAAATCCACAACCATTTCTGAATTAAAATTTGAATCTATTGCTTGTTTTGGTGGTGTCTTTGGCATGCTAGGTGCTTTCCAAATATAGAAGTATAGTTTCTGGCCAGAACTAGCTGGAATTTTCTTATTGCAGTTGAAAAGCGACAGTTCATTAGTTTGCATCAACATGCTGCATCTTTGAAGGATTTCTCAGGTTCACAATTGAATTTCTGCTCAAAATGAAAGAGTTGCATCTCTGCACTTCATTATGGACTGGTGATTATGAAATGCACCTGGGTCACTGGAGAGCTGGATTCAGATCATTCTTCTCATATCTGATTTGAATCAGCTTCTTCAAATCAAGTTTCTCACATCCCAAGCGAGTGCTCTAATAACCACACCTTGGCTCTTCTAGGGTGGGTCTTTTTAAGTTCCCGCTCAGGCTATTCCAATTTAAATAGTTGCTTAATTATTCAGTGGGCCAGAATTGGCTTGGGCATTCAAGTGTGAGGTGAGAGACTGGTTCCAACTTCTGTTCTCTTCCAACAGAGACCCACACCTTGCGCATGATGTGGTGAGTGTTTATGTTCTTAATGTTATCTTGCTGGCTCTTCCTTTTGAAAAGTTATGAAAGGTATCAGGTTAGTCCCAGTGGGGAACAAGAAGAAATTCTGTAGTCTTCAAAGTATGTGTGATATGGGAAAATTGTTCCTTACTCAGCTTTATACCTTTCTCATGAAGTTTGTAATCTAATGACTATGAAAGTCAGTTGGTGATGTGGTGCATCTTGGCAATCCAAAGAACTTTCATCTTAAAATGGAGTTTTGTTGCCAATGGTTTTTTTCAGTGGATTGTGTGTTTGAACAGTGCCAATTAGCTGATTCCTGCAGCGCCCTGAGCACTGGGTGCCTAGCTGTGGGAGGTGCAATGGGTGCAGGGTCAGACCCTTGTGCTGCAAGCGTCCTGGACCTGTGTCCAGCGCAGAGCTTGTGCGCGGTGCTCTGGTAGGACAGCGCGGAGCTTGTGTGTGGCGCTGTGTCTGGTGGTACTGTGCGGCGGAGGGAAATGCCACGTAAATGCCAGCAAATGCCTTGGAGATGCAGAGGATGCCGTGCTGTTAGAGCTCCTTCCCTCACAAAGAAACTCATGCGAGATGTAAAAGGCCCACGGAACTGGCTGGTTTCTCTGTTGGGATTTCTTAAAATGAAGAGAAAAAATGTCTTAATCTGTAGGAGGGGGATCGGCGAAGGGAGGAAACCCTCCTTTCCTTGGAGACAGAAATACTCGTTTTGATAGCTTCTGTCTTTCATTCTTAACTTCTCTGGCAGCGCAGCTCTGGCAGATCCCAGGCTGTATTGGTTGGTTCCCCTTCTGGCTGCTCTGCAACAGGGATGGATGGGAGCCAAGGGAATAAATATAGCTCTGAGTTCCAGTAGTAACCCCCTGCCAGACTTCTACACAGAAACCTGGGAGGTCACAGCGGGGAGAGGGATGGGTGATACGGAGTTTGGGCAGGCTCGGATCCGACTCCTCCAGCAGAGCGAGTGTTCCTCTGGTCCCGGAGGGGGAAAGGCGCTGCAGGAACCCACTGCTGCCTTCGTTTCCGTGCAGAACCGAATGGATCTGTAGATGTATTTCACAAGCAGCTACCATTGGCTGTGCTGTTTCCTTGTGAGTTTATTAAATGTGAACATTTTTTAATATATAAAAATAACTTCACCATTTTGTTATTTCCTTTTACGTATTTCACTCCGGTTGGAAAAATGAAATCAATCTAGTCAGCTTTTCATCAGTTTCTCTTTGGCTGTCATGCAGTTGCACAATGCTGCAGTGCTTGGCTAGCAAAAATGTTTACAACGAAAAATTGTTTTCAATGGGATTAAAAAAAGAATCATGGAAACATTTTTATTGGTCCTCAAATTTTGTGCAACTTAGATTCTTACAAGACCTAGACTACATCAATGGTATTTCTCTAATTTGATCTTAAAATTATACTGTGGGTTTTATACGTCCTTGTGTGGTATAGACAAGATACTACCCTCTGTCGTAACAGTACAAAAAATGCTAGCCAGAATATTTCGTAGGAGCAGGTTCAAATTCCGTGGAAATCCATGAGCACCTTGTAGTTGACGTTCAAAGGTTTGAGGTCAGACCCTTAACCTGTGTGTAAGTACCTGTTGTGGTTGGGCTAAACCACCTTCATAATTTAGAACTGGTCTGAGCTGATCTCTGATCTAGCAATGCTGTGAGATTTCTTCCTACAGCTGAGAAGGATTTGCAGATATGCCTGCAACCCTTACATACCCTTACTGCTGCTGGCTCCCGTGGAAATTTCACATGTGGAGACTGTATAAAATCAGATCCTTGGTAAGTTAGCCATAGCAGAATCCTAGGAGTAGGACATTGGCTGACGGTTACCCGTTGTATGAAAACTCTCAAATTCTTTTTTACAAAGGTGTTTGTGAGGAGTGTTGCGTTAGTCTGGATTTTAACATACGTTGCTTTACGGTGTAAGTGGCAAAGTGTTATTCTGGGGACTGCCCAAATCTGTGGCTATTGACGCCGCTTTAAGAATATATGTCCTTGGGCAGTCTGAGGAGGCAGTGCACCTCTCCGGGGGCTTCTGCCACTAACCACGGAGGGGTCTTAGACGAGCACCCAGAGCTTCCCTCCCTCTCCCGTTTCCCACATGGCCTGACTTGCTACCTTCATTCGGGGTCACTCGATTGCCACTACGAACCTGTCGCGTAGATGAGAAATGGGGACCCTGGGGTACCCTTTGAAAAGTGAAAGCCTTTCTCTTAGAGAATCATGAATTTCACAGGGCCCAAGCTTGCAAATACTTTTTCAGTGCTTTTATGATCAACGTTTGAAACTTAGTTCCCTAACTGAAAACCTTAATGGATGTTGTAACGACCAGGTCTATAGATGTCGATGATTCAGCGTCTCATTGTCAGGTATGAGCTGCATGAGTCAAATCTGGCTTGCTTCTACTTGAAGTCATCATCACACAAGCAAAAAAAAGAAAACAACCAAAAAAACCCCAAAAAACAAAATACTGCTTTATAAATACGATATCCCAGCCTCTTTCAAACACCAGCTGTTGACTGGCTACTTCACATGTCACAACGCTAACTCACTGCCTTCACACTATTAACCTTTTACTGACCACATGGAAGTTCTGCGGTGGGTTCACTTCCACCATTAAGTTAGACATAACTTGCACTTGATGAGGGAATTGGTTCCTTTCCACAACAGAAGCTATCATGCAGACTTTTTCTGTGACATTGGGAAAGGTATTGCCATTTATGGTTTACTTTTTTAATAAAGCCAGCTGGATTTGAAAACTGTTTACACGTGTATAGTCTGTAATGTAACACAGTTTTCATTGCTCTGTAGCTGGTATGAACATCCCAAGTAGATTTGATGCCTTTGTAAAAACAGTCTGGCTAGTCAGTATTCTTCAACTGCACGACATTTGTTCATGTACCTTTTTCAGAAGATAGCAATGTTTTTAATCAGACAGGGACTATTTTTCTGGGTATGCTTTGCTTTGACGAGATTTTCCGTTGGGAGATTGGGCTTTTGAAGACGTGTTTCATATATTTGAGTCAAATAAAATATTACCTATCAGAGTGAAAGACCCTTTTTTTTTAATGTTGCTCCTCTACAAATACAGATTCACAAATATGTCCTCAGACAGTTTTTATTGTTGCTTGTTGTTATGACACATCGTATATCTTTTATTAATTGTACTTTTATTGTTGGTTAAATTATACTTATTCTGAAGCAAATGTTTTCTTATTTAAAAACAAAATCATGATACAATTTTATAGTTTCTGATTTGTTAATGAAAATACCCTGGGATTTTTTTAATGTGCCAATAATCTCTCCACCTTTTTCTCTGATGTTGGTGGTGGAGCTGAACAAAATAGAGCAAACCAAAGACAAGTTGGCTTTCAGCACGCTTCCAGCTACATGTATATGTACCAGAGCAGGAGTCTGACTACAAAAATTTTCTCAGGGTCTCTCTGTGGGTTGCCACAGTGCTAGGGAAACATGTTGTCAGGAGAAGCAGGGCTGGCAGATAAAGCGAGGAGGAGTGTTGCACATGCCTTTTCAAGCTGGGTTTGAAGACAACTTTTCCTCCTTTCATAATCTCCTTTTATTTGAAATCGGAAAGTGGTTAAAAAATAAAGCGCGGGGCAGGGGGGAGCCTCTTGAACTTTTTCCATCCACTCTTAGGATGCACATGTTTGTCGTACGGTTTTGCTCAAAAAGCATGGTTTGTGTAAAATGGAAGTTAGCCTTGTTAAACTCAATGTTCTGCTGGGCTTGGAAGCCATTTGTACCTTGTTCTGGGTCCTAGGTGTTTCTTAGCCTCCTACTTGCGGACTGTAGAATTTAGTCCCCTCCAGTTACTTCCATTTAGGATTTGCCCCCTGCTGAGATCATTATTTAGTACTAGGACAGCTTTTATATGTTGAGTAGGGATCACTTATTTCTATAGAAATAAGAGGACTTAACAGCAGTGCACAATCAATATGCAAAACCCTACTAAGATAATTTGTATTTAAATGTGAACAACATTCTAAACAATCTTCAGCCCTTATTTAGTCCAATCATGACTGGACATCTAGGTGAAGAAGGCTCTTCTAACTTATTAGTTTATTATCAACGATATTGCCAACACTTAAACCCTTCGATGAGGTAACTCGGGTACCTATTATTCTATTAGGGCTTGCTGCTCTCTGGTTGGAGTCCATGCTGAAACACCTATTGCCTGGGCGCAGGTGCCCCATCCTTCTGTAAGCAGATGTATGCGGAGTTTTGCAAGTGCACAAGGAGATTGTAAATAATAATTGCTGAATAATACTTTGGTATTTCACTGGATGCTTGCATATCTGTCTTATAACTGCATGATGTGAAGGTACCTATAGAAGGAATAAATATTCTTGTCATATCAGTTTTTCAAAGATAAGCATAAGAAAACTTAAAAATGGTCTCATCTTTTTAATTATGTTCAGTACTTTTATTTGTGTGGTTTACGTGCTTAACTCTTCTAAGGATGGCTGTATGTTAACAAAAGTTCTGTAGCTTTTAGGAGTTCTTTAGTGTTTGGGAGGAGGATCGTATGTTCCTTCAGCTGTGAATAATTTGTGGCTCTTTATCATTTGTTTTGTGAGCCTTCTTTCAGATTTTATAAACATGACATTCACATGCATGTAAAGAATGTCAATTAAAGCTGTTCAGTGCAAAAGCTTACTGGTACAGTGTTATGAATCCACCTGTACTGCTTCAGTAGATCTTACACTGAGCATTTCTCTAGTAGCGTTTGATCCTGAACTAGTGTGGAATCAGTGGTATGGAAACACGTGCTTAGCTCTTTTGCTAAAACTGGACATTAGGTATTAAAGCATGTACTTAAGTCTGTGCTGAATCAGGTCCTCTGAAGTTAGGAAAAGCCAGTGGAAAACTCTGGTCACAATTCTGTTAGTTTAGGAGTTAGATGTTACAGTGTTTGAAAACCTGTGAGGAGCCATATCACCTTTTTTTTTTTTTTAAAAAACAACCCCAAACAACTGTTGCTCCTGTCAATGATCCATATGATCTCAAAAGTCATGTATGGTCTCGTAATTTTTTTTTAAATTGCCTGGAATAGTAGTTCTTTTAAAAATGTGGTTCAAAGGAAGACTTGCTTCTCATGCTTCAGCACAGCTATGGTCTTGAATTACATTAGAAAAAGATGTATTAAATATAAACAAAAACAGTGTCCCTGTAAATATTAATGGAGCTTATGTCAAAAACCTTGCTTATTTGTGAAGAATGAGAGCTATTCTTTTTTTTTGCTTTCTTTCCACCAAGACTTGTCTGGTGCTGTTCTACCATTTCCTTTCCATAGCAAAAATAGCTCGGACACTCAAAGCAACATGGCCATTTCCATTGTCCATGACCACTCTTGGCTCTGAAACAGGTCCTATGAGGGTAGCCTGGCCGGGCCCATGGCAGCTTCAGGAGAGCAAGTGTGGAAGGCAGGGGACTTCTAAGGAGTTTTATAGCACTACACACAAGTGATGAAGGCAGCAAATACGTGTAGTCAGTGACCAGGACTTAGGCAGGAGCTTGAGTACCAGTGCTCACTCCCATGTTGGTGAGGTAGGACATCAGGGACGTAGGGGCTGCAGACAATGGAAGGTTCAATTGGAGGACCCAGTGAGGAATGGGAAGGTGAAGAAAGGACAGGAGAAAAGCCTTTTATTTTATCCCAGGAGAATGCTGTCCTCTACACATCCAGATCAGAGCAGTCCACAGCTATATAAAATACCTCTTACGCTCTCACAGGTAGTTCTGAACTAATATTTGCTATTTTAATTTTCTTTGTAGACCTTGATATGAAGGTCACTGCACTTTCCCTTCTAGTTGGAACGCCTGGTAAAATAAGAGATCTATACCAAATATTGAAGAATTAACTCTAACAGCATGAAAAATTAAAATGCTAAATATCCTAAGTAATGATATAAACAAGGTGCCATGTCATTCTGCCCACCAAAGGCTAAGAACCCTCTTTTGTCCAGAACCAGATTATGTTCTTCATCTCTCTAATGGCACTATTAGCAAATTTGTATTGGAAACCAGGACCTTATTTGTGATGCTGCTTCTCCTTTGGGGCTGATGTTGAAGCACATACACAGTATAAAACTTCAGGAAGAAGGCAAATATCAGATAGTTTTAGCCCTGGATTAGCAGTTAGGACTCTTGAGTGTCATCTGAACATTGATTATTTGTCAGATAATGCAATTACATTTAATGGAGGGCACTGCTCAGGAGTTACGTGGTTTAACTAGCACGTTTGGTTTTTATGCACTATACCGTGTTCGCAGTCACAGTGGAAGCATGAGTGACATTTGACAGTCGGCTGCAGTAATACTTTTCCAAAGCAGCTGCATATCACAGCACTGAAAAAAACCTATAAAATGCCTGTTCGGCACTCCTTGCTACCAAGTCTTGTTCACGCTCTCCCTGAGAGGGGGGGCTGTAGAAGAGTGGTGTTCGAGGACGGTGTTGCACGTTGTGTGCCTGTCAGTGAGCTGACACGCTTGCTATTGACTGTGACATGTCACTTACATGAGACCATGCAGTGCTACGGCAGCTTGGGGCACAGCACAGGTTATGCCGCAAATTGCAGTCCGTTTTCATCTGTGTGACAGACCCACCAAGAGAAGCTGCCATCTGAGCGAGCCCCCAGATTTCAGTCTCTGCTCTCCCATTGGAAGAAAGGAGGAGAGGAATGATGTATCTAAGATGGTTTGAAATAAACCAGAGAAGAAGCCTGTCCTTAGGTGAACCCTGATAGTAACAGGGAGGACTAGACTGTCTCCTTATTGAAGTGCATAAGGAGTGATTAAGTAAAATTCTTGCCTCTGTTTTCCCTGTTGGCTTTATAGTCTAACAAGAAATCTTGTCTCAGTTCAATCGTGGGGACTTTTACCATTGAGTTAACTGGAACCAAGATTTCATCTTCAGAAAGGAGCTGAAGAATTGTCAGCTTCCCCTCCGCCACCACGGACCACATGCTGATTTGTGCTCGTAGTGGACACAGCGTTAGTTGTTCCCATGAGATCCTAAGAAAACTCTCCCTGTTCAAAAAAACCTAAGGCTGGTAGGCTGACGTACTTTTTTGTTCAGTGGCACAACATGGCACCTTTGTCTCTGTTCCAGAAAAATGCCTCTGAATTTCGGGTGATCAGGCAAGCCCTAGGACACCCCCCAATGCTCCTCCAGGCAGCCCTGCTGTCGGCTCTGGCTTGGACATCCCTGGATTTGTGCGGAGTCCCTCAGGTTGTCACCTGCTGACAGAAGAGCTCCTGATGGTGGCAGTCAGAGGTGCCATATTGACTAAATGCTCTGCTATCACAGTGACAGCCATGGTGTACATGCTCCATCACACAGAAATACAAATTGGATTAAGTATCTAAACTTGGTTTATTCATGACAAGGCAGTATTTGGCTCAGGTGTGGTTTAGACTTTTAGTAGCCTTGACTTCAATGGTACTGAAATCTCCTAAACTGCATTTGCATGTTCTGTCCTGGAAGGGGCTTGAGATCGTGACTCAGTTTCCACTACCAAGAGCTAAGGTGTCCCAAGAATGGCTGCCTTAATAAGGAATTTAAGCCCATTGCCTGAACTTTTCCTTTATTTAAACAAGCAAACTAACAAACCCAAACTCTGAGGAGTGCAGTTAAGGCTGAGCTTCCAAAACTGCCTGAAGAGTTTCAGTTGGAAATATGCGGTGGTTTCGAGCTGGTGACGGGGTTTTGTATCTTAGCAAGGCATACTGGTTTGCTTTGACTGGTACTGATAATACAACTAGAAGTAGGTTTGAGTAGAAATGAAAAGGGAGAGAGGAAAGTCCTAACACGGGTCCTCTCTAGCATGCCTTAGAAATCCTAGGCTTCTGCCTTGTCCAGTCTGGAAGAGTGAAATAAATGTTTCCTGTTTACCAGAAAATTAAACAGCACAGTCAAGTTTGTTTTTTTTTTTAATAATCTAGAAAAAATATGTTTGGGTATTTATGTGTGTAAGTTCTCAGAATTTTGGTAATTACATGTACAGTGCTGAAATCCTGAGAAGGATGTCCAGCTGTGGCAAAGCGTGTGGATGAACACTGCTGTGGTGCGTGCAGATAATTCATATTTTCATAGGACTTGATAGTCAGCCTGGGAGTAATCTCAGCCTTGGCTAATGAAAGTGGCGGCACCTGGCTGAGATTCTGCTGGAAGCTTTACTCGGTTAAAGACACTCAGGTCTGGGTGCTTCCGACTTTATAAACCTCACCGCTTGCTTGTGCCTGTAGGCCTAGTGGTGGTGAAGAGCTGAAAACTTGAGATCATCCCCATTTTGGCAGAAGCTGTCCATAAATATGAGTATCTCTGGAGGCTGCTCCTGATTTGGTTTTTTGAAAAGGTTGTTACTCTGAGGGCTGAATCACTGCTGCATACTTTGTAAGCTGTACCTTAAGTTCTGTATGTGTTTCATAGATACCAGTATAGCTTTACTTTTTCATTTTTAACCTCTGCTTGCATTCATCTGGTAGCTACCATAACGATAGATAAATTGAATGTGGATTCCATGAAAGAAAGTTGTCCTTTTGTGAAAAGATTCTAAAAGCACGTATTTCATCAGTGCAACCTGGTGGAGCACCATGCACGTTGTACAAATGAAAATGTGCTCCCCTCAGCTGTCAGTGCAGTATGCTGAAAAATGAGCATATGAAGGCAATTTGAGTGTTGAACCTTCTTTAATTCAACACATCATTTGGTTTCAAAATAGTTAAGTAAATTGTATTAAATAATTGTAAACATTCCAAACAGTCATCCAAAACAAATCGTATTTTGCATAATCGTAACTTAGGAACAAAATACTGAAATATAAATCAAGGAAGAGTAAAAATAAAAAGAAAATAATCTATAAACAATGACAGTATGCTTAAAGTTGCTCATGTATTTATCCTTAGTCGATAGCTGAGAATTTTTGTGGTTATTTAGGATACTGTGTAAAATTTCAGAACAGTCCAGGTTAAAAGCATTTAATATATTGCTACATCCCTTTGAATATTTATTTTCTGAAACTTGAAAGCTGCATGCAGTATGACTTTTGCAGTGCAAAAGGCTTTTCATTCCATAAAGTGCCTAGAAATTCGTTATGTGATCAGTTATATAAATAGGCTTATTGTTTAGAAAGTGTCTAAAATGAAGTCTGTCCTTTAGCCATTTCTTTCTCTTATTAAATTTTTTTAAGATGCATATTTCAAAACCAAACAAACCAATTCCAAAGGGGTCTAATTTTCTTCTGTTTCTCCCAAAATGTACAGTATGTTCTAACAATTTAGACTCCAGTTAGGCTGGTGGGGAGTCTCTCATTAGAAAGCACGCTGTAGCAAAGCATGTATTTTTTGTTAAGGAACAGTGAATGATATAATAATTGTAAAGGACATCTACAGTGTAACGACAGTTATGTGTTTTTCAAAGGAAAATGCAAACAATAGGTGGAAGAAAGTAAAATCAATAAAAGGACATTGTATGAATATATCTGGTCCATTAGTTACAGGGAAATCTATTCTGTTCAATCTGAAATCACATTCAGCTTATGAGGTGGATAAATAAAAACGTTAGGTCCCAGTTATGTAGTCCTTTCTCCTTTTGAGCTTAATGGCAGCTTCGGATGAAATGGGACATCAGGATTAAAGCCCGAATTAATCATTGTGCAGCACGATTTTCATCACCCTCACTTCCAGATCGGTTATTTCCACCGAGTAAAATCACTGAAGACTGTTTTCATTGTGTGCTTAGCTACAGTTCCGGTGTTACGGGGGGGATTCACAAGCAGGGCGTTCCTCAGTTGTGAAACGTGAGTGCGTGTGCACCCGTTAAGTTTGGTACCTGCAAAAGTGTGCTGGAAGTTTCCTTATTTCACTTCAGTTCTCCCTCCCTCCCGGTAAAAATGTGATGAGGTGAGGACTGGACGGTGTTGTGAGAGGTTGCACGTCTGTGGCTCCCCGAACCCTAAAATTTACAAGGGACAACTGATTTCCTCACTAGAATTTCTGATCCCCGTGTGCCAGTTGTTGGCTGATTAAGGTCAATGATAGCACTTATTCAGTACTTTTATTGACTTGGATCATGTGATAGAAGTGATTGATTTAAGCACAGGATTGCTAATTTTCTACTGTAGCCATTTCTTCCATAGAGCCAGGTTTTACATTACCAGGAGTTATTTATACTGTATTTAAAAGCAATTCATTTTTTCCTTTACAGGTAGCGGTGCCATTGCGTACATTCGGAATTACATATTTCACTTGTGGGAGAGTGTTTTTGCCAATGTCAGATGTACCCTTTGTTTCCAGAGATCTTTGCATAGGCTGAGATTTCAAATAGCAGATAATAACATGCAGTGTGTATTATTGATGTTGTCTTAATTGTCTTATTGACAACTCACTTGCACTTGAAGAGGCATGCTAATATCAGACATTTTATGAGATTGCATATATTTTCATGACTGGAAGCCATAGATAGAAAATGATTTAAAAAGCAGGCAACTATTACTCATTAAAAAATGCAGATTTCTTTAAAAAACGTATTTTTTGAGTCCACGTTCTGTATCATCACTGTTTGGTTTTGTTAATCCAGTCTCCCCACACTTAATTTTCTTTTACTGGTCCCTAATTAAGCTATGCATTGATATTTAGCATGCAATTGGCTCCAAAGCAAAGCGCCATGCACCCACCACCATTACTTGAAAAAAATAGCTTATAGGAATAGAAAATTACAAGCCTGGAAGATATACGAAGATGCTCGTACAAAGGGAAAATACAAGCTATTTGCCTCTCCAGTGGAAGGAGGAGGTGCAGAAGAGAGCATACATTATGTGCAGCTTAAAATGATAAAAAACTAGTTATGAATATACTAATTGTGATATTTGTTTCTGGTGAAGTAGGTTCATTAAGATGTTGGAATAGTTTAGTTACTGTTGGTCTCTTCTAAAGACCTGTGAATTAACTTGTGACACTGTTAAAATTTAAAATCAATAAAAATAAAACTACAGTATGTATCAGCATGAGCTGACAGATGTAGACAAGTATTAAGGAAAATCTCTTGCTGAGAATGACTGTAGCCTGAAGTATTCTGTATATGAATGATCCAAACATATTTTAGATTTCTCCTTTAGAAAACCTCCGGTTTGGACACATGGGCTTCTTCACGTGTCTGTCGGGGTGAAAGGACCAGTTGCTGACATGACTTCTCTCAACATTGTCTTCTGGGTGCTGGTTTCTCCTGTTGCGCATAAGGACTCCGCTGGGGACTGTTTGCCTGAGATACTGTTCGGAACCTGAACCCCTGTGTTCCTGGGTCGCTGTGGAGCACGTAAAGGCAGGGTTTAGTGTGAACTCTGCGCGTCCCTTCCACCCCTTCCTTTTCTCCTAATGTTACTGTGGTGAAGTCACTTGTGGATGCTCAAAGGAAGGAAGTGTTTTTCAGGTTGGCTTTCTCCTCCTCCTAGGGTAATAACCAGTTATTTTGGAAAAACTTGGCTTTCTACCCGGGAATGAATAATCCAATTCTCTTCACAGATACCTTACCATTTTCCTTCCGATTTTTTTTTTTCCTGAGATACTGAAGTGATTGTGAAGGACCATACATGCTTTCCGCAAAATACTTTCTAAAAATCGGTAATTATTTGTACCTGTCTTCCAGCTCCCTTCAGCCTGTTTTGTATTGCTTTTGCAATTAAGCTTTGCCAGGCATCTTTTTGAGGCCAAAGAACTTGTAATTCTCTCTTCTAAATGGGCCTCTGTGATCAGGTGTTTTGTTAAGGATCATACCGACCTTCTAAAATTTTGCCACATTTATACCTCTTCAATTTCACCTTAATAAATCGGGACAAGGTCTGACTCCTGGTATTTCTGTAAGAGGGCAAACAAGGAAATTTTATATCATATGTAAAAATATAGTGGTGAATTATTTTTATATGCTGGAGTGCCCTTTTAGATAGACAGTCTAGATTTGGGGGCAAATTCTGTCTGGTAGAATATCCCACTGATGCCAAAACACTGGTACCATCTGAATATAAAGGTTTCAGCATTGAGCTCTAAGTTTTTGTACCACTTTTTCTTCGCTGTGTTTTTTTCTTGGCGTGGGGTTTGGTTGTGTGTGGTGTGTGTGTTGTTTGGTTTTTTTTTGTTTTTTCCCCAGGAGAAAAAGAGCTGTTGCTGGGAGGGAAGAAGGAGTGGTGAAGGTGCCCTGTAAACCCTAGTTGCGGTTCTGGGTGCTTAGCACCCACAGAAGTAGTTTCCAGTAGACGGTGGTGAATAGCTCAGAAGTGACCTCTGCGTGCCATTATCCCGCATTGCGAGTGTGTGGGTTGGCTGTATCTGAGTATCTTGTGCTTGATTTCTAAAATAGATCAAGTAGTGTATGCCTGGAGCAAAAGGTGTCCATCTGTGAAATATGAGCTTGAATGACCATAATATCAGGAAAAAAAATGGATGACACCTGAAAATTAAATTTGTTGATAAAGCACTGGACAGTGCTTCGTTCCTGATTCTTTTTCTGACTTTCAGTGTGACCTTGGGAAATTCATTAGACGGTGATTTTTACAGGTGCTGAACACCTCTTGCTACTAATGAGTTGTGGGTGCAACGGGGGCACTGATCACGTCTGAAGATCAGGCAGTGCTTGCATCTCTGTCTGTGGAGTGGTAAAAGGATTTTTACAACCTTTAAGAAATATTATAATACTTCTTGATGAAAAGTATATAAATATGCCTTTGTTTTACTAATTTGCTGAGGGAAAAAAAGAAGAGAACCCAGTCTGACTGAATGGATTGCTGCGTGTTTGCAGGGTGGTAACTTTGGCTGGCGGTGAAGAAACTGTTGCACCGGGCCAGTGGCCCACTTCGCCCTTCTGCCCGATGCTGGCAGAACCAAGAGCTGGTTAGGGAGGCCAAGTGAGCCCAGATGCTTTTGGTGGTCCTTTTTCCTCATAATATCCTTGTGCCCACAGTCATCGTAGGGATGTTGGACAGTACATTCCAATCCTTGTAGAATGTACCTACGGATCTTCTGCCTACAGATTTGTCTAGTCTGCAGTTTGTCTCCCCCATGTCCTGTGGCAGCATGGTCCCAGGCTCAGTAATGTTTGTGAAAACAAATATTTTCCTTGTTCCTGTGGAGCAGCTACTCTACCCTCTTCATCATTTTATTTGGCCTTTTTGGTACCTTTAACTCTGCTACATTCTTTTGGAAAGATGAACCCATAATGGCACATAATATTCTAGATACGGGTGCACCAAGGCTCTCTGTTGTGGCAAAAGGATGCTATCAATCTTGTTCTCAATGCCATTCTAAATGATGACTAAGGCTCTGTTTACTTTTTTGTTTGTTACTGAACTGATGATTTCAGAGGAATGTCAATTCAAAGATCTCTTTTGTGTGCTTACAGGTCATTTCCAGATTCAGTGGTGTTGTACATGGCTATTTAGATTTCTTTTCCCAGATGTTAAACCTTAACATTTTGCTGTGTTGATACTCATCTGCCACATTTTGCTTGCTCACTTGCTCTGGCTGGACCAAAGCACAGATTCCTTGCCCCAAGTTTACCCTCCAGCCATAGTCTTGTCTTTGCACAGAATGGTTCAACCAGTAACGTTCCATAACCAAAGTAGTTTTTCTTGATCCTTTGGGAGATTGTTTTGGTTTCAACCATGTAGCTCACAAAACCTGTGCAGCAGTCTCTTCTTTGATACTATCTTCCAGAGATTTGCAAATAGATTCTACACTTGATAGTTTTTTGCTCTTGAAAACACTCCTGGTCTCTGGTTAAGTTTCATGATTGTGGAAAAGCTGGCAGCAATTGGACCTAGGCCTTTAGAGCAAGCTTTACTCTCTATATGTATGGATTAGCCATGGAAAACAACTTTCCATTTGGTTGTATTTCTAGAGAGATATACTTGAGGTTTCCCACATGGATGATTTGATGCAGGACTCCCCTGGTGAAATGCTTCAGCTGTTAAGCGAGAGATCAGCTTTGAATTGCTGTAGTAGTTTTTTCTTATCTAGTCCGAGGAAAGTATGTGTTCAAAGAGGAGCAAAACTTCATGGTATCTCCGAATGCTGTAATCGGGTTGAGTGATCTTTGCCTGTGTCTTTTAGGAGGATTCTGATTCCCCATTAGCAACTATTTGATCCATAAGCGGTCGTACATTGAAGCAGTTGCTTGCATTGGTGTCTGTATGGGACTGAGAACTCTATCAGAGACAGCTGCTGGGAAAATGAAGTCCTGTAGGAAAGCGTATTAGGCCATCGGGTAGCAACTGTTAAGTGTGCTTTTTGCTCCAACAGTGAATTTTGATACTTCTCTATTTGAGTTCATGTGTGGTTAACCCTGTTCTTTAAAGACTCTGGCCTACTGGCAAAAAAGCTCACTTGCAATATTCCCTGTGCACGGAGACGGTGAGAGGGTAGAGTCGATACTACCTGCCAGGATCAGTGGAGCACAACGTGCTTTAGTTGCATCACCTTCTATTTGTGAATCTCTGTCTTGGTTGACATGGGTAACAGAACTAGCATCAATCAGCGCTGTAACCTTTAGTGTCTATAACTTACGTAAAAAGACTAAGTGCTCTCGTTATGGCTATTACAGTTGTGTCTTGGGAGCCAGTGAACAGTGGGTTAAGCTTGTGTACATCTAGGAGATCTGAAGGTGAGACCTTGTTTGTCCCTTTAAACCTATTTTCTGGTTGAACTACTACTGCAATACAAGTAAAAGAAATGAAAGTATAGGTTTGTTGTTCAAGGTAAATCAGAATTTAATGCTTACAATGTTCTGGGTGAAATTTCTGTTATTTGTAAGACTAACCCCCAGGAATCATTCGTGTTCCCTTCTGAAAGTGGACCACCTTGTGAAGATCTATTCACCACATTTCCTATAATGTGTCATTTTTCTCTGGTTAATATGTTAGATATTAAGAAAATGGGTAAAAGGAATAGGTGAGACTTTCAAAACTGTGAAATCAATAGGTGTGTTAAGTGTTCCCTTTTTGTGTTGTTTGTCCACACGTCTTTCAATATGTCCTTTTCTCCTCCAAACTAGGACCTCTGGGCTTATAGTTTCTTAACAGAGTAAGATTCTGTTGGTGGAGGAGTCTCCCTGTATCTAAATGGAATTGAAGTTGCAAGGCTCGTCCACAAAATAATCATCAGTCCTCTGATGCTGTCGCCAGTAGGGTCAGATCATTGTGCAATAGGCAGTGTAGGGTATGTTTAGAAGAGTGCTGATATTAAATTTTTCTGGTAGTGTCTTTATTGTTATCTAAAGAAAAAGTCTGGCAACAAATTCTTAAATCAGCTGGTCTGACACAGTGGGAACCAAGGATTTTGGTCCAAGAACAGAGCGTTTGCATCACTTGATGGTTGAGAGAACTGATTGACTGGCTGATTTTAAGAGAGCTTATCGTTGCAGCTCCTGCTGCCTTCTGGGTCTTTGGTAGCACTCCAGAGAGCTGACTTCATCCCCACATGGGGATCAAGGTTGAAAGCTGAAGGAAGTAAGATATTTTAGAGTTTGTGTATGGGAATGGCAAGAGTTTCTCCGGAGGACTAGTGAAGTAGTGTGTGACGTTGTGGGGTAGCAGTATTTGGTTGGCACAGAGTTTGTTAGGTTCCGCCTCAGTTTGAGAAATCAAAGTTACCCACCGTGTTGAACATTCCTGCCATAATTAAAAGTGTCACACTGTGACCTTTAGTATTCTGAGAAAAGGAAAAATTGTTACCTTAAGGAATTTCCCATACCTTGAACCAGGAAAGAATTCATGGCTATGTTCTGGAATTGTCTTGGTCCTTGGAGACAGAGAACCTCCTCAAAATTTACTGCTCTGGGAAGCTGCTTCTTTAGCAGCTTTAGTGGTTGTTTCTATGGTTAGACAAATTGGTGACCTTTTGGAGAGCATCATGTTATCAAACAGACCAATCGACTCTTTAGCAAATGTATAAGATTCATCTTCATTTAAGTATCTACGTGTAGAATGAAATTGAATGCGTGTCTAATACATAGATTTCGCATTGCATTTGCCAAAGAGGACATTTATTTGGTGTGTCTGATTCTTGGAAAAATAATCCTCAGAGACGTAGGACTTGATTTCTTGAGCGCAGCTATTGTTGCATTTTGTAATGAAAAGTAAGTGCTTGGCCCCACTGGGAATCAAAATGTGGATGACTCAAAATTAGTCTCCAAATTTTTGAGCATTCTGATATGAATGGTTAAAGTATTAAGACTATCCAGAGTAGAAAGCAAAGGTCCCCAGTATTAAAATGCACGCACAGGCACAGACACAAAATTAATGTAATGGTTTAAAATTCAGCTCTGATAAAACTGGAGGATATGCGCTGTAGAAGGTAGGGTAGCCTGTCTTAGAAGGTTGGTTAGTGCTTAAGGTGACAGAAAATTAATGCACATGAATGACAGTTGTTCCTGAGAGAGTCATCAGATGCAACCGTGAAAAGTCTCCTTTCCTTGAATCCCACTTAAGTAAAGAAAGTTGTTATAAATGTTTGATAGAACAAGATGGACAATTGCCCCAGGTAGGTCTGAGGTTTGACCTCTGCCACAAACAGTTGCAAGAAGCTGTTTTGCGCAGTGCTTGTTCGATTTAATTTCTTTGAAGGGTGACACTGGAACGGCTAAATCTCCGATGCCTTTGTCTTGCAGCCCTTTTGCTCTGTTGGTAGGTCTAGGGAGATTAGGAATGCAGGACGCAACATCAGTATGTACAAAGTTTGTATCAAATAAAAAGATTCAATTTTCTGCCAAGTTGGGGTTTAACCTCTCCGAGATCCTGGGTTGTGCATAATTAATGTATTTTCAATATCTTTCAGCATTTGACTTTCAGAATTCTCTCCCAGAATTAATCTTAAAGATGTTTCAGTATTCTGCCTTCAGGAAGACAACTTGCTTTTAGCTCATGCCATAATTTTTGGTTTCAGTTTTTGGATGTCATGTATCACTCTGATTAAATGTCTCTTTCTTGCAGAAGGCTATTCTCATAGGAAAAAAAATCAAGCTATTATCTAACAAATGTGTGGCAGTTAGCACTAGCATGGGCTGGTGTATTTTTAATGGCAGCAATCTCTTCCGTTTTGTTGCGTGTGAGCAAAACCTCTTGCCTGCTTTATATCATCAAAGAGCCTGTCCAGATTTGGCGGTTTTAGGTTGGGTAACATTATGACGGACGAGTTGACAGTTCATTAAACCAAAGATTTTTTCCATCCACAATAGTCTGTCTTCTGTGTATTTACTATTATAAAAGTCTGCACAATAGCATCTGTAAATAAGACATGCCTTTCCTCTCCACTAGCGTCGACGACTGATGGTGGATGCCTACTAACAGAAATAAAGCTAGAGTCCTGCTGAGCTAACTTTTAATTCAACGACACAGTGTGTATAAGTACACTAGTGCCATTGTGAAAGAGTGGCTTTCTTCCATTAAAGCAATATTACTGTCCCTGATACTCTTGCCTGTCAAATATACTGAGATGCAAACCACTTCTGTTTATCTTCGTAGGAACTGAGGAACCAACTGGCAGTAAGTGCTAGGTGTGACCTGTGCGGTTTCACATGCAGTAGCCAGCTTCCTGGCTTGTCGAGCCACTGTGATGTTTGGGATGTACATTCTTTGAAGATTACTTCTAAAGAAAGGCATCCAAATCCTTAATTCGAGATTCTGTCTATTCCTGTGGTGTTTACATTCCAGTATGGCAGAAGATCACTGAAAAAAGAAAAGATGAAAATGCACTTTAAAAAGGGTTTCTCAAAACAGGTCTCCTTCAAAGCATCGCAGTCCTCCACCTCCTCCCCTCCTGTAAAGGCTGGGATTAATGTTTTGTGCAGGAAAGGATATACATTAGTAGGCAATGGAGCAGTTTGCCACAGTGCTGTTAGCCAGAGCGCCACGCGCGATGAAGGGCCGGGCCGCGCGTCAGAGAGCCCCTTCCGCTGCCGGAGCCGTGTCACTTCGTGTTAGCACAGCTGCAAAGTTACTCGCTTCTGGCTTTCTGTGCGTTATCTGGGTGCTATTGTTTTTACTTGCCACTTAAAAACTACAGCCTCATCATCTTCCAGAGGGTGCTCGCTTGCTTTTTCTTTTTTTTTTAGTTTCAACTGTATAATGAAAGGATCAAATATTTAAAATTGCTCGCATGTTACTTTATTAAATGCGTTTGTAGGAGAATGGGAATAGTTACTGTGCGGCTTTCTTGTAGCATTGAATCTTCCAATTGTTTAGTTTTGTATTCACTCTACTTAAAATATGCAGCATATTTTTTTTTTTTAATTTTGTGTGAATATGGCGTTCATTAAAGGGACTAATAACAAAGGCTAAAGCTTGGCACAGTGTGGCTGTTATGCAAGCTTTCCCACACGCAGTCCTGCCAGTACCCCTCAATCCGACCTGCAGTAATACCCTTGCTGTTCTAGTCCTGGGCCTTGCCTGAGCAGCGGCTGCAAACTGTGTCAAATCGCGTGTGTGTGATGTTTGTGATGGAGACAAATGAGATATTTAAACTCGTTTTTACTTCTGACCTTACTGTAAAGTCATAGGTATTTTTATAAACAATTTGAGCAAGTAATTTCTTAATAAACCAGAGGCAGTGGCTGTAACGGTAGCAGTAAAAAGAAACTGATGAACAATTTCAAGATATACCGAACCCCTACGTTTGTATGGGGAGGTAATGATTTAGAAAATCTGCATGCTGATTCAATTATTGTTAACTTTAAGAAATTTTGAACACGCCTCTTGTGTGAATGGGATTCTCTGTCTTTATATGTTTCTAGCAAGTATTTAAAGGATGCAGAAGGATGGATTTTTTTTTTTTCCTCCGGATTATGATTTATCTGAGTAAAGATGGCATCAGGCACTCAGCCGTCATTGTGGGCTAGCAGCAGGAGTGAAAGGTTTAATTCCTTGAAAGGATTTGTGCCCCTAGAATTAGAAGGATTTTGGTTTTTAGCGATGTTAATAATTGAAGGTAACTTCAGTAACTATTCAGTGAACGATCAGCAACATGTGGTATGTAAACTCCGGTGGAGAGCGGCGCTTTAAATGCGTACAATGCAAATAAGCATTCCAGCAAGCGAAACAGATTCACCTACACATATGCAAATACTAAATCCCAGTAAACATTAATTTTAAGCATAAAAATAGCCTTTCTGCTACCCGAGCACCTATGTAACGCTGCTTCTGTCCTTTAAAAAACGGTCTTACGAAGGAGCAGTTGAACCAAAATTGAAAAAAGGGGGCATGTAGCCTTTCAGGCTACGATGATTAGTATTAAGATGAGTTGCACTTTAGCTAGGCTGAAACTTGTTCGTAACAGAATGTTAAATACTTACTGAAAAGAAAGATTATGTCTATCTAGTTACACCATTCCTTGATATATGCACCATGTCAGAGTGCCATTGTCTCCTGGGTAAAGACTGAGAGTTCAAATACCCACTATCTCTCCCCTGGTGCTCCAAATGCTCTGCTTTGAAGTTTTTATAATCCATCTGTCATCTTCTAGCAGGGAGGGCACATGTTCTGTACCACTCAATTATAGAATTCTCTTTTGCCAGCTACAATGAGACAGGAAAGAATGTTATGGGTGGTTGAGAGAAACTGTCAGATATACTAAATTCCTGGGATTCATATGGATGATGTTATTCCAGTGTAGGAACACAGCGTGTGTTATTGTTAAAATGTATTAAGGATACATCTTGTATTGTACCGTTTAAGCATTTTGATATTCACATAGTTTTGTGAATATTTGATTTTTATTTAAAAAAACGGAAGCAGCCAAACAGTCTGAGGTTTGATCGTTTCATTTGTTTTGGGCAGCAAAAGGTGACCGAATATGCATATATTTTGGAATATCAGAAATTATCATGGTTTCTGTTACAGCAGTGAAATGGAAAAATTGTATTGTTTTTGTGTAAGAGCTGTGGAAGTGTTTATAGACCGGTAATATTTGCCATACCAATTGTTTGTATTATGATATGAACTGAAGGCCTGAAAATTATATGTGCTACCATCTGGTGAAAACAGAAGTAGCATTTCATTATGTGGTGCATATAAACAATAGAAGCAGTGTATTCTGAAAGTATAGTTAATATTTTGCTTAAAGGAATCTACCTTATAGGGACCTAGCTTGTTTGATAGCACGTTGGCTTTTCGTGTACTTAGTCCCTGGGGTGATTTAATTTGTTGTCTTGTGTGAAATGAGTTTGATGATCTCAGCTAAGTCTCTAGTGGATATTAATTCATGGTGTAAGACATCCCACATAATTTTGCAGAGGCTGGCATAATCTTAAATTCTGTGTTTTGCTCAGAAGAGGGTCAGTATGTGTCGTAACCGAATTTATCGGAATACATAGGTTTTCAGGGCAGCTTTATGGTACCGGTATCTGCAAATGCTGTTTTCCACATAAATGCATAGTTTGGCATGAGTCAAACAGCCACCCTCAAATTCAGTTGTAAATGTGCACCTTTATGGGATCTCTTTAAAGCTCCTGAAGTGGACAAGGGGCTGTAGGAGTCTCCAGGTGGTGCAGACCCCTTTGTAAGCTGAAATCTAACTCCCACAAACGTGTTCTGAGCAGTCAGCGAGACAACTTCTTGCTCAGACCGTATCTGCAGTATAAATACATCCTCCTCTTGCACACAAACAGGAATCCTGCCATTTCTGGAACCTGGCAACTGCTTTCAGATAAAACCTACTCTTGTGGCTTGCTGTTTTCCAGCCTGTTGCCTATCTGTTGGGCCCTCTGGGTTGAAGCGAGGGCTGGAGGCAGTGGAAAGGAGATGTTTCTTTTGGGTTAAGGAGGTAAAGGGATCATCCTGTGGCTGAATTCTGGTAATCGTGTCCTGAACTCTGTTTGGGTTAGAACAGAAGGCAATATCTGCGTTTATCTGACCTGGGTTAGTGGCAGTCAAAATGGAAATAACTCTTTAAAAAGCTTCAATGGAGAAATTGAATAAATTGGAGCAAGTACGGTCCAAGATAAGATGGTCCTTCCTCTTCACCGTGTGGGACCAGGACACTTGTCAGAAGCAGTTTTGAAGGCATTGACTTGATTGCTGCTCCTCATTTGGGTTACATCTACCCACTTGGAGCTGGCTAGCGTTAGTGTCGTGTTCTTTTCCACCAGCCGTTGTCACCAGCTTCCTGATGCTGTAGGCAAAGGGGAAATTTTTAGAATTAGACTCTCCATGGCCACTGTTCTCTTCAGTAGTTCTGCCCACAGGTGTCCCAAGGAGAGGTGGTTGTGAGGCACCTCTGAAAACCAGGGTGTGAAGTGCAGCACTTGGTGACAGAGCTGTGCTTATAAAGGGGAAAAATGGTCCGTAACGAGGTTTTTGCACAAAGATGGCCTGTGTTGTATTACCTGCTGCATGGGCTACTGTGGCTAAACATGCGTAAGCTCGTGTGGCTTGCTCTGACCATGGGTGGGAACTTCCCATGTGCACAGAGTGACCTGCAGTTTCCAAACCCTTTTAGCTCTAAAATTGCCAGACTATTTTTAATTTTTGTGTTGGATCTTTCAGTCTTTATTCGCCTGTTACTCCCATTAGCCTTGAGTTAGCTGAAATTTAACTCTGATTTTGTTCATAATGTCGAGACTGGACACCCTGAGCTAGGAGATGGAAGCTCACTTCTGTTTTTAATCATATCTCCTAGAAAGCAGCAGATATTTTCTCATTGTATTTATATAGCAACCAATTCAAGTTTTGAAAAACATTTCCACTAGCTGCAGGTTTGTTTTTATATATGCTTTACCTCTTAGTATGTTTATCTAACCTGTATATTGACAAGGAAATATTCCACTAATCCCATACTGCGATGTTTTATTCACATATAAAATAATTTTTTTTTTAATTCAAAGTATGGTTTTTAATGTTTTACTCTGCTGCTTGTTCTGTTCTTCGCTTTGCCAAGCTCTTCTTGCTTATCTTTCATTATTTTTCTTTAGCAGCTTTTTTTAAAATTTCTTTCTCTTTCTTCTTACTTTCTCCTTCTCTCTATCTTACAGGTATACACTAACAGTAGAAGCCCCAGTTGGAAGATTATCAGTGAAGAACAGAGTGTTTAGGTCCTAGCAGAAACTTCATCACACTGAAAAAAAAACCCCAAAAACAGAAGGCCAAGATTGCAGTTTGCAGGACCCAGTGAAACCTTGAGGGTGTGAAAATATTTGCATTTACTCTCTAACCTTCACTGGGTCTCCTAACCTGCACTCTGAGGGCTTACGCTGTGTTTTAACCCTGCTGTATCACAAGTTCGTGCAAATGGCAATAAATGAAAGCAGCCATGCAGTTGTTGGTAGTTGGTATGTTACAATGTCAGGAAATCTTGAGTTGCTAGTTTGACCTAAACTTTTCATATAAATTTTTATTTACTTAAGCCTAAGTGTGTTTAAAAAAACCCAACAAAAAAACCAAAAACAAAACCCCACCAAAAAACAACAAACCCCACAACAAAACCGGAACCGCTCCCCCCAACATATTTTAGTACGTATATTAAACTATGATTGTAATCATACTCTTTACCAGTGCTTAGGAAAATGTAAAAATATTTATTCACTGGAGTTTTCTGGGCATAGCTATCTTAATCAACAGTGCAAAATGCTCTTTGCCCAAGCAATTAATATTTTTGATGGGCAAGTAAAATATGTGGTTTTCTTGCAGTTTATACATCCTCCTCATGGTAAATAATGCCAACTAGATTTAGTATCTGGCCAGATAAATTTTTCATTATCATTTGGAAGCCTGATTTAAAATATATTACTTTGAGAAATACAACATTGAGATTTTAACCAGCCATATTGTGCTACAGCTTATTGTTCTGTTGCAGGGATAATGCATTAATGTTTATTGAGTTCTTTATAAATTTATATATGTGATATATAGTCATAGTTTCCTTTGATCTTCTGTTTTATTAAGCTGGAAATTTATAAAGATGTGAATTTTAGAGCTACTGGTCATTAGGTAGTATGTTGCAGTTTGGGGAATTATTTTTTTTTTATTTTTAAGCTTAATGTTTTTTACTGTCCTTTCTGTATTTTCCCATGAGATTAAGGTCGTATTTTTTATGCATGTTGAAAAATATTCACTTATCAGTATGGGTGCAACTGTAAACAAGTGATAAAGTGACAACATTTACAACAGCAAAACTGACAGCATTTGCTTTAATTTTCTGCCATTTTTGTAATTATATCAATCAAGACCAAAACTAAAATGATATTTTAGCATGCTGTAAGAAATGAGGAATTCAGATCTTAAAAGACCATTACAATTAGCTTTGAAACATTCACCATTTTAACATAATTGTTTCATATAGCTTATACGTCTTCATTTACAGGCAAATATTCTGTTGATCTTTTATAAACAAAGTAGCACCCATCTGCTTCTTGAGACACTCCTGGCGCCTATTCATTGCAAAAATAATACATGTCCTAATGACTTCCACATATTTTGAAATCTCCCTTTTGAAATTGGTCTTGGCAGATTATTTGCAGGTACTTGAGTTGCATCTGTTTGCAATTTTGCAAATGCGGAAGACTTTAATGTTGAGCACTGCAAGAGGGCTATTTTAATCCTCAGATAACATAGGCTGTCATCAAAAGCCACATTTATCTTTTCGAAGGTGGGGCAAATGTTTAATGTTAAAAGACAGTAAAAGGTCAAGGTCAAGGCTGAGGTCTGAATATTTTCCTTTCATAAAATTGTGTCTTTTGTCATTTACTTCTTGCATTTCTTTCATTTAAGTTTCAGCTTAGCTTCCCATTGCCAAGAGGATGTTTTGCTGATAAAAATGAAAGATCAGGAAGAGAGTAAATCTGAAATAATTGTGAACTTCGGTCTGTTGTACTTATTATTACCATGTGGTTAGCAGCTGACCAACTTAAGCCGTTTTTTACACTCCAAAACTGAGCAGCATTGTCCTAGGAAAGTACAACTTTTATCCACTATGTTAAAATGGAGCTAAGGGTCTCCCTTCATCTCGCAGAAGCAAGGAGGTAAGGTTGAAATGACATCCTTAATGTACCTCGTTGGGCCTTGTTATTGCAGCACATATGGTACGCTATGAAGGATTACCAATTGTTAGAGGACCCCTGCAAGAGTTGGGCACGGTGGGGGTGAGTTAAGGATGACGTTTCAGCTTGAATTCCTGTCTTGTTTTCCCTATTACCATTTGACTGTTAACATTTCTCTTTTTTTTTAAAGACTAAATTTTGTCTCTTGAACGTTAAAATGCCCCTTTTCTGCATGAAAAGGATCAGTGTGTTAATACAGAGGGAATTGGAGACCAAAAGCTTTTAGAAATGGTTATTTCTAGGCAGCTACTTTCTGTTCGTGGTGTTGTGCAGTGAGAATAGCTGGAAACCCGAAAATGTGCCAAGGTTTTAAACACCATGAGGTTTAGTGTGAAAGAGGGCTGAATGGATGTTTTGTGCCATACGCGTTGTATTCGTGTTTCTCGATTAGCTCTGTGGTTACAAGAGGAGCCTGCGCTTACCTGCGAGCTTTCACTGGAGTGCCTTAAAGTTTGCTGTGCTTACGAAGTTTAATGAAATGGCTGTGATAGTTGTTTAAGGAGGTTTCCTACTGAGCAGCAGCCACCTCTAAGGTGGAACAATAAAGCTATTTTTACAGCTTGTAGCAGTACAGGACAGGAATAAATACATCAACCAGATAAAATTGCTCTGAGGACTGAGGTGGTGGGATGGTAGTATTTAAGATAGCATTTGACCAGGGGTTACAACTTCAAAAGTGTCTCGGGGAGCTACGTGCCTGTGGCTTAGATCTTCTGAAGTGTGTGGCCTTTTGGGTTTTTAGGTGCTTGATCTCCGTTTTAGTGGGATTTAGGTGCCTAAATAAGGGTCAAGGGCTTGCATGCCTTTGGGCTTCTGGCCCCATGTTCAGGTCTCAAAAGGACAGTATGCACATGTCTAAAAATGCTTCTCAGTGTGGTAAATTTAACGTAATCAGAGTGCTATGCACTCCTGTCAGATGCTTACTGTGGCCAACCAGAATTTTGCTGTTCAGTCTTAAATGAAAATTCAGCTTATAGATCAGCCGGGTTTCTCTCTATTATCTTGGCACGCTGATTCGGTGCTGTCTTATAGGATGTAGTGCCACCTCCTCTATCAGCATGCTGCCTCCTCATTATCATTTAATTATTTATTGTTTCTATTGCAGAACACTTGGGCCTACTCAGTGAACAGCTGTCTATGCTGGGGTGGAGCTGAGTATTTGGGGAATGAGTAAGGAGAAGTAGTTGCAGTAGCAGTCAGGGTGGAGAAGTTGAAGAGTCTTTGCTGCTTAGAAAGAAGAGGTTGTTTCTTAAACTATGGTATGGGAAAAAGCGACAGGTTTGGGAGTTACTTGTAATTTTTGAGGCAGAGAATAAGGAGCCACACTGAGGGTGGCAAGGAAATGACATTGCCGGTCATTGCTAAAGAAAGTAGGGAATGGCAGGAGATGTGAACTGACGTAGTTCAGTTTTATCCATTTGAGTTTCAAATGGCAGCACCAAAATTAGAAGAGGTGGTCTTGGGTGCAGGCAGATGTGCAAGGCTCAGGTCAGAGGCAGGTGTGGGAGGTAGATGTGGGTGTCATCAACATAAACTTGGGAGGAGGGATGTGAGCAAAACCAGGTCACCTAGACAGAGACGAGTGAAGGGGAGAAAGGTAAAAAATAGTTGTGTGGCACTCCACAAAGAATTAGAGATGGTGTAAGAGTGTTGTAGCAAATAAGATACTTGTAGGAACAACTTAGCGACAAGAACTGTAAAAAAGATCAGATTCTTGGCGCAATTAGGTGATCCTGACTGCTGTGCTGCTGAGGCATGGACATGGTTAAATTTGTCAGATCTGGTGGGACAGCAGCACAAAGTGGTTATCTGGTCCGGAGCAATTGTCATGTTATTGTTCGTATGCTTTGAAAAATGCATTGTGCAGTTACTGCAGCCAATTTTCAAATGATAACTTAGCTATTATCCTCGCTTTTTATGGCTCAAAATATGAGTCCACATTATGGATTTGTGTTTTGCGAAACCAGCAACCTATCACTAAATGTTTATGTACTCCTACAGTCCCATGTGTGCCGACAGCCGTGTTTTTTATATCAGAGTTCTCTTATCCTTATCTTGCTTATAATCTTTTCTCTAATCAGTTCCATCTTATTTTCCTAGCTAAAAAATTCTCTATACTCCTTTGGGTTTTTTTTTTTTTTGATTCATGAGGGAGGTTAAGTGAATGGTCCACCTGCTTCCTCGCACATTGGCAGTGGGATGACAAAGAAGCCCTTGGTTCTTAGTGCTCTTTAAACAGGTTAGTGCTGCCTGCTGTCTGCTCAGCCATTCCTGTGGGCACCACCTGTCTCTGCGGTCTCTGAGACACCCTTTTTTGTTGAAAGTCAGAACAGGGTGATGCTCTCCTGGGAATTTCTGAGGCTGTGTGAGCACGTAGTGGAGCCAGGGTCACTGAATGATCTTCACTTCCTCTTGCTTGGAGTGAATATACCGAACCATTCTGCTTAAGAAACAAGTCCTGTCCTCTTGTTGCTTCCTCATTTATTTTTTTTTTTTGTCTTTAGAGGAATATTGATGTTCACCTGCCCAGATATCGTTATAGCTCCTAATGAAAAAATACCTACATTAACAACATACACAAGTGCACCTTGGGATGAATGTATTATTTATAAAGACTTGCCATCGCACCCCTCACAGTTACATTTTATGCTGCTTGTGGGTGTACTCCTGTGTCTTGTTGGCAATGCAATTAGTTGCACTGTGGGAGATTCCCAGGTTCAAAGCCAGGCATGTAAAATCTATTTCACCCCTTTTTAATATGTGGGTCTTTTTGTAAACGAAAAGAAAAAACCCAAAATCATGTCACCCCTTCGCAAACAAAGCAGAATAACGCTATTTGTGAAAATCGTACAAAGTCTGATCCAGCCTCTGCTGCTGCTTTTTATACGTTGCAGCTCAGCATAGTTGTGCGAGACCAGTACTGCTCTGCAGGTGGAAGTGTGAGGGCCATTGAACACTTTGAGTTTTTCCAGTGGATCACAATTACAGAAACATCTGTGCTAAATAACTTTGTGCAGATGCACTGTGAAAATTCAGTGTTCAATAGCCCTCAACATTTCTAATTTCTTACTTGTGGTGGTGTAGTTTAGAAGTTGCACGTTGGGTTGCAGTATAAAGCATATTGGAAACATTTGTGAAGGGCCTTTTTAGAATGCTTATGCCGCAGTGAAAGTACTCCCGAGCGCTTTTGTTTCTTTATTTAGCCTTATTCCGTTTAAAAATGGACAAAATGCATGCTAAGGATGCTGTTGATGTAATGCTGCGTGAGAGTGCAGAGGTCTGGTATACTGGCTTGGAAAAGACCTATAATCAAAATTTTTTGGGAATTAGTAAATTAGGGGCAGGAGGAAAACTTGGAAAAGCTGAGTTTTAAAACTATTGAGTGGTACAGTGAGGTAATACAATTTGAGGAAGTTGAATGCCTACGCTTCCTCAAGAAATATACCCCCTACCTCCCGTTCTCTTTCATCCGGGTGCTCTCTGTGTTACGGGAGCAGGAATGAACAAAAATCTCGAGGAATGCGGGAGTAATTCTGTGCATACTTTGTAGGGTTCCAGGCTTAACTTCCATAAAACAACTAAAAGGTATAAATGCAGGTAGTGTTTTGCTGCTGCTTTTCATGGGGCTGATTTCATCTTTAACCTGATCCATGAAAATGCTTTAAACAGATCTTGATTTCAGTTTCAATGGTGTCTGCAGTGCAGGAATGATTTGCTGGAATCTTTTTCTACGAGACACCCACTGAGGGACTTTTAATACTTTCTCCTTCATCAGGATATCTATGAAATTGTCTGGACTGGAGTTAACTATATATTTCAAATTTAAGCCTAGTCTGTTGGGATAGGTAGCAAAGGGACAAGTCATGTGCTAGAAGTAGTGTGATATTTATCCTGTGGTCCTCATAGGCTGAGCTTATCCCATATCATGGCAGTCAGCCCAGCTCAGCAAAAGCCATTTCCACTTCATTTCTCAATGTCTGATTTTACTTCCATTGAAGTTAATGGCAAAACTCCCACTGTCCTCAAGTGCAGAGGGATTAGATATTCAGAGAGGTTGGCTACACTTTTTTTAGTGCTTTCATCTACTTGGAAGTCAGATTTTGCTCTTAACTTCTTTTAATCTCTTGGAAAACTTAAGCTTTACTTATCTTTCTCCCAACTGTTTCTGTGGCCTGATGTTCTACATTTGTGTGATTTTATTAGTTAGTGAAACTTGTCTTTACTATTTTATGTTTTGGTTCACATAAGAGTTTTACTTTAATGCGAGAATCAAAATTTGTTTCCGTATGATCACATTTTGTTACCATACTTTAAATCATTGCAACCTTTCCACGGGCTTGGGCTCTTGTTAACAAAGGTCACAATATGACTAGCCATACATAATTATTTGTGTTAATGAAATAATTGGCTGCATTTACCGTCCATTCGGAAACAAGTATGAGTCTGATAGAGACAAATATGTTTTTCAGTGTGGATTTACATACATTTATGGATTAGAATCAGGCATTCCTCCTTTTATAGTCAGTGTAGGTTTTAACTAGGTTAAAAGGTTTTCCTGAATATTCATCCAGACGTTTCTTTTGAAATAAGCCTCTGGTTTAAGTTTTGCACAAATTAAAAAGTACATAAAAACTGGAGGAGGAGGAGAGAAGTGAGTTGAAAAGAAATGAAAAACTAAGTATATTTAAGTTTTATGGCTTACAAACCCCTAAATTTCAGAGCTTTGCAAAATTAAAAGGTTAGCTATGAATAACCACAATCAAATCTTTTCTTTTGTCCATATTTAATTCAAATGAGATTGCTCCATATTGACTTCTAATGCTAAAAGGCCACCCATCATGGAATCCCTGTAGCCAATGAAGCAAGCAAGTGAATGCTTTCTTAAATGATGCTAATCAGTCCAGAGAGGCCTGCCCTCTATCCCCATCAGTATTCTGTAATTCAGATGTGCTGATAACCTGAAATTGAATGTGTCAGTATGCAGACATGTGAAGAAAAAAGGAAACTAAAAGGCAAAAGAGGCAGCTATAGAGACAATGCCTGTTTGATTTTTTTCCAAGTGAAGAATAAAAAGAGTAGTTGATAGTTGTTCTCAAATGCTTACTGAGAGCTGTACAAGAACATACAGAAAATTCATAAATAGGCTAGACAGTTGATTTCCAAATTAACAAATTGAAAGGAAATTTAAAGCAAAAATAGAAAAGAAGAAAACAAACAAAAAAACCCCAACAAGCTCTAGACTCCCAAATAAAATACACTTTAGAAAGATAATACCAACAAGTGAAAGTGTGTGTGTGTACCTAGAAAGGTTTCAGTCTGGACACTTTAAAAAGAGGGCTCTCTTCCCTTTGCGGTATCTAGCAGGAGGCGGCAGTTGTTCTCTTCTACAGCTTGTTTTTTTCCAGACTTTAGGTTTCAGCTGTTCTATATCACATCTGGTTTAAATTTTGAACAGACACTTCCATGTCAGATGCAGATTCTCTTCCAAAGAGTGACATACATTTGCTGTTGTATTAGACAGTGTTGTATCAAAAAATAGATTGATTTTTAATTTTTTTTAACTTCCTTCAATACAAAAATTATTTAACTTTCTGAAATAATTCTTGTGGAAATTGTGGGTCTCATTCTGGCCTGTTGTGCATGTGGAAGTGGTAGGCATACATATCAAGGCAGAATTGGGTCCTTTGTTCTTAAAACGTTCTGCTGCTTCTCATGGTGTGCGTTGGGATGTTGCTTGAATCTGGGTTTGACCTGCTGGACACGTACTCAAGTTTCCCCTTATTTTACCTATTCAAAAAGAAAATGTATATTGCAATATATCTTCCATAATTTATAATGTCTTTGCTATATAAGCTTTTTAAGATGTTGGCAATGGAAGATCTTTTCTCCACTGACAGCTTCTGTCACAAATTTATCGGAGAGAGGAATGGTACTAGTGGTAGTGCTCGGGTGAGAACTGGGATGCTGAGATGTGTGTGTTAACCAAATCGTACCGAGACAGTTTCCTTATACGCGCTGTAGCCTGTGACGCCACTGAAAGCTGTTTCACCTTTTTTTGTCAGCGGGTCACAAGGGGGCAAGTGTCAGCGTCCCCATTAATAATGGGGAAAATGGGGACACTGGGTAGTATACCAGCTTGCCCAAGTTTAGTGAGTAGGTCAGCTGGCAGAGCTGGGAAGTGAGCGTGGTCTTTTGAACGCAGCACTACCGACCAGTTCGTGCTGTCAGCCCTCGGTGCTCTTCCCAAGGGCTCGTCTGCCCTCGGAGGTGGCAGCCGCCAGACTTGTGTGTGCAGCAGCTTGTGGAATGGCTGTGCCTGGAGGGCTGCTCGGTGGCCGTGGGCTTGCCTGGCTTGGAGGTACCCAAGGAGGTGTGTGGGCATGGGCTATTGTGGTGGCCATGGCTCAAGGCTTAGAATTGAGGAAACTGAAAAAGTAACAGTTCCCATCCTGGACCCTGTATTTGTCACTCTGCCTGCTGGTACGGGGCACCTGCAGAACTTGCTGTAGGCACAATTATTTGAGGTTACTATGGAACGATAACCTTCTCCTTTGGAAAAGATTGCTCTTTTCCGATTCCAGTTAAAGATTTAGTATACTTTTCATGCCTGACTGAAAGTATTTTAGAGGGCCTGGTAACTAGTTTTAGCTTCCAGAGGACCCTGGCGTGCGCTTTCCTGTTCCGTCATGCCCCTTCCCCGCTCTCCCACCGCCTACCGCTTTTTGATCGGGGCAGACGGAGGCTTTCATGGGACCAGCTCTGCTCACCAGTTGGCTGGGCAGTTCCCGTCAAACAGAGAGCTGTGAGCAGGGCACCAGATTCCTCGCGGTGGGCGGACAGGTTCCTGTTGACTTGTGTGTGTATGGCCTGATGCTCCCACCATTAGCCTGATTTTCAGTGTGCTGAGAACTGCAGCTTCTGTTAATCAGTGGGATCTAAGTGTAATTAGCATTTACGAAGGGACCACTCAGATGCCCTGCTGCCGCGGCTTTCCAAGTCTGTTGATGGAATGGAAAGAGACCAAGAACCGAACCCTGTTCTCCGGTCCCCTGTCTGCCACCAGGAGATTAGAGGCTAGCCTGAGCAGGATGGAAATGACATCCTGAATTTTAATTATTTATCTGTGCACTTTTTTATATCTTCTCAATGCTGGGATATTTCATCTTATCTTAAAAATATTTATTTGAAATTGTCAGTGATCAAAGGCTGGGAAACAAAACCGAGCTGGATATGATTTTTTTCTTTTCCTTCCCCCCCTTTTGGAGGAAATTGGAGTGTCAGGGTAGTTCTTGTGTATGCAAACTTTACAAGATGAAGCCAATCCAAACGTTAAATCCTTAAGCTTCATAGTAGAAGATTAAAACTAACATACATACGTGATCAATTTTACCTACTGCAAGAATTAAAAGATAACTGGTATATCTTGTTTTTAATTCAAATTAAGTGATTTTTTTTTTTTTACTTGATCATTTTATACAC
Source organism: Psophia crepitans (assembly GCA_013399095.1). Taxonomy (NCBI): domain Eukaryota; kingdom Metazoa; phylum Chordata; class Aves; order Gruiformes; family Psophiidae; genus Psophia; species Psophia crepitans. Next base: position 1,457,259 of record VWZZ01003047.1, read on the forward strand.
ACACATACACACAGGCACGCACTCCCTCACAAGCACACGTCTGTGTACTGAATTGATAAAGAAAGAACTCTGGTTAAATAATCCACTTTTGTCTGACAACGGAATCAGTTATAGAGGTGCAAATATGCAGAAAGCTATTTGGAAATGCATCCTCGTAGTTGTCAGGTTTTATTATGCAGGAAGGTGTCATGTTTGTTACGAAGCTGAGTGCAGATGGCAGAGTGGAAGAAATGGATCACTAATTTTAACAATGATTAATGAACAGAGATAGAAAATGAATTACATTGGACTATCGGAGGCAAGAAATATTTTTGAGAAAATTTTGACTCATCTGCTGTGCTGTTCTCTGTAAATTATTTTCTGAAATTCTATATGTTGTCAACAGTTGACTGCATTTTCCATTACTGTCTATTTCTGTTCTTAAGTACTTTTGTGTTATTAGAGATACATAATTTCAAAATACCAATACATTCCTGATTACTTAGAGAAAATATATGTAACAGTACGAATGTTCCAAAGGCTGTGGCCACAAATGTCCTGCTGTATAATACTTTCTCATTCTTCACCGTTTTATCGCTAGATTAGAAATATTTAGTGTGGCTTTATCCTTTTATTAGTAAAGGGAGGTAGTTAGGGCAGAGGAGTCGTTTTGTGTTTTTTATAAAAATAAGGCGAAATGTAGGCGCAAAGTTCACAATAAAACGCAGCCAAGTGGGTTAGCGTGGCTTTAAGCTTACAGTGCTGATTCCACCATTTGTGATTTCACAGTCTAACCGGGAAAAACATACACACAGCTGCTTTTTAAATTGCTACCACCCACGTGCTCCCCTCCTTCACTACAAACTCTGCTGGCACATATGCGCTCCCCGCACTTACCCACGCGCTCAGTGGCCAGTCTCGCACATCCCAGGCTGCGGGGAGAAAACAGAAGTTGCTGCTAAGTTTTGTAATTTGTTGTTTATCCTTGTTTTACAACCTGCTGAGATGTGCAGCCTCCCCAGCTAACCAGAGCTTCTCGCCGTTCGGATTTGAGAGCTGCGTGAGGCTCGCCCATCCTCAAAGGAGGATTAGTTCTGCTTGGAAAGAACTGTGTCCTCATCCCCCCCTTCCCTCCAATATTAAAATATATATTAGAATAGAAGAGAAATGCAGTGACTGAAACAGAATTAAATGTTTCCAACTGTATGGTGGTCCAGAAGTTGAAGTGAAATAGGGTCAAAGGCTGGCTAGCTCTTCAGCAGTGGCGTGAGATGTTTGCAGGGCCACAAGGGAGGAGAAGGGGTCTGACGGGTGAGATGCAGTGCCTGGTGCCTGTGTTGCAACAACTGCTGTCAGACAGACTGGGAGGCATGCGGGTGGATGGTGCTAGGAGCAAGGGAAACCCAGGGTCTGCGGGGTAAACAGTGCCTTGGTGGCTTTGGAAAGCTCTCAGCCATGCGTATGTCCTGCATCCCTTTTGATGGCATCGCACCAAATCTCTGGTCTCCAGGGGCTTTACAAACTCCAGAGCTGGACAGTCACATGTGGTCCAGCTGTGGGTGTTGGAAGGTAGATGGTTGTGTTTTTCCTTTATCTCTAGAACGTGTTGTTATTTTGGTGACCATCATGTTGGTAAGCTCTGGTAATTCACTGGATGATGGTTAATTGCCTTGCTGCTACCTGATACTACACATGAAGCAAAGCTTTGACCTCTTTAACAGGTTTTGTTCCAGGCAGGAAAGTGCCCCTGTTTACATTTGATCTGAATTTGGCCTGTCACATCTCATTAGCCGTGTATGGTAGGTGACTATACTTCACTCCGTTGCCGAGACCTCCTCCTGTTTGATGCTTTATGTTAACATGGTCGTCTGTACTTTCTGCTGTTTAAGGACCTGATCCTTTTACTTGTGTGAAGAGCTCATTCAAGAAATCTCATTGATTTCAAGGAGACTGTTTGTGTGCAAAAGAAGTGCTTGGCGGGATTTGGTCTTAGGCAAGCAGCTTTACTGCTAGAGTATCCACTTCTCTGTATGCAAAGTAATGTTCTGACGATTGCTTGCTGTTGTGTAAAAGAAAACAGTCATTCTTGGGGTAGGTGTAAAATTGCTAAATAATTTTGTGCACCTTCCACACAGATGATCTATTTCCTGCAACATCAGGCTATGGGTAAGAGACACATCTTCCCAAGGAGAGACACGTTGGGCTTGCGAGCAAACAGCAATTTCATGTCCGTTGCCGATTTTAAAAGCATCAGGCTCAATCCTGCTGCCGCTAAGTGTACGGCAGTTGTGATTTTTAACTGTAGAAACTGCAGGAAAAATGTGCTTTGAGAACTTGAGTCTGAAGTTTCCAGGAGCTTTGGTCATAAATGCAGGTATATAAGATGCTTGTGAATGATTGACTCTAAGTTCTGCTTACATTTGCAGAAATAGTTGAAAAAAGCACTGCTCCTCAAAGTACGTCAGGGGAGATTCTCCTATAGTATTTTGGGTCTTGACATACATAAACTAACCTGGAGTAATTTGAACTTTTATCATCAGTTTGCATCTGTGGCTTAGATTGTGATTTCTTTCATATTCTGTCTCAGGATGTGTCCTAATCTTGCTAGAAAGTGTTAGAGAAAATTTTAAATGACTTTATGAATGACTCTAACTGTAGTACTTTGCATGTAATTATGGTCCTGATGGGAACATACTTTAGAAAAACAACTACTGGAACAATGCAAGTCCTGCTCAGGTTACATAGCATATGCTAAACACTGCGAAAACATACACCGTGCTTTAGTGAACACGGTAGGGGAATGCTCCTGGGAGCCAATTTAGAAAGTGACTTAAGGCGAGCGTGGCGTTTTGTCTCTGTTTCTTTTGGCAAACTGGTAAAGCAGCAGTGGTGGCTGGAAATCCCTGGTAAGCCCTGGAGGTGGCCAGGTGTGCGCAGAGACCAGTCTATACCTAGGCCTCGAATGAGGATAGGTGGGTGTCAGCTTTGGGCCTCGCCTTTGTTTGGGCAAGCCGGTGTTGCTCTCGTACGCTTCTCTTCTACCTTGTCCTTGCACGGGAGAGCTGGGCGTGGGATGGGGAACTTGGGCAGAGGTACGCGAGGCATAACGAGGCTTTGGCACACCACCGCTGCCACTACGGTAGTACTAGTTTCCACCTCAGTAATAAACAGTTAAAATGTCCCCCACTCCCTTTTTTTTTTTTTTTTACTAGGATCAATATATATGCAGTGAAGTGTCTGTGTGATCAATATGCTGATTTAGGTTTTCAAAATTTCCCGTTTGATAGTACAGTTCTACTTGAATGTGTTACTGTATATATGAAAGCACGGTTTTGTACCTATTGAGACATATCATTTAACTTGGCGCTGGTAACATTGCAGACATGAGGGTATGGGTGTGAATAAAAATCCCCTGTGGTCCTTCTTAGACCTCAAGTGGCTCATCTTAATTTCTTATGGCATGTTATTAGTTGAAGCTAATGCAAGTAACCTTAACTAAATTTTGCTTCGCTGTTCTATAAAAAGCAGGAAGCACAATGAAAAAAAGCGTGGTTTTAAAACATCCGTTTTGTTGGTGTGACAGCTTGGGCACCTAAACCATGGCAAAACGTTTTTGGGACCGACCCTTTGGTTTTCACCATTATCTTGGCTTAACTTAAAATATGGGGGAAGAAGAGTTGGGTCTGCATCGACACTGACATTTTCCACTTGAGCGCTTTTTTTCTTACGATGTTCTGTGCATATACAGTACTGTAGGTTTTAGAAGGTCTAATACATTTGTGTAATATATACATGCAAACAGAGGTGTATGTGTGTGTATATATTTGAAGTATAAAATATTAATACTAATATGAGCTATACCATGATCTAGAGGATATCCAGGAGGCCTGTCATACTTCTATTACTTCAGGTAAATAACTGATTGACCTTTGTGGTGTGCTGATACTTCACTAATCAGAACCTGAAATCTGTATAACAACACTTCATTTACTTGATAGACAAAAGAACAATTGCACTTGAAGTAATGTGATTTCTAAATAGACACTGCCTGTCAAAAATAAATGCATTAGAAGTAAAATGTAGCTCAAGGAGACAATTAGCAAACAGAGGTGACACTGTAAACAGGTGCACCCATTATTCCCAAAGCTTGTGGCAATATATTCACATCTTTTAGACTGATGGAAGATCATGTGACAGTTTGGTGAATTATCTATCTGTATCATCTGACTGATGAAGCCTGCTGCAGTTGCAGATCATTTAAAAATGCATCTCACAAATTACATGGTAGCTGGGAAAAAATGCAGGTTTTTCCGAACAATGCTTTTCTAAAGCTATGTGCTGGAATACCTAATTTTTCTTTGAAAGGATGTAGACCATTTCATTATACTATGTATACAGTCAGTTAAGGTTGTGCAAATTCATTACAATGTTTGTTAATCTATAAAACATTTTCTATTCCAGTTTTAGTGACATTGAATATTTTTTTATGTGCTATTTCTGAGACATTTTTTCCTATGAGCTGAAAGGGAATAACACATTTTTTATATAGACTTCTTAAATCGCTACTTATCAAGGAAGATTTGAGATGAGAACATTTGACCTACATCTTTTTGTGGGTTATTGGATTTTTTTTTTTTCTACATAGAAAATGTAAAACAAACAAGAAAGAATCTATAAACAAACTCCCTCTTTCTTTCTCTACTAGACTGTGATGAGAGCAGTATCACTTATGAAATGTCCTCTTATGTGATGTGGGAAAAACTGCCTCAGATGGTGTTTTGTAATTTGATGCACTAACAAGATAGTTAGGAATGAAAAATGCATTTTTCCCAAGCTATCATTTCATAAGTATTTTGTACTTTTTTCCTCTTTAAAACTGTGAATTGATGATTGTTTCAGTAGAAGCAGAGTTGTGTATCATCCTGATGACAGTTGGGCTCCAACAGGACACCCTTAACCCCTCACCATATTATTGTATCCTTGGTCTTTGGTTTGGTGTGTGGGGTGGTGGGTTTTGTGGGGTTTTTTTGTTTGTTTTTTTTTTTGTTTGTTTTATTGCTACCAACTTAGGAATCTCAAAAAAGTTGAGGCACTCTGATGGAACTAGGAGTTTAAGGCACTTTATGGAACCATGAAACTACCTTTTGACATTTGGCACATACCTGTTCCCAACAGAAATACTTCAGAGATGCCCCATGATCAGAATTGGAGGTTTTCTTTTTCCCCTTCCTGTTCCATACCAAAATCCCACAGGTGTCACTCTAAATGAACACAAGTGAAGAAAAACTTTAAATCTCTTCAGCAATTGATGGACAGTCCTGCAAACCCTCTAACTTTTGCTATCAGTTGCACATACAAGATCTTAGGAAGACTCCAGAAGAGTCTAAAGTTGTCTATTTTGGGGGTTTTTGCATGACCATTTTCTATTACGTGGCTGAAGAACTGGCTTGCTGGATGTTTGGTGCCAAGGCTGGGCTGCTCCTGTATGCTTGCCCTACCCTAAGTATTTATGGAGATGTTAGCAAAAAGGTTGCATTTTCACCTGTTTCACCGTCTATTGTAAGTGGTCCTCTTAATTCTGGGAGGAGGCTGCTCTCAGTAGGCCCCCCAGACTTGACTGAAAGGGCTTGTCCTGCACGTTGGGGTGGGAGGAAGGGGAGGGGTGAAGGACAGGTGAGATGGGCCTCCTGCACGGTTCTTCTGCTGGCACTGCTGCCCGAACACAGCTGTTGTATTCCTTTGTAACATCTGGACAGCGGAAGAAAATAATTGTGGCCTTC
>VWZZ01003047.1:1468017-1471504 GCA_013399095.1 Psophia crepitans
TTACCATCCTCCTCCTGGTGGCCTTTGGGGTTTCTTCTCTGGGGATGGAGGTGTGCCAGGGGAACAGGCTCACTCGCTGAGCCGAGCACAACTGCATGGGAGTGTTGCTCTGGGAGGCCTTACTGTGATAAATTGGTCTGTGGGGGTTCACGGTGCAATTTTTTAATGCCAGCAAGCATATTAGACATTGGTAAACTGGCCCAATTTGACCTGAGTAGAACTATCTTAATTTGTTTCCGTGCAGCTTGCTGCCTGCACCTTTAAACTCTCTGCTTTACATAGTCAGTGTCAAATGCGTTAGAATAATATTAGCACAGGTAAGTAAAATACCTTTTTATAAGGCTTTAAATCATTTCTGCTACAGTTTAATGTGTAAAGCTGCAGATTTTCCCAATTTGTTCGTAAGGTTATGTATCACAGACATTAAATCATTTAAGGTTTTAAACCTGAGGGGTTCACTCACAGTCATGAACTGGAAAGCAGATTGCAAGAGACATTGACATGCTGATCAATGACACGAAGCCTCCAAACAAATCAGTACAGGACTTTAAGAGATGAAGCCTTACTGTGTTCTGTCTGTCATCAGAATTTATAAAGCATCTTAGTGAAAGCCCCTTGAGAATCATTCCTAGAATTTTGCAAGTCATGAGCGTGTATGTAAAATCTGAATTTTTTTTTAAACACAAGTAGCCTTGTAATAGCATAGCAAAAAATGTAGTCTACGATGTTGGCGTAGGAGTACTAAAAACCTGTTTAGCAAGATAACATCTCTTTGAAACCTAACATCTTATCTTCTTTGTTTCTACTTCTTGGCTTTCTTACATTGAATGAACTGCAAGTAAATACTAAAAAGGTGTATCCTTGAGGTTTTAAGACATCAACAACAGCAGAAATTCCAGACAAACAAGCTGTCACTGTTTTTAGACACCGTGCAACTGAAAATGTTAGATGGCACCAATGTTTATATGTAGCAGTCCAAGAATTTGCTTTTCCTATATGCCCAAATATTGTAACCAAAATTCACTTATTTGACTTCTGAAATAGTATGGGTCTCTATAAATGGGACCTGAATCCTGTCGAGGTACCAGTTCATATTTGAGAAGACCATATCTGATGCAGAGTGCTGGGGTTTATTAACCATTCCCAAAAGGTTTTCATTCTCTCCAGCCACCACGGTAGGTGCTTGGCTTGACCGCCCGCTGGTTTGCTCACCATGGGGCTGGGCACACCCGAGAAGGGCAAATGGGGTAATGGACTGGAGTAATGGCTTGTGCTTGCTACCACCCATTAAGCTCAGTATTGTAGAATAGGTAATGAGAAGATAGGCTTTGCCTTTTGGGGCTTATAGTTCAAGTATAAAACCAGAGACAACTGGCATGTAAAAGAAAACATGAGGAGAGAGCAAAAAAGAAGTGTGTTCCTACGTGTGAGAAACAGTGGTGATGGCAAACCAGATGTCTGCTGTTGCATTGTTGGCAGTTAGCTGTGGAAACGTGAGTTATAAAGGAGGGGGTTGAAACTTTTACTGGGGTAATTCTCCTATGTCCGAGAAGCTGTATGGCAGGATTATCACTTCGAAAATATTTCGAAGCGTGTGATAAAGACTGCCTCAATCCGTAAGCGAGGCGGGGAAGGAGTGGAGATCAGGAAATGTTGCAGTAGACCATCAAAATGAAAATAAGTAGCCTACGTTTGGTGTGGCGGAGAAGCAAAGGGGTGAGAAGAGGAGTTGGCATGGACAAAGTGGGATGTTCTGCAGTAGCATTTTGCATTGGATATAATTGGGACAAGGTGACATCTGGAGAGATCTTAGAGGATACCTGAAAAGTGTTGTATTGCTCTAGTGGAGGACTGTGCTGCTTACTAGTGAACTCCTAATTTACAGAGTTATTTAATATTGTTTTCATCATCAATAAGAATTGTCAAAATTATTGTTTATCCTTCAAGTCAACAAGTGGCATTGCCCAGCAGTGTGGTCCTGTTGGTGCTGACTGATTTAAACCTAATGCAGTAAAGCGGCCAAGCTCTTAATTATTTCCTTTAGAAAGGGAGGATGCAGTTCTGTATACGGTGACTAGTACAGCCAGCCACTGGGGCTCTGTGGAGCAGTCCGTGCTTCTCTGGGAAGTCAGTGTTGGTAAGGTGAAGCCCTAGGGCTGTGGTGCCTGAAGCGGGGTTTCAGAGCCTGCTGCATGAAATAGTTTGGTTGATGTAGACGTACAAAGAGTATTATTTGGAAGTGACCTTTAATTTAATTTGTTAGACATGCATAGGAATAATCATAGTTAGAATTCTCAGTCATAAATTCCTCAGATTATAGCTTCAGTCAAGTGAACTTTATTTTGCTCTAAGAATGCCCTTTGTTTTTGTTTCTATTTTGCTTACTAATGTAATGGCCCTAAATTCACTACTGACAAATATCTTGGAAGTATTCTGGCTTGGCTTTTACTGCTGGCTCTTATCTCTTTTAAGTGGGGTTTATTAGATGAGATCATCTACAAAGGACTTATTTCTGTTATAAAATGGAATTAAAAAAAAGTAAAAATACAATTAGTAGCTGTTCTCTTTTTACTCAGTTTGAAAGATTAGAATATCAATGTCAAAGAGAATAACTGGGTTTCTGGAGTATGCTATGCAACTTTTGTTTTATCCTGTTTTGTCCTCTTTTGCTGCACTGTCTAGGGGAAAGGATCAGAAGAATTTCATTCTGTTCCTCGACATTATCTTGAGGAGAGGTTTTCCCCCCTCAAAACAATCCAGAACTGAAAGAACCTTTCAGTTCCCAAAAAGAAATGACCACCAAACACGTACATTATGGAGTTTTAAAAAAATAAAAGGTGTTAATCCCATTAATATTCAAATTCTAAATACTCTTTGCTGTTCTGTAGATTGTCTGCTTGAGGTGGCACTGTAATATTTTAACATAAATGTCTGATTCAAACACTGAGTTTTGACATATTAAATTTCTCACAGGTTTTATTTTTACAGTTGCGACCTTCAGTACCTATCCCGTGTCTTTTAAGAATTTCCTCAGCCAGGCAACAGATCCGTTGGTTTAAGAGTAACTGGTAAGAGTACTTACTTATATTGTTCTTGTCGCATTTTCTTCTGCTTATGGATCTGAGTTTTTAGGTTTGTTTTTCCATATTAAAAAAAATTTTTAAAAAAGAAGCATTTAAATTAGATTTAAAAATCTGTTCTCACATTTTTCTTACATCTTTAAAAATACTGTCTTTATGTCTTTAGCAAAACTTTTTGTTGTAGCTCTTTCCGGGTGAGGCACAAATAGAGCTACAAATAGATTTTTCATGGAAAAAAAATCTGCTTGGTAAAATCATGAGCATTCATCTTATGCGGCTGATATGTAAGAATTGTGTTAGAGATGAATCATCATTTATTATTTTATCAACAGACTGCTGATTTAAAAAAAAAATCCATGACACTCATGATTAAATTCATTTTATCACTTTTTGTTGTTGTGTTCGCC
>VWZZ01003047.1:1471514-1491514 GCA_013399095.1 Psophia crepitans
TCCCCCCCCCCCCCCCCCCAAGTTCAATAGAACATCTCATGCATATTATTAAGAACCATATTCTGTTGTATATTAGCATGAGAAGAACACCCATGAAAATCAGTGGGTGGAGGGGTGTACTACATTGTGTACGTGATTTTCCTCTGAGCTATTCCAGTGCAATAGAAGAAAAGCTCCTGTAAAGTCTGAGAAGGCAGATTGGTGTGGAAATTGGTGTGAAATCAGAATTGGGTTATTTGGCCCTCAGTTTGAAATAAAAGTCTAGCTACCTAGGAAATAACCAATAATTAATTTTATATTCTACATACATTAATTGATTCTTAAGTCAAAATTTCTGAAAGTTTCTGCTCTCAAATCAAGTTCTTATGTTATTTTTTTACTATAATTGTTATACTGGCTTGTCCTCTCATTTTTATATCTTGTGAATCAGTAGAAACTGTGTGATTCAGAGGAATTGTACTGATTTATAGCTGATGTAAGTGAGAGGATATTCAGGCATATTAAAGCTTCAGTACTGCAAATGCATAAGCAGGTATTGAATTACTGATGCTAATGGAATTACTCACGTGAGTAAAGTTAAGCATAGATGTGTTTTCAGGATTGATGTCTGTACTTAGAAATTTATATCATTTAAGAATATGGCTCACAATTTTTAAAACTTACTAATTGAATGTGAGTTACTGGATTTTATTCTAGACAGTTGACTCAAAGAATTACAGTGACTCGATGCTAGAATAATTCCATCAACTTTGGAGAAGATATGTGGATTTTTAATGCTGTAAATAAGGATATACTTTGACCACTTCACTGATCCCTACTAATATCAGGAAATACTTGCCAGTGTAAAGGAGGAGCACAGAACCGGACAATTAGTAATACAAATGGTTTCAATCAAATGATTAAATAGCTCAGCAAAGACGTGGTTCGTTTTGTAATAGCATTTGGAATCCCAATAAAACCATGTGTGAGAAGTGCTGTTTGTTGTGATGTTAATGCAGCAAATGGAAAACTCTCAACATGTCTTAAATTTCAGGGGGGCATCATGAAGACATTGTTGGTTTAAAAAAAAACAAACCAAAAACCTGAAGAAAAAATTCCAAGCCCGCGAACTTAACACACACATGCGGAAGCTCGTACGCTGTTCTAATTAACAAAGCTTACCTTTCTCTTGACCATGCCCCTTAGAGGTCATCATGTAAACTATTTAAATTGATAGTAATATTATGCACCACAAAATTAATTTTACATTGTATACAGTTTTTATTGTGACTTTATCTTGTTTCAAAAGTGCTTACTTTCTGATTTTGTGGATATTACTGACTGGATTACTTTTATTTTGGTTTTTACACAACAGTTATATTAGAAATTTGCTGTTTTATTCTTACCTTCTTAGTAAAAATCCTTTTATCACACAATGGGTAATTTATATCCATTACCAGCCCTTTCAATCCTTTTCAGTGGTGCTGTCAGTGCCTTTGGCACAGTAATGATTAATGTGATCTAATAATAGTGTGCCATTATATTACCTTAGTAAAACATGTACCAACATCCTATTCAGATCTACCAAATTCATAGCTTCCTATAATATTTTTGTTGAAAGACAGGATTACTATTTTTCAAAGCTGATTTTTTTTTTTTTTTGGCCTTTAACATATTTAATGAAATTCACAATTCTTTGCCATGGTAATCTTTGTGCATGCTTTTGGACTTGATGGGTGAATTTTATATCATTCTGCATTATTATGATTTGTTAGGCAAATTGTTTGACACCTAAAGAGAGAGATGCATTACATTGTTTTGTTTTGTTAAGGGTGCATTTTAAGCATTCAGTACCTTCTCATTATTTATTATTTATTTAGGGGGGTATATTTAGATTGTAGTATGGAAGAATAAGCATTTGAGCTAAAACGTGGCTGTCGTCTTCTGCGTTCTAACCCCAACACTGCCGTGTACTGCAGGAGGCCAGGTCTGTGCTCCTCTGCCCAGCAGTGCCAGTTTTGGTGCTCTCTCTTCGGCATTTCCATGCTGCTCTGCCAGTAGAGATGTGCAGAATGGTCCCCAGCTGTGAGCTGGAAACTGGGATCGTGCAGTGCTATGTCTGTGGTTTTCAATCCAAGGTGTGTATGTTTGTAACCCTAATTCATGCATATCTACCCTGTACTTGAGGCTCAACCAGATACAGTACTGCTTGACCCTGAACTCGAGTTGTCAGGTAGCACCAGTTCACCCTAGAAGCAGAGAAAGTACCTAGAAGACACGTTTTTGGTAACAAAAACTGTTGGTGCTCATAAAAATGTTGTAGCTGTTTCTGTATGGCTGCCTTCAAGTCATTCCAGTTACGTACCTGATGTAGCGTGGGAGTTTGCTCTTGCACTGAGCACTGATTCCCCCAATCTCCTGCAACAGGAGGGACTTTAGTCATGGCACTCTTTCCAGTCTTGGGTTCTTCTATTTAATAATGCTCCTAATCAGCATGGCTGAAGAGTTTGGATAACACTGCATCTTTGCAAAGCATCTTATATCTTCATCACCCAAAGATGTCATTATTGCAGTCAGGGAGTCACATACTTAACACTGTCGCAGCAAAATCAAAATGAAACGGCATGTCCACTTTTTAACTCTACTTTGTGATGTTCCATTAAATACGTACTCTTACTGTTTCATCATATTGCAATAAATAATGAATGAGAAATATTTTAATCTTGTCAATACTGGCCATGTCTAAAAACAAGGGAAGTGTGTGTGTGCATTTATGTGGATTCCTTATTTGATTTAGGCTAAGCGATACAGCTGTAACATGATTTGAAGTATGCAATCAATGTAAACGAAGAAAAATATTTTGAATGCAGTGTGTAAACTGTGTGGTTCTTTAGACATATTTTTAGGAAAAGAAAAAAAAAGATTATAATTGTCATACCATATAACGATAATACTACTACTGGAAATATATGCAGCAGCTTTATTTTCTGGCACGGTAAAGACAATCTTAAGCCTTGGTCATTTAAATCAAAGACATTCTCATCTCTTCCCCATAGCAGATTCTTCATGACATAACAAGAAATGAAGACGGGGAAGGGAAATGAAGCCTGAAATCTTGGTTTAGTATTGTATTCAAAAGGTTTAAAGAAACTTCGAAGAGATGCTTCCCTGTTTTTAGTAATAAATATTTATTTACAAAGTGGAAAACCTCTTATAAAGAACTCTCCAAAATCAGTTTACTAATGGAGATATAATTTGTTAAAGCTCTAACAGAGCTGTACTGGTCTTGATCAGAGATGCCTTAGGTTGCACTGTAAGTCACTGGGCTGTCTGTTGTGCAGATTGCATTATATCTTACTGCTTTATTACTTGTGCATCCTGCCGTTGTACTAGTCAGGGACAAGCTGGAATGAAAAATGGTGGCTTCCTTTCTTGGCTAAGAATAGCATGGTTGGTGAAATGTTTCTCTCTCATCTCTTTACATTCAACTCAAAATAGATGTAGTAGACTGCAGAATAGACTTTTCTGTGGTCTGAGGCATTTTCAAGGCCCCGTTGGTTGTTTCTTAGTTGTCCCTTTCAGTAGGAGATTATTATATGAAGTGCATGAGGCACAAGGTTCCTCAGGGTGGTTTTCTGTTTCTTTGGTAAAGTAGCATTGGAAGTCGTTGAATTGGCCAGCGAAGGATTATTCCATCTACGCATCGTTCCATCTTCATTCTGATGGGATGGAGGCTCTTCCGTGTCGTCTTTGGGAGTATGGCTGGTTAGAAGAGGGAAAAGAGGATCCCGATGCAGCTGCGAGAGCTGTTAAACAGCACCATTCCAGTTCACTGCCCTGTTTTGCTGTGCTGTGATCCTTAACACACTTGGGGAGGTTAGGAAGTGGTTGCTTTTGTGTGACTGAAAGAAAGGGCTCCCAGTAAGCAGAGGAAGAAAAAGTAAAATAAAATTAAAAAAATCTTGGCCTGATTCTTGACAGATAGAAAAGCACAAGAGGAAAGTATTTTTGGCTTTTAAGGCTAATTTTATCTCTTGTGAGGCCATCGGGTCAATGAGTAGAAGTGGCGACTGGTAATTCTTGGGTTATATTACTAGCCACTGAATTACTGCGTGACTTTAGTAATGAAACGTAAATGTTCTCTCTGTTCCCCAGTGGGCATAATACCATTTACCTGTCTCAAAAATGCTTTGTAATTTAATTAACACTTGGAGTGCTCTTTGAGATCCTCGGATAAAAGCAGGCAAAATGAGTCAATTGTTACAGAAATCCCAATTTATCCCCATTTGAAAAAAATTACACTTTGTCTTGACTTTTTCAAACCTCAAATAATGTTTGATAGGAGTTTTGGGCTTTGTTCTCACTGGTCCTTAGAGTCACTTCTTCTTAGTGATTTGCATAGGCACAGTGTAGGTATTACTTTTTTTGTTCAACAGAGTATTTTGGTGGATCATAAATTACCAGTCCCTGTGCTGGGAATCTGTTTCCGAGAGAAGCATACATTTTCAGAGGAGAATTTGAATCGTGCTAGAAAAGTTCTGCGTTATTCTTCAATGTATACTTACTGTTTCAGGGGAAAGATGTCATAATTTTTAGTTGTATGATGGATGTAGTAGCTTGGTCTTTGTTTCATCAAGATGCCAGTATCTTGCTGATAAATTACACATGACTGTACTATTGTAACGACAGCTATTCAACAGTCATGTATAATTACCACATCCTGTCATGGCCAGATGACTGACCAATGACCAAACCAAGTATTTCCTTTGTATAGACAAGGATTGTCTATAAGTATACACCGATCTACCTTTGGGCTGATTCAAATATTTAATTGCATATACATTTCAGTTGAATATATACTTTGCAAGCCACCTGAGACGTGCAGTTAAGTAGTGGCATTTTTGTATTCTCCTCTGATCTTCAGTAAAGAACTTTCATTAAGGCAAGCAGGAACACTTGCAGAAAGCAAGCTGCACCTTCAACCCATCCATGTTTTCCGTTTTGTTTTGGAAACAGCCAGATCTCTCTGTGTCTCTCAAATCATGAAACACATCTCTTTACTCCTGGGTACCATTTTTTGCTTAGCAGCTCTGTGCATTCATGAGAGGCTTGCTGCCTACCACTCTACTTTCTCTTCAGAGACAATGCAAACAGTGTGCACATACCTGGATACAGCTGGGCTCAAAGCAAGGTTCTTGTCAAACATATTTATGCTCACACATCTTCCCCCTTTTAATCTTCCCCCTTTTATTTTCCGCCACAATCTTAACTACTCAAAAGGAGTTTAAACACACTTGTAGATAAGCAGATAATCTCAACAAGCATCTTAGACCTTACAAAAATGTTGCACACCTGTTTGTACACAGCCTTGATGAAATATCTCAAAGTTATGCTAAGCAAGTCTGCCATTCCCTTCTGGTATTAAAAATGCTATTATCTTGAAGTTTGAAGTTGTACTATTTGTGTAATAGCACATAATAGCACCTACAAGGGAGTTGATACCTTTCTTAGTCTTCATCTCATCTTCTCCAGCAGCTCTTTCGGAAGAACCCTTTTGGTCTTGCTTTGATAATTTAAAAAGTCACAACTGCATTAGACTGTCTGAAACTGAGGGATGTCTTTCACCTTTCACGGGAACCTGGAAAGGCCAGAATAACTCCAGTGATCTGCCATTGCTTTTCACATATTTTAGAGTAACGCATGTTCAATTTAACAGAAATTGTTCATATTTTTCTTCTCACTGTACAGCTGACTTTCTTTCCTCCTCTGTAAATCTTACTGTTACTGAATCTTACTTTTTACCATGTCTTACCATGAAAGATTTGGGGTAGAGGTGGAGCGGGAGATGTCTGTGAAGTTCACCCTTCTGCCCAGCTGCAGTGACAGGTGACATTGCTGGAAGAAGTGCAAATGTGCAGACGCGATGTGGGCGTCCGCGGGTGTGTACGGGACTTCCTAAGAGTAGTTTGCTCTGAGAACAGGTGAAAGTCTGCAGCTGCAATGTTCAGCCAGCAAGCAGTAAGCTTCTCTCCCTTTCTTCCTCACACTCTTCCTCTGCAATATTGCGCTTTTACTGAAAGCGGGGCTGCATAAAAATGGAGCACATCTTAACTCTCTTAATAGCGATCTCAAGTGTTGCTTTGAATGGACATTGCCCTGGCAGCAAAACACTGGAGGAAAATTCTTGTGTTTCTTTTCTTTCTGTGGGTAACTGCACATTGCATAGCTGACCAAATATGCCAAGACTATGGAAAAAGAGAAAATGGCAAGATGACTATTTCCCAAACCAAGTAAACACACATTGCAGCCTGGCTTCTTATTTGAGAATGCGAGATTTTACTTTTTGAATAAGTACTGTATTTTAACAATAGGCATCAAGTGGTTGCTATGTGATACACAACAGTGTTTTTCATGAACTTTTGGCTGCTGAATAAGCCCAGCAAATATGGGTTCTTACCCTTTTAGCTTTCTGGGTCAATTCATTTTGCACAAAGGAGAGAATGATAATTTGAGTTGTAGGCAGAGAATGTTTTCTTCACATGGTAGGAAAGATGAAAGCTGGTTTTATTTGATTTATTTTTAAATTAAAAATTATAATTCTTTATAGAGTTACAAATAATTATCGTATTACTAAACTGATCCTGTAAGCTTGTTACAGAGTCTTTCTCTGTAAAATGATTGCTGATTGTTGCTGCAAAGTAGAAGTAGGGGTGAAGAAGGGGAAACATAAATATATACATGCAACATGTATGTGTGGATTTTTTTTTTAAATGTGATTAGATTAGCCCGAAAGTAAAGACCTAGGTGAATGTCTTTTGTTTCTTAGGTGATGCTGGCTGATTACGGACCATATAAAGGTGTTTTCTGAACTGCTGTTCTCTCTAAGTGCTTAGCCCTTCCTGCTTTTGGGTCAGAGAGGACAATGTCTATCAGATTTAGTTGGCTTCCTGATGGGACACCACATTGAGGATGCTTTTATGTTCTTATCTCCTATTCTTCTGTTGTTGGAATCCCATGGAGCAGGATTTCTGAGAACTGTGGATTTAAAATCTGCATGAGAACAGGGGCTGGCACTCGATGCAGAGAGGGACAGGTGAGGTGGTAGAGAGCAGGCAGATGTCAGCAGCTGGTGGGAGCACCACTCTGATGGATAGGATAATGACAGCTTATGTGGGAGGATGAGGAGGACTCCAGAAGTAGGGATGAAGGAGGGTTTTGGGGTAGGGTAAGAAGGGCATTCAGCTTATGCAAGGGAAGGCAGAGAAATTATCTCTGGCTGTGCAAACGTGTATGAGAGTGTACAACTGTCTCTCTAAGTTTCTCGCTGCTAAATATTTAACTTAATTAAAATTAGCTTCCTGAATAAGTATACTCACAGGGACTTGTTCAGGAAGGCTTTGGGGCAGGAGGGCAGAAAGAAGGGTCCGTGGTCAGGAAGAAAGTTAAAAGTGCTGTTGAGAAAAGGTCCATTGTATTGAAAGACAGTTTTGGGCATGGTGAGCAAGGATATCTGGGTTAAGGATTCAAGGGCCGTAAAGATAGAATGTGCTGAAGGTCATCATGCTCTTCTGCCAGGCATTTCTAAGCCAAGACCTATCCTACCCTGTATCAGATATGCAGGAGCCCTTGTTTAGTCTTGACCAAATTAATGGAGAACATCAACTATGTGGCTGTGCTGGTTTTGGCTGGGGTAGAGTTAATTTTCTTCTTAGTAGCTAGCATGGGGCTGTGTTTTGGATCTGTGCTGGAAACAGTGCTGATAACACGGGGATGTTTTTGTTCCTGCTGAGCAGGGTTTACACAGAGCCAAGGCCTTTTCTGCTCCCAGTGAGTGGGCTGGGGGTGCCCAAGGAGCTGGGAGGGGCACAACTGGGACAGCTGACCCCAGTGACCAGAGGGATATTCCATACCATATGATGTCATGCTTTTCCTAAGCCACCATTACGCATGATGGAGCCCTGCTTTCCTGGAGATGACTGAGCTGCCCGCCGATGGGAAGCAGGGAATGAATTCCTTCTTTTGCTTTGCTTGCGCACGTGGCATTGCTTTACCTGTCACACTGCCTTTATCTCAGCCCAGGAGTTCCCTCGCTTTTACTTTTCCTGATTCCCCTGTCCCACCGTGGGGAGAGCCAGCAAGCCACTGTGTGGGGTTAAACCGTGACGGGGCAAATTCAGTGAGGCTTTGGAGGGTGGGTGGATGAACCCCTGAAATACTTTTTGCTGCTGGTGGCGTTATACTGGATTTGGCTACTTCAAGGAAAGTACAGTTGTAACTACTCTTCCTTTTGCTGGCTGTGTATGACAGCAGCCATGAGAAATGTCACACTGAGACATGTTTTAAAATGAAAGATGTACAAATTTCACTGGCGTGTTCTGGTGGTTCATTCTCTAAGGCTCTCTTCTTAGCCCGTCACCCTGCTGCCGAGACACAGCTCTAGAGCAAGCTCCAGAAAGGCTCAATTTCATGCCATTTTCCTCTAATCTGGTCATAACTTCAGTGAATTATCACAGTGGCTATAGTCCTCCATTTATGTAATTTACATAATTCCATTAGATTGAATAAATTTATATTAATTTATACCAAGCACTACTTCTGAGCAGGTTTGTGGTGGTTGTTACCGCGCACTTTTTTTTTTTGTCTTGGACACATTCAGGCTATTACCGTGTAGAGTTACTGTGGCAAAGATTGTGCGTGCTTATCAGTTGGCAAAGTGTGAGTGAGTGTTTCAGCTCTCGTAAAGAATTTCCTTACAAAGGAAAATGAAGGAAGTAACAACATGTCCCGACAGTCTTCAGAAAATTCTCTGCTTCATTCGCCATTTGCCCAGTTGTTCTTCTCTCAAAAGTACCTGTTGCATCTTTCTGGTTGGGTTCGTTCCAAAACCAGTTTTGAAGGACATAGCCTGTCTCTCTGGTATCAGACACTGCAAAGCACCCCCTGCCCCCCAATGATAATAACAGGGATTGCTTTTTCAAAGAGAAAGAAAAATTCTTTTGTGGATGACATTTTTATTTTATTTTTTTTCTTAGACATTCCATGTAAAACATTTATCATTGGGATAATTTTCCCTCTCAAAGTCATATCAGACACAAAGCTGTCTTCAGGGCTATTTCTTCTAGTTCACTGGACAGCTGTTCTGCCTGAAAAGAAAGAAAAGATCATACATCAATCAAAGACTTCAGGAGAATCCTTATGTTCTTTAACTAATAGGAAAATCCTACCGGCAAGTTCTTGATCTTCTGACTTCTTTTTTTCAGTCTGGAGAACTGCATTGATATATTTTGCTAGAGTATTTGTTGGGTTAGGTGTGGGTTGCTTTTTTTTAATGTTTCTTTTGTGTGTCCTCTTGATGCTTGGAGGGTGTTACAAACTCATCTTCACTGGTGACAGCCACATCATAAGCAAGCGTTTTTCTTACCCCTGTGAGCTGATTGATCCTCTTCTGAATGTCACTATGGGCAGAAATTAGTGCTACTTAGCAGAAGCAAGGTTCTCGGCTTTGCTCTGCTGGTGCTGAACTAGTGATTTCCAGGGGAAAAGACTAAAGGGCTGAAGGACGTGCCCAGGCTGCAGCCTTCTTTACTGGTACAGATGTCTGTATTTACTCACCATTCCGGATTGCTGTAACTCCATTACACTGAAATAAATAACAAATAATAAATTCCTTTTTTTGTTTATTAATTCATTACTAATTATGGATTTATTCTAGTCTGTGATGCTAATTTAAAGGAGATTCAAAGTACATTAAAAATTCCTTGCCTTTTAAAAAGAATACAAAGAATACTATTATTCATTTTACTAAATGATGTGTATATACATGAACAGAGCTGAGTTTAGCCTGTGTCCTTTCGTCTGTAAGTGTGGAGTGAAACGTGTAAGTGAACTTGGGTGCTACCATTGTAGCCTAGCAGTGATGGAAACCGCATCCCTGACATGGGTTATGGTACATGTTGAGCTCTGCAGCATGTTTGCACAGCACAGAGCAGCGTGGTGCGGGTAGACTGGAACCTCACTGAAGGATGGCTTGGAGACATAGTAGCCCAGGGGAACTATTAAGCTAACTTGGACATTTTTGCACAAGGAAAAGTCAAAACTAAACTCCAAGATTTTTTTTTTTTAATCTACCTGCTGGTGCTGTGCAAAGACATCATTATCGGTTCGTTACGTGTTCATGCTATGTCAGTATTTGATTGTATGTTCAGAGATAGCTCAGCCAGTGCTATGTGGGCCTCAGCAATGTACAGATACTCAGCGTTTCCATGTGTTTTGCTGAAAGAGACCCTCTGTTCTCTAAGCTGTCAGACCTTGACTTTGGTAAGGCTTTGCATGGGCTACCTGACCTGGATTACTGCAAAATTAAAGCATGATGCAGCTAATTATGCAGTGAAAAAGTGAAAAGGGGTATGAGAAAGGAAAGATGTGCCAGCATAATTGCAGTGAAATCTTGTATTTACGTATACTTAAAGCTGTTCTGATCCAAAATTTCCCAAAGCAAATGAATGTATTGATTCATCTTGGATCGTATCTCTTGCCATATTGGACAGGAATATTGGGCCATCAAGCGCCACTGGTGACCAGCAGCAGAAGCTTTAGAGGAAGAGGCAAGACACTCGTGATCAGTCATTGCAGGATAAGCTCTCCTTAAGGATGTTGCAATTATCAGCAGGACACATGTCCAGTGTGTACAGCGTGATGGTTCCAAACCAAGGGAAAACAATGGGGATGATTTAATTCTCTTTTGCTTTGAAATAAAGAAGGCTCAGTTTTATTTAATCAATAGACTCTCGGGTTTGATATATGGATGAAAACTTACTATCAGTGGAATGATATTTCTGGTTAAGCACTTCTCATCAGGAACTTGTTTGACCTGCGAGCTGCTTCATTTTTTAAACTTAGATGTCTCTATTATAGAACTTCTAAAGATTCTTGCAGTGCCAGCGTGGGGAGCGTGTGTGTGTGTTTTAATACGGATGCATCTTGTAGGAAGGGAGATAAACCTTTTTCTTTGTACACAGACACATACATGATTTATCAAACATATTGTATTACTCTGTCTTTACAGTAGAACGTACAGTGGATGTGAATTACTCTATCTGTGTAGGATTAGAAACTCTGATGTTCTGTCTTGTATTCAGGAAGAGGATTACTCTGCAGATAACGTGCAGATAATTTACTTTTAGTGAGGCGTTGCAGCTTAAGGACAAGCAGAATCAACTTTCTTGAGGTAAAAGGAATAGGAATTGGTATGGACCAATATCGTGTAGTTGACCACTCATAGGAATTTCAAGATGACATCAGAAATATACCATTGTGCATTTATTGAACAGTCATTTTTTCAGTCATCCTAAAACAATCTTTTGATTTAAAAAAAAATAATCTCTTGTAAATGCAGAGTACTTTGAAATTCACCAATTTTACTGCATATATGAGTGGCAACATTAAATGCCAACAGCTCATTTAAATATGAAACATCTGTACATTATTATTTAGGGATTTTTCATCTGTCGATTTTAGAAATTAGGATTTTATGAGTTCTTGAATGCATGGTTGTGTATTACTTATGTACAAAAGCAGTCAGTAATGAAAGAATAGCCCTAAAATATACTGTGTATGGATTTGTGATTAAGGTAGGAAATGCACAGCGTATGAAGAAATACAATATGCATTGCATTTGATTTTAGGTGTGGCAGCAGCAATTATGATTTCATAACAGTGGGAGTAACATGACAGTTCAAAAGCTCAGTGAGAAGATTATGGTTTTTTTATACGCAGCGATGTAAATTCTTAAAATAACAATGTAATTTTTACATTTCTCACTGGATATCAGGATAATCCAATTTAGAACAATTTATTCTCAACAGGTATGGTGAAAATAGATATATCATTGTGGAGCGTGGTATAATACATTAATTTTTATGAGTGAGTTATGAAGATGTACAACTCAGGACCTAGGATAAACATCATATTCCTTAATTAATCCATTACACTGTGGCACATATGTGCCACTTTTATTACCCTGAAATGAAAAATGTTAAAAAGAAGGAGGAAAAAACCCCACAATGCTGCTTTTTTTTTTTCTGTATTAGAAAACCTTTCTTCTAAAATCACAACAACGTAGAATCTAATCCACCAAACACTATTAATGAGTTAGACATCTAAATTCCTTGAAGACTTGTAAGATAAAGAGCCATCATCTTCTGGTAATCACATTCAACTACATTCTTTTGCTCAAATGTTTTAAACCTTATGGATGCAGTTCCTACAAATTTAAATGAATCCCGACCACCTAAATGCCAGCTAGAGAATGCAGGTGAATCTGTGACTGAGCAACAGTGTAGGACCAGTAGTGGAAAATGAATGAAAACAAAAAAAATCTGCCCCTTTAGTATCTCAAAATGCCGTATTACAGGTGCATGTGGCTGATGAACTGCACATACAAGTCTACAAGGAACGGTTTTCCCTTATAGGTCGTCTTAGAGCTTTCAGCCAAGATTCTCTATTCTGCCCCATCAGAGATCCCCAGGAAATATGATGTATTTGCTTAGAGGATAGGAAACTCATGATTTCTACAGGACGGATAGCAAAATGTCCACTTCTGCCTGGCTCCACTAACCTCAGCTTAGGAAGCTGTTCCCTTTGGCTCCAGGCGTGGGTGGGTGTCACGTTTTAACCACAGAGTTTTGTTTATAGGTGGGGATGAATATTAGTCTTGTAATTATAAATATTTTGCATTTACAGTAAAGGAGCTACAAGAGCTTTTGTCATCCGTTGATTAAAGACTTAAACCTCGCCACGCTCCGGCCAGCTAGGTAAGTTGTACGAGCCCCGCAGATCAGAGGAACCGCGTTTTGGGAAGGTGGGGTGATTTTCTTCAGATCTGTCACTGGTAGAGCTGTCTGTCTTAGAACGGTCTCCAGATCTCCCTCATTTGTTGGTCCGTATCTTCTCAACACAATGTATGGATTTGATTACCTAAATGGGTTAATTGTTTTTCCAAAATCTGTTGTTTCGTCTCATATTTATGTATGAGTATGGGTGCTGAAACAATTTGTTGCAGCTTGCCTACTAAACTGTATTAGAATTTCCTAGTATCAAACCTATAAGTTTGACTGTTTTGTGTGCCCAAGAGCAAATGATCTTTAAGATATCTATGTGAATACATTTTAATGTGATTTCACAATGTTAGGCTATCTGTCGCTATCTGTCATTTCTAAAATCTGATACTAATAGAATTTAGTATTTGTCATTTTACATCAGAATAAGAATAGACATAAGACAATATAAACCAAAACACTATTAATGAAAAATCAAATTAGAGGTTATTGTGTATTGAAGACATTAAATTTAATGTAAATTAGCAGAATACAAAGAAATGTTTTTCTGCTATCTCAGCATTAGAAGAATAGCACTGCTTTTCTCCATATGTCTGTGTCACCAGGTTGTTATTTCTTTTGTTTAGTCATATAATAGAATGTGTTGAGACATATTATCCTCAACTTGTGTAACAGCCTACAAATACTGATTGCAGTTTGAGCTTGTTATGGAAAAGTATTGCCCTGTGGATTGAGAAAATGACCAACTGCGGACTATAATCTATGAAGCTGAGAGTAAAATTGCCAACTAGAGGTCATTTTTCAAACCAAGGGGCAATAGTTTTCTACTATAAACTGAATATTACAGTCAGTATATGTTTTATTAAACCATTTCAGAAACTTGGGAGCAGTTTCATTTAAACTTCTTGCTTGATGTGGCTCAGAGAACAGGCCCAGGGCAGCTCACAAAAGAGGCCTGGCATAGTCTCTATAATAAATATTCTGTATACTCAGTAATTATGAAGGCTTTTGGGCCTTAATGGTGAATGGCCATATCCTGCCACCATTCTGCATCCTTAGCAGCAATTGGAGTCATTAAGATTTGTGTATAAAAATCAGTGCAGGCCACTGTTTCTCACTGTAATACTATGACAAACTGGGGCCAAACTATATAAAAAAGCCAATTATGACTATTACAGTCTAAACGATTAAAAGGAAAACACCTTTTCCCTTCTCCATACCCCTTCATTGTTTTTCTTTCCTACCGAAGTATGTAGGCAATGAATCTCTTCATTGGCACTCATATGGGAGTGATTGCCTACTGCCTTAGTCAATAGGAGGATTTCCATTCTGCAATAACAGAAATAACAATAACGTGCGTGGATGCAGTGAGGGCTCTGTCCTCCTCCTTTACCACACCTTGCATATCCATAAAGAGTTGTGCCCTCCTGTGCCTGGGGAACAGATGTGCTTTCTGCAGCCGTTGCTCGCTCTGAGTGACTTTTACTGTTAGCAGGTTGTCAGTACAAAATCCTCAGTGGACTTAAGGTTTTAGAAGGAGTCACTGAGAGTTCTAGCCTCTCTGCAAAACAGGGGGGCAAAGAAAAATAAGAAAGACCATGGAGGTTTGGGAAAAAGGGAAACAAAGAAAATCTTTCACCTTGAGAATCCCTGATGGAAGTGTTCTCTGTAGAGATCCTTGTGGGACTTCTTAGCTGCCTCTGCAAGTTTTGATGTCAACTTATTGTCTACCTTGCAGGATTTCTAACTTTCTATTTTGGGGCAAAAGTCACAGACTGATCTTGGTTTCATGACATAAGCATGTCGCAGTCCAATACTGCTATGCTGTCAACAGCAAACATATTTAAGTTACTGCATGCTGAAGTTACAAGTTCACTTGTCACAATTATGCATGTAAATTGTGCATTCAGATAACCGTAATTAGAAATTTCTATGTGTACTTGCCAGATTAATGCATAGTTACAGCTGAAGCATGGGCAAATCAGGGGCAAAATTTGTTTTTGCACTTTGAGTTTTTAAAAACAGACCTTACATCCATATGTGTGTGTATATTATATAGACGCAGGCATAATTTTCTAACGGTCATAATTTTAAAGGTCTACATAAAACTTCACCACATCAGTAAGGGTGATGGATTAGAATAATAAAAATGGGAGCAGCAAAAGACCTGTTATACATCTAGTCCATCTTCTTGACATTAGAGGATTGTTCCCTACAGGGTATTTGCTAATACTTTCTCCAGAGCAGGTTTAAATGTCCTAAGCAGTGAAGTTCTCACTAAAGTTTCGCAGATATAATTGAAAGGATATTTTTTCTGACACTTTATCTTAAAGTGATCAGTTTACCCTCTTATGTTGGTCATAACTTCAGGGACCTGTCCTGTGTGTATCTCCTTGGTACTTCCATGCTTCTAAATGTTTACAGAAAGTCATCACAAATTACTTTGGTCTTGAAGGTGCCCTTTTCTCTCGTCCGCTACCTAACACTGTGTCATGGGGCAGATTGTGGTTTCCCCCCCAAAACCCCCCTCCTTTATAGATCATAAGGCTGGGCCAAAGAAAGATGATACTATTAATTTAATGTTGCATATATTGCATAATATATACACACTCTCTATATGATTATGTATCTAGTCTGTGTTCATTTCTAGGAGGATGTTTAGAGGTCTGTCTGATTGTATTGGGCACTGTAAAAACATAATTAATCTCATTTTTAGTAATGCTTAGCTCCAAGCTGAGGGTGTAGAAATATAGGGTTATTAGTTACTAGAACATTTTTATTATGCACTTTCTATTTTGATTGACAACTATTAGTATTTTAAGATGACAGAACTAAAACTTATGCTGCCAGATAGTATCAAGTATAATGTATGCTAAGTAAACAGAAGCATGCGAACAGGATAATATTTATTGTATAGTTACATAGCAGTGTGGTAAGAGACAAGAGAGAGAATTATTCTTCAAGAAGCATATTTGATATTTTACTCTCTTTAGAAATACAAACATAGAACTGAACTTTACACCCTATTTCCTCAGGGTAGGATGCAGGTTTATTGTCTGCCCTGGCTGGGTTGTTCTCAAAAGCTTCCATTCTTCATCTTCCTTTCTCTCAAATTGCCTGTGTAGGAGAGGAGTAGGAGAAGATCCCTCTGAAATGAATTTTATAATTCTTTTGCTTCACCATTTGATGGTTTGCCTTGCAGCTTCAGCCAAAACTTGTACTGAAGCCTTTATATCCAGTCCTTTTCCCAGAGCTTGACTGTCCAAGTAGATGAAGGTCTGGAGGGGCAAGAGGCACAGGCAGGAGAAATGTTGTGCAAGAGGAGATTCATGAGGAGGATGGAGCCTTTGTGACCAAGTCAGGTTGCAGTTTCTCATCTGGCAAAAAATCAATAATAATTTTAACTGAGTAAATAATAATTTTGTCTCCAGAACAAAAAATAGTTACTATGAAGTATGTGCAAATTTTCCATGCAATTCTAGTGAATATTTAATACAAAGCAATTAGAGGCAGGGCAAGAATTATATAGCCTTTAAAAACCAATGAATAAAGAGACTCCTTGTTTTCATGACGCAATTTACCCACCTAAAATTATTTGTGGAATTCAAGTTAGAAAGAAGAAGCTGGAAGGTTTGGAACTTGGTTCAGAAGGTTGTGCTTAGGTCTCCTCGCATTGACTGCCATTGACTGCTGGCACCAAGCCCAGCCTTAGAATGGGACAGCAGAGATGTACACCTTCTGAAAGCATGTATAAACAACACAAAATAAGTTAATGAAGGGTGAATTCTTGTGCTGTGTGAACAAGTAAATTGAAAGGTAGTAGGAAGACTTTAGGCTCTCTTTGTTTTTAAATAAATTAATTTCAGCTTACATCCTGTTCAGCAACAAAGTACTTGGCTTTGTGCGGCAAGAAGTTTCTCAGGCACAGAATATATTAGGCACTAGTACCTGGTTTAGCTTGTGGAGTGAAAGGAATAAAGCTACGTTAACCTGGTGTTCTGCTTGTGCTAATTTCTCCCAATTTTGACCCAGCTTGACTATTTCAATGAGGTACCATGTGTACCTATCTTCGGTGGAAGAAATTCTAAGAAACAACTCTTCAAATCATTCTCAATTCAATTTTTTTTTAAACACATGACCAAGAAAGACTGCTCGTGTCCTTGTATGCCATCAGCACAAATAGCTGTAAAATCACAAGACGGTATCGTTAAGCAGTTGGTTTTGGCAAACTCAGAAGGAGAATCGGTGGGATTGATACATTTCACCGTTACTCTCTTGGGTAAATTACTTTTTCCGGTCATTGAGACAAAAAAGTATCCCAAGTGTGAGGTGTTTTTACTCTTCCCTGAGCATGCCTTTACAGTACGGGGGCTGTTAGGCAGCGCTTGGACACAGTTGCAGTTTCTGGCTGCAATTAGAATGTTTTTAAAGACAAAATTATATTAAAAGAAACAAACCAAACCCGCACCAACAGGCTGATCACATAGCATTTATTATGAACTGTCTGGTCAGGTTCAGCATTCATTCCTTAAATACAGTGCATCATACTTTATTGCTGGAAGATTCTCTTTTGGACTACAACCTCTTCTCTGTTCAGTGTTAGTGATTGACTGCTGCAACATTCATCCAGTATACCTTTCGTATTTGCTTTTCGTTCCTTGGAAGTGGTTTTCCTATTGACTTGTGCTTGGCATCAGGCTGATGCCATTAAAAAACCACCAGTATTAAAATGCTTATTATGAATCTTGATTGGTGAGAGCACTGAAGGTGCTTGTGGAAGTACAATTTGTGAATAGTAGTTCTTGTCGATCAAGACAATGTGCCATTGTGTCTGGCGAACTTGTAAATTGTTATCAATCCTGTTACCAATTTATGTCTAATCCCTTCTTGTCCATCTGATGCTCATGGTTCATCTCTTTTGGGCATTAATATTCACGTTTCAGGATGATACTTCTAATGACCAGCCTCACTTTGAGGGAACAGTGCACATTATGATGGAATAAAGTGTCATGATGTCTTAGATAAATAAGGAAAAAAAAATGGAGAGGAAAAGCTGTGGTGCTTGGTCACTGTTGAAAGCGAAGGCACTGCCCAGTAGAGTATAAATGAAGAAATGTGCCATCTGCATCACATTTGTAGTTAGAGAGAGGGTGGTTGTATGAGGGGTGGGATTATATTAACCGCTGTTCAGGTAACCTTTCTGGATTTTGCAGCCACAGATCCTGTAAACGCCTCTTCTGTAAAGTCCAGTAGTCCTTGTCTTCGATTCTCTCCGCCATCCCACTGGGGCATGCAACTGCCAGTGCAAATCGTACTGCTTTGTTCTGAGATACGGGGAGAATTTCATTAGAGATGTTATTCAAAAGGACCTCAAGTAGTCTTAGATCATCAGGGTCCGGGTTTCAATGCCAGTAGTGTTTCCATTTGAGCATCTTCTTTGTCTCCTGAAACTTAAATCCTATCCTCAAATGCCAGCTTAGGAATGGCATTGACATTCGATGGGAGCCACAAATGCATCAGGGATCAGATGGAAAATATGTATATAATGTATCTGTGTATTGTATGTGGCAGCTAGGCATAGTAATGGAATAATGCTTTAATATATACGGTATCTTTATTATACAGTCAAGTGGAAAAAAGTGGATGTTTCTATTTATCAGTTGTTTTTTTGTCTTGGGTGTTTCTATCTTTGACTGATACAAATATTTTGGAATCTAAACATATCTCCACAATACTGTTGTGTCTTTGTTCTGGATTTCTTTCATCTTAACTTATCAACACAGTATATGAACCATTTTATCCTACAGTGTGATCATCCTCCTAGTGTGTATTTGCTCATTAATGTCAGGTTAAGATCTAAAGTATATGTCAGGTTAAGATACAAAAGTAGGAGTGAAATTTCTTTTTTTTTTTTTTTTCCTGTGGTTTGTACTAATTTTTTTATACTAATAATGATAGAAACTGCAGTACTGTGGCTTTGGGGGAGGGAAGTATATGTATTTTCCCACAAGTGCTGTACTGTTTTCAGTCTTGGCTTGGCTTAAATGTTAGTGCTCAAACATGACCTTAAAACAAAAACTTTGCCCAAGTATCTGTTTCTTTGGTGTTTAGTGAAATAATTAAAGTATCATAATGAAATAGTCCTTAAAAACTGATATATATGAAATGCACATTTTAACCTTTGCATTTTTCCACTGGACAGATTTCTTTTTTTTCTACCCATTTCCATTGCAAAAGTTCATGAACAGGTGGTAAGGTCTGTTTTCTATATACCTGATATTCATAGTCAACAAAGTTTGAAAAGAAAAAGTACCAATGGAAAAATGTAAGACCTAATAATTTTTCTTTTTCAAACTGGTTTTGGTTGCTGACAGGACATGGATTTGTTAAATGAGCCCTTTTTCTTCTTCTTTTTTTTTTTTTTTTTTTACACAAAGTTATCCTAAAAGTATTTTGAGACAGTTCTTTGTCTTTTTTTTTGTAAAATATAGAAAATGAAACTAAAACAACTTTCTTGTTTTTAACTAAAACCTGAAGTTTTCCTTGAAGAGTACAGATGGAAGAAAAGGAGAGGGATGTGCGAGTGGGTCAGGGAGACCACAATTCATGCAGTAGGGTTTGGGTGTTTTGTCTAACTGAAGGTGCACTAACGAAACAGCAGCAGAATTGTAATAATCCTGGTCAAATACAGCAAAAAATGCCCAAGTAGCAGAGGAGGGCGAGTGATTCGGGGAGCGTTAGGAGAGGAGCGAGGCTAACTGTGCCGGGGTTGTGACGGGCACTGATCCTTGTGCTGAGAACGAGGGTCAAAGGATGTTTCACAGTTGAGCAAAACCCTGAAGTACAAGGGGAACTCAATGTGTGCGAGTCGTTTCAGGGAGGTCAGTTGCCTGCTGAAGGTGTTAGATGGACCGGTCTTGTTCAGAGCTGCGCTTTTTTTCCTTTTTTTTTTTTTTTTTTAAAAAAAAACTCTTCAGCATAACCATCCAGTGTTTTTGTTTAATTCCTCAAAATTGTCCTTTCCTTTTGTGGGGAAAGTTCACGACTCACAAAAAAGAATAGTTAAGACAGAAATGTTCAATGCAAAGCATAATTTGACTGACACAATTTCTAACATACATATTTTCCGAAGTTTTCAGGGAAACCTGTGCAAATGTTTTGATGGAGTTGAAATGCCTACTTTAC
>VWZZ01003047.1:1496514-1519014 GCA_013399095.1 Psophia crepitans
CTATGAAGTGAATGATTGAGATGTAAAATGATATGTGACTAGTTTGAACATTTTCACCCAGAAATGAAGCTCTAATGGCACTCACCGTGGAAAGGAGAGATTACATTAGGTTAGAGCTGTGGAAAGGATGCAGATGTCCACTAATAAAAGTGGGTTGTCCAGCCACTGACAAATGGGTGGTTTTATTTAAGTAAAGACACGCGAACAGAAATGTAGTGGCTGTTCACACTGGAATTGCATCATAAACTCATCCCTCTCATGAGAATGTTTGTGTGCCTAGAACAATGCTTCCCCAAAAGTTTTGGACCATTTGGACGTGCGATACACCTTGTGATGTGAAGCTTTTGGCAAAATGATGCTTGATCACATACCTGCCGTTTTAAATAACACGACAGGAAGAGGCTGTATTCCTGTTCAGCATTTGTGCTTTGAGGAGGGGAAATTTTGAACTCCAAGACTGGTGAGAATTGTGGATCAGCAGCAGACTCCTTGTGGGACAGAGGTTGGGAAAACGCCAGATGTTTATGCCCATGTGTTGAAAGCATATCCCTGCTGACTTTGAGAGAGAGGTGGAAGTGCCTTGTGGCGTGGTGTCTGAGAAGTCTCACACAAGTTATCCTCGCTTTGTGGGAGCGGTGTGCTGCTAGCTTCCTTGGTTTGCTCCAGAAATGCTTTTTGCTGCAGTAAAATACATATTGTTCTTACGCTCTTCTTAAAATGTAACTTGTTTGAGAAGCTGTGATATGACAGCGCGTCCAAACACATGATTAACAAAATGTGCTTTGCCTCTTTTTCTGTGATACGTAACGATGTGGGATAACTTCTTAAGGAACAGTGAATATGCTTCATCTGTGTTGATTTTCAGCTAGGATGGCTTTTTGCTGCTTTTTTTTTTTTTTTTTTTTTTGAAATGACAATTTGCAGAACAATGAAGTCTGTTTGGAAGTTAGAATAGTCTAATTTGAAATAATAATAATAATAATAGTAAAGTATTCCAGGGAATCTGAAGGTAGCCCAACTGTTGGTTCTAGCTATTGATTGAACACTGTTCTCCAGTCTGTCACATGGTCGTGTTGATGACTTCCTGTGACGGAGTAATGTGGTTCATCTTTTCAAAATTAATATAAATAGGAAAAAGGAGCATATTTTGCATCTGGATTAACTCTGATTTGGTATTTGCATTTATTAAGAGAAGTCTATAGGTAAGGGGCACTTAGCTCTGAACTTCTTAAAAAAAAAAAAAAGTCTTGTTCATTAAAGAAGTCTTGCTTCTGTGAAGTTGCACATGCTGATGGTATTTGAACAAAAGCGTAACCTTAAAATAACAGAAAAATGTAAAACGTCTGCTCCAAAAGAGGGTTTATACACTGTACAAAGACTCAGTGGAATTTAGATTTCTAAGTCTTTGGGTGTAATGCTTAGTAGTACAGAATTCTCAGAGCACTCGGATACCTCATGTAGGTGACTGTATTGTCCCTGTAGGTCCAGGTCAGTTCATGTACCCAGGGCTAACACCTCTTCCTGCTCAAGTTCAGAGCTTCCAGGTTTTGCGTAATGGATCTTGGGGCTGAATGCAGGACTTGGGAGCTCAGCCAGGTGCCTAATAGATATTGCAAGACACTGCTCTTAGATGAGTGCTTTATTGGATGTAGGTAGAAGTGCTTTGTTTAATCAGGACTGTGGCACTCTAGGAAATTCTAGAGTGATCATATATGTAATTCATTTCGTTTCTGTTCAGCATTTGAGTCCTTTATATTAGGCAATTGTGAAATATTTGGAAAACACATCATTGAAAGTAACATTTCACATTTGTATTTTCCCATAAGTATATTTAACTGTTAATGAAAGCCATGGGACTGAAAGCTGTTGAGACAGAAATCTTATTCAGGAGACTAGAGCTGTAGTGCTCTCTGACTCATTTGATCCTCCCGTGTCCCCTTTGGGATTCAACCATTTTTAAAAGGAATTACAGATAGCAGTAGAAGAATAGCTTTGTTGCTGGCTATTCATTCCATGGTGTTTCAACATAGGGCACAGATTAATGTAATTTATTGTGTTGATTTTTGTTTTCTGGACATGTGTTCAATACACCCAAGCTCCTTCTGCATAAGGCTCCGAGGAACCATCAGTTGGTTACAGTTAGAAAACGCTAGGCTGGATATTTACTGGTGACTTGGAGGTAAAACTCTGCACTGGATCTCCAGCGCCCCGAGCTATCCAATTGTCTGTGTCAGATAACCCCAATGTGCCTTGTGTCAAATATTACTGATGTCACTATTGACGTTGTGTCAAAAAATGTCATACCTAATGTCCGTCACTGAAGAATGGTGGCAGAGTCAAAATTTGACAAAAAACACTTAGGGACAGATAATGGAAGTAGTGTGCATCTTTCACATTCCCCTCAAAGGGAATTAAGTAAATTGTGAGTGTCTGCTCAAATTTCCTTATGCAGCACACATTGTGTTGTATATTTCTAGCCACAGAGGTTATAGACTTAAACTTCCTAAAAATATTGGTCACCAGGGGAAGTTATTCAAAACAAGTTTAAAATGACCCAAGTTAGCACGCAGAGCTGCAGTTGGTGTAGAACGGCTCCGTGTGTTCATCCAAAGCAGTAGATAGCTTCAAACATACAAATGCCATGATGCAAGAGATGCTGGGCCACGAGACGCACAGTGAAGAAAACAGATTTGATTGGTCTCGTTACACTTCTCTGTATGTTTTAAAATGCTAAAGCTTTTCAAAGTTTGAAAGCCATGGTCATGTAAGATACTATTCGCTGTTTTTGTGAGAAGGTGTTAGTCTTATTGTTCTGTAAACTGAAGTTCCCTTTACTTTTCAAGATGGCTTGATATGGCCTAGTGCCTCTAGGTTGTCTTACAGTATTCTACAATTTTAAGGGCAGGATCTCTCACTCGTGCGGATGTAGCCAAAGAAATATTTACAAATGTCTCTAAAGCGACACATTTTCAAGCTTTTTTCCCCTCATGGGAATTATGCAATATTTTAAAATACTCTGACGCTAATTTGTAGATTTTTCTTTTTAAATTTTCTGAAGGTTTGGGTATTTTGTTTTTAGTTAGTTGTATCTCTGAGCCTCTCTGGCTCATGGAATCAGGGTCTGCTTTCCTTCACCTTCAAAGTTCTGCTGCACTTGGACTGGGCTGTGGACAGCAGTATCTGGCAGGAGTTCTGATTTGAGCAGACACTTCAGTAATTCCAAATTACTCCTGTTTAGTAGTAGTAATAATAATAATAGAGGACTTTAAAGCAACATTACACTCTGCTGCTAAAGCAGCTGCCAGTGGTTTTCTCAAGTAGATGCCTCATGTTGCCCTGAGAGCCTCCGGAGTTGTGTGAAATAGTGTTGGCTTGTGTTGTCCAGGCGGTTTGTGTGATTTGTTAGAGCCACGAGGTCAAATCTTCTTCAGCAGTAAAGAAATGTTAAGAGACAGTGCTTGATGCATCCGTCAGAAGGCTGACATATCGTGAGCTGTTTTAGTTTTGTACGGCTTTCCATGAAGTGAAGGAGTCGTATGCAGACAGTAAACATCCTAATGTCTGGGTCAACACACGGAATCGATGACCGCAGAGCAGCCGTACCTCAGAACCCGCACCGTGGCCTACCTGCGCTGACTGCCGCTGTGGGGGAGACAATGCTGGGAGCTGAGGGGGAAGTCCCTATGCACTGGGATTGTGAATCACCCACTGCTGGAGTCCTGTTTGGGTTCTCAAATACTGTTGTGGTTTAACCTGGCAGGCAGGTAAAACAACCACACAGACGTGTGCTCACTTCCCCCAGCCCCCTCGGTGGGAAGGAGGAGAGAATGGTGTGGGGGGGTAAAACTTCTGGGTTGAGATACAGTTTAATAGGACAGAAAAGGAAGAGGAGAATAATAATAATAGAGCATACAAAATGAGTGATGCACAGCACCATGGCTCACCACCCCAGACCACCGATGCCCAGCTAGTTGCTGAGCAGCAGTCCAGCCCCTGGCCAGCTTCCCCCAGGTTATGTCCCGAGCATGACATCATACAGTATGGGATATCCCTTGGCCAGCTGGGGTCAGTGTCCTGGCTGTGTCCCCTCCCAGCTCCTTGGGCACCCCCAGCCTCACCACTGACAGGGCAGTATGAGAAGAGTCCCTGACTTGGTGTAAGCATTGCCCAGCAACAACTGAAATATCAGGGTGTTATCAACATTATTCTCATCCTAAATCCAAAACCCAGCACTATGCTACTAGGAAGAAAGCTAACTCTACCCTAGCTGAAACCAGGACAAATACATAACTTTTTTTTAAAAGTGCTGTGAACTTTGAATCCATATTAATACTATGTTTCTGAAATATTTTTGCCTGAAAACACTGTAACAAATAGCAACTAGGATGCTCCCAGATCATGAATAAAAGCTGGGCTGCAGGAAGAATAAAATCCTTCAGGAGAAATACTCAGGAAGGCAACAAAAGCATAGATGCAAAGCACTTGTCTAATTACCAACATAACTGGATTTACCAAACATGGAATAAATTACTTTTTTTTTTTGCTTCATTCTGTTAAATTAATCTTAAAGTCTAGTCTTGGACATTTTACCTCTGAAAAATACAGTATTTGCAAGTTCAGTGCCGTCAACATTTCTCAAGTAAGTCAAATGGCTGAGGTGTTATTTAGGATGATTTTCTGTATAATGAATGGCTCGCTTATCATCTTGCATTTAAACTCTGAGCACACTGAGAGATGTGTTTGAAAGTCTGAATTAGTACATCTGGACTCTCCAGCAGGTTGTCTTCAAAATAGCAAACAAGAATCTTCTGAAATTTTTCTGGGAAGTTTGTGTAACCTAGATCCTGTTCCTGGAAGACTCCTTCCTATTTGCAGGCTTTCTCTGCGCTCAGTGTCTCGCGTTCCCTTATCCCAAGAAAGATCTTCTGTTGTGGCTTTCACAAATACGCCATTTTTGAGTTAGTTAATAACATAGAAGCTTTTTATGACCTGGTCTTGGCCTCCAAGGTGAGAAGTGGAGGAAATGAAGGGGGAAGCTCAGCTCTACTTCTGTAGATCTCTGTTCCAATCTGAGACTTGGGATGGAACTGAAAGGAGAGTTTTCTTTTCATCCTGTACATGCTTTAGGCATTAAAAAGTTCTGCTTCATTGGCCAAGATTGATCAAGATGTTCTATTTGAATAAGTAATATATATTTTGAGAGAAATTGCAAAACTTTGTCCTTTTGGCATTCACTTGTGCTGATGAAGCTGTAGGTGAAATGCTTCCTCCAATCAAAAAAGGAAAAAAGACCACAAAAGAGTGGGCTTCAATAGGACTGGGTGACTGGATGTGGTCTACTAAAATAATCTAGTCTGATGCTCAGGATATTCATGATGTGCAAAGCTAAATACCTGATCTGCCTTAGTCAGAGCCAGACCTGAATGTAAGTCCCCCCATTCAAAGGGAATGGCCTTATTTCATCCCTCTGTAAGGTACCTGTCAGTTCTTTATTTTTGCCTTTTTTTCCTGACCATGACTCTTACGAAATCCTGGTGATACCAGTTTGTTCCGTTCTTTGCAGGGCTTTCTCCCGCTGCTTGCCCTCTGTAGCAAAGGCATGAATAATTCTGAATTTGTATTAATTCTAAAAACATTAATTCCGATAGAAAGAGTTAATGGCTGGACTTCGTGTTTGATACGTGGTAAAGTTTGTTTAATATACAAATACAATATGTTTCCATCCATTTAGTTTAAAGTTCTCTTTCTGATACTCAGCAGTTTACTAATGAGAATACCTGTGTAACAGTAACACTTTAGTGGTATTTACTAACATAAATATTTGCTTTCTAGAAGCAATGTTACACGAAATTCCTGAACTGCAGTCTAAGCAACTGCTGGAATGTTTGAGGTAAGAAACCTGACCTTTGGGGAGGATCAACATCAGGAGAACAGAGTTTCCACTGTTTGTGACTTGTGTCCGTAGTGAGGGGGCTTGGAATGGCAGGAGGGTGACCGCCGCAGACCGTGTCGCCGCTGAACCCCAATGGAAAGTTCTTGTCGTTACGATTACATTGATAACAGAAAATATTTTACATGAATTACAGCATATCCTTGTACGCTCAAATCAGACAGTTTGGCAAGGTCTTTCTGCAACAGATAAGGGAAAACAAATACAGAGAGACCTTCATTTATACTAAATGTTTGGAGTTGCAAAACCTGTGTGGAAAAGAAGACTCTTGAGTCAGCTTTGTTCTAACTGCTGATGAAGTTACATTAGCCGCAGCTTGAAAGCAGAACAAAAAACGTCGTCTTGGAGGCATCATCTTTTCCACATAAATTCTCCTTCTCCCTCAAACGATTTAGTTGCCAGCTACTATTCACAAGTGTTTGCATTCAACATGCATCGTAAAGTATCGTATCCGTGTTGCTGCAGTTGATGCTCAAGTGACAGTCCCGATATGTAATGGAAGCAGCTCCAATTGGATGCACAGGTCACAGTCGGCAATAGACCTGCCAAAGAGCGAAGGTGCACCAGTTGTTCCTCAACTGGAGGGCTCTTCCAGGTTGTAGACAAATATACAGAAGCCTTCTAAAATAGTAAAGCTCCCACAGGTTTATCCTTGGAAGTGCAGGATTGTGCCTGGTATATTCAGGTGTTGATACGAGACTGGGGCAGGAACAGCCAGGTGGGAAGGTTTTTTCCCAGGGTGTGCTGGCAGTTGCGGTATGGAATGGAGATGCCCTTTACTTATGATGCCACTTCTCTTACTTTAATTATTTTTATTTTAAGGATTTCTTTGCAAGGGGTGTTATAGTCTTTTTTTTTTTTCCTTAGAAAAGTAGTCCTACTTAGCTTATTTATTTTTCAGCTTTAAAACATCAGCATTTTATAGATCTGAATTTCACAATGTGAGGATGATTGCTACGTACAATTTGCAAAATTGTGATTAACCAGCCCCTGTTTCGAGTCAGTTCTCCCTAATTCACAAAAGGATTCCAAGAATAGTCTGCACAAAATTCAGTGTGCAAATTGTAGGGCAGATTTTTAGAGGGCAGTTTAAAGAATGAAGTCCTAAGGGTTTTATCTATATTTATATCTCTTGTTAAACCAAACTCTTATGTAAATGTTACAATCTGTAAATAACAAGCTGAGCAGCTTTCTTAAAGGAAAGATTGCATCCACATTTTCTGAGATTTGGCAAAATTATTAACTTACACAATAGACTAATATACAAGTATATTTGGAAGCGACTAACGCTAGGCTGTGTCTTCATCTGTATTTTATGGATATTTAAAGGTTTAAGAATACATAGACCTTTCATTTTCCAGTAAAAATTGTCTCAAATTGAAAAACACTGCCCTTAGTGATGGCTTGAAAAAAATGGAGATAGCTTTTGTATACTTTTACTTTTTATAGCCATTAATGTTGTAGTAAATCTTGTATTATTGTATACAGTCTAGATTATTCTTCATTCTTTTGCCTTTGGACAGGAAAGAAATTACTGGCTTCCATCAGTGTTATTGGCAATCCCCATATTCTGACATCTGTTCCTTTCTAAACATTTTACCAACCTTGATGAAATGTAGTTTAGTGTTAGAAGCTGACTTGAAGAAAAAATTGGATGATAAAAAAATAACATTGATTAAACACCAGAAGTAATTTACCAATGACTATCAATATTTTGATGGCCACTGCAGTTTATTTCAGAAAAGCCAGACATCTTATAGAAATTTTAATCATATTTAATCTTTGAATTAAGCTGAATAAATGAATTCTCATTTTTTAAACAGAAGGACGAAAGACTGCTTTTGCTCAATTTTAATCAAACTCTTTGAGCTGAATTCCTGAGACTGTTTGGGGCATATTTTATAGATGCCATGCAATACACATCTCCAAAAGTTGAAAATCTCAATATTTCCTAACACACAGTGCACATGTCATTAGTGACTTTCCCTTTCTGCGGAGCTCTGCCAGTGCCATACTAGACCTAGATTTGTCCGTGCTGGAGCAGGACAATCCTGCAGGGCTCTCAAAGGGGCCTCAAACACCAGAGGTAGTGGGCTTCTGGTAAACCACTGACTTTACATACACACCTTCTTTATTAACTGTGCTTCGTTAAAGCAAAGCAAAGTAATAAAAGGCGAGTGTGATTATTCTCTCTCTGGTACCAAGTATAGAGCAATTACGGTGTGTCTTTTCCCCACCCTGTGGGGTGGTGAGCTACAAGAGGAGCTTTGCAAGAGGTTCTTGAGGGCTGGGGCAAAAGAAGGGTGAATGTTTCGTTTCCAAGGAATGGAATGAGCTAATTACACCATGAAGGGGTAGGATGTGAATAATACCCTCTTGGGAAGGGAAGAATGGAGAAATTAAATTGAAAAAGGCTACTACAGAGTGTGTGTTCAGATGCTGTAAAAGGCTGACATACAGGAGGATGGGAAGAGTTTTGTAGGTGTGCTTAGGTCTTATTTTTTTAAGTTGGTTGGTTTTGTTTTTTGGTTCTTTTTTTTAAGAAGCACTTAGAAGCAGTCTCAGTGGAGCTGCTGAAATTCATGACATTTACTATGGACTGGTAATTTTTGGGAGCAGAATTTGGGCAATGCTAAACTATGAGACCCATGTCCTATGCGTGGATCCTCCTTGAATGTTTTTCAGTGAGGCCATAATACTTCAGAAGGAGGAGGAAGGCATGTTTCTCCAGCACTGTGTATGTATGTGAACCACTGAGGACGAGTGGAAATTGCAGGTCTTGATGAATTTGTTTAGTTGTACCAAGATTTTCAAAGGTGGAATTACTACTCAAGCAACAGGATCTTATAGGGCTCCCAAGCTAGTTTTTGATTCCTTTACCTTTGAGAGTAACTTGAACCATTGAGGGTTCAAGGTAGCTTCTAGGCTCTTTGAAGTGAAGGGGACTTGAGAGATTTGTTTTCTCCATTTTACAGAAAATTTTAATTTGAAGGAAAATTTTCTTAACAGACCTCTTTTAGAAACTCAGCGTTTAACGTGAAAGAGTTTTCCCTTCATTTCCTAAAAGTCATGTGTGGTAGCAGAAACTGAGAGGTCTAGGTTGAAGTGACATGTAAACTGACAGTTTTTGGTTTCTAGTACTCTCTGCTAATCATTAAAAAAAAAAAATAAAAAAAAATCACACATTTCAGCTGGAGATCTCTCAGCATGTTTTATAAATTCATTCAAAGATGAATGAATTCTCACAGTTCCTTGCTGAGGATATTTAGTAGAGAAAGTAAACATTATAGACAAAATGTCACTTTTGGGAAGTGTGGTTTTTTTTTTTAAGGCTGATTTTTCTTTTTTCTTTCTGAAAATATGGTGCATTCGATGGTGCCTGTATATACCTACCAGGTGTCCAGTCTGGTGGTGAGGAGACTGCCCTGGGAAACCCAAGTTCAGATGCATGCTGTTCCCAAGTCTGAGTGACTCAGAGTTAAAATATAAAAACAAGAATGAGATGATCTCTGAATTAGACAAAGGAACAGGATGTGGGTCTCCTCTGTTGTAGGGTTTTCCTGTAAATACCAGGAGACAGAAATCTTGATTCTGTCTTTTTCTGCCAAACTAAAGGCAGCATCTATAAAAACTGTTGGTTTAGTGCAACTGTGTTTTATACAAAACTTTGGAATAAAATAAGGGTTGTTGTGGGTTGTTTGGTGTATTTTTTTTGTGGTTTTTTTTTTATTTCCCCCCGAAAAGCTAGAAATTAGAGAGGGAAGAAAGAAAATGGTCATTCTGTAGTCCTATTTGGTATCTCTGTTCAAGGATGGGGAAACGGAGAGGCAGATTCCGTCGCTTGCCCCAGTGTCTCGGAGGTAAATCAGCAGGAGGCTGACGCAGGGCCGGGGAGTCCCGACTAGCCGGGCAATGCTCTGATCGGTAGGCGTGCGCCCTCCCTTGTCAGACCCATAACGCCTGATAGCCTTCTGGTACCATCTCACAGCCTCCCTTTAACATATGGTTTCAAAGCTGTTGACGTTCACCTGCTTAGATATCTGTACAAACTACTAGTAGGAACTACATAAATATCTAACAGATGCACACGTTCACCCTGGGATTAATGCATTCTGGACTCGGACCCGTCAGCATCACACCCCTTCACAGTCGCATTTTATTTTTCACTTGCTCATGTGGTGTACACCTGTGACATGCTGGCAATGCACTTGCTTGCAGCGAGAGAGCCCCTCAGGTTCAAAGCTAGCCTTATATCTTTGTTCCCTTACGCGTGAACCTTTTGAGGTTTCCTCTTAGTGTTCAAAAGGCTTGAGCATGGCATTACATCTTTAAAACCTATTCTGACCCTTTTTTGAATATGCTGAATATAAAAGCAGAAACAAAGCAAGGAGAACTAGATAAATAGATGCAGGGAGACATCATAAGAAAAAAAAAAAAAGCGAAAGCTCCTGAGCTTGCCAATATTACTTCATGCTTTTTATTGCAAACCTCTAAACTAACAATAGACCACCACCTCACGCAGCTGGGTGTGCGAATTGAAGGTGTGCTGAACGTGTGGGCTTTCCAAATGCAGCACAATAACTGGAACACCTGTGCTAAATAACCTTGCATTGATTCTATTTTATTTTTTTTTTACAATATTCACAGCCCTTCTCCTGTTGAAGGGGGGGAAAAAAAAAAGAGGACTCATCAACTTTAGTTTCAGTCATAAGACTTACCTCCCAAGGTTCGATGGAGCTGCTAGAAAACGATGGGGATTTATGTGCACCGAACAACTGTAGGACTGGGTCTTAAAATGGAGGAGAGGTTGCTCATCTTCTGGACCCAGCTTTGCTAATGTACGTTGGCTTTGGCTAACAGTCTCCTTGCTGTTCAGTCCTGGTTTGCTTGCTTGCTTGTTTTTTAAATGTTTCAATAGCCAGTTACAGCAACAGAAAGGTTAAGAAAAATACTGATAGTCTGTGAATGTATATCTTAAGGCGCATCACTGATTTCAAATTATTAATATTCAATAATTCATGCTTGTTTAATGAAATGACATATCAAATCAGAAAAAGTAGAATTGAGAAATTTCTCTAACTTAATTCTCATCACTGCAGAACCACATAGTTACTATTGCTGCTATTATTATTTGGAGTCATAGATTAGGTTTAGCGTTATGTGTGATGTTAAATTTCGGGGATTAAAAAAAGAGATCCTTTTCACTGCCAAGAATTTACCGTAACATTCTGGGCTATGAATCTGCGAACTATAAAGATGGACATCACTGGTAAAATCTAAGTGTACTTTTTTTGGTCAGTTTGTCAGCAGTGTAAGTGGATCCAAGGGCTGCTCAAAGGGATAGTTAACCTTTTCTCCTTTAACGATACCCAAATTTGAGGTTCTCTTTCACCAAAGTACCTACCGATTTATGTCCATAATTTCTATTAATTCTAAGTCTCTCTTTCTCATATTGTTGTTACTTGAAATGGAAAATACTGGTTACAGTCCAAGAGAAAAATTTATAGCCTGTCATTGTAGCCTTGTGCTATTTCAATACAATAATACAAATGCATTCCTTCTTTGTGATAAGTGTATTTTTCCTTTTACTTTCTCATGCAGCGTTCAGACCCTTTCCAGAGTTACTTTGTCTTTGTGGTCCCAGAGATTATAAACGCTCAGCGAGCCTTTAAAGTTATTAGTTACCCTTGAAAGCCAGGGGGGCAGACTCTCTGTCACGCTCAGACCAGGACTGCGAGAGGCAATTTTGATCTTGTGTTGGGGCTTGTGGTACTTCCCTGTTAGATCACCTTAGAATCTTGTGAAAGTTTTCCTACCTTTTCTACGGGAAATGTGGCATCCTCCAATGTTGGAGAAGGTACAAAAAGTTTTTCCAGGGCCAGCTGAGCTCTGTTTGATGTGTTCAGTGAGAAGGAGCTTAGGAACACAGAAGCGCTGCATGTTTTGGAAGCGAGAAGGAGACCCACTGGACAAAATTTTCTTTTTGGCAATCAAGGGAAGATGGGAGTCTCACAGCAGTAATGTGGACTTCTCTAATTACCACTTCCAAGTTATTAGCATCTGGAGCCCTTTTTCCCTTTCCTGTCTAGCAATTACAGAGTGGGATAGATTAACGTGCTGCAGAAGCTGTATGGTGGACTAAGTTTCTCACTGTTGGCATTTGGTTGGTTGCTGAAACTGATACTTTCAACTGAAGTACAGGCTTTTTACCTGGCCTTGAATCCTAGGCTGTTCTCTTCATAGATAATATAAATTCAAGTACCACACAAATTATTTATTTACTTCTCTGCTCCCTGCCCCCACTAAAGCAGCGTATCTTAAAAAGGCAAAGAAAACCAGTCAGACACATGTTTTGCACATGAAGAATCACGTCTATAGTAAAATGGGATCCATATGTGTGTTTTGGAAGTGAGCATCAATGCTTAGTTTAGCTTTGCCCACATGCCAGGGTGTGTGCGCCGCTGCCGAAAGCTTGGAATTTTCTTCCTAAATCACACACAAAACTTGAACTTGGGGTTGCGTTAGAGTCATAAGTTCATATTTTTCTGTTGTTTCTTTCCCCATGTATAGTGTCCTTTGTTTACAACCCAAATCCACTGAAGATTAAACTTTAAATAGACTCTGTGATTTAAT
The DNA here is from genome assembly GCA_013399095.1 of Psophia crepitans. NCBI lineage: Eukaryota > Metazoa > Chordata > Aves > Gruiformes > Psophiidae > Psophia > Psophia crepitans. The sequence goes on from VWZZ01003047.1 coordinate 1,509,098, forward strand.
GGACTTAGGATCAGATTCTAACCTCCAGCATGAAAAGAGCCTGACTTGTAGCACTCAATAGCAATAGAGGATTGTTTGCAGTTGTGAAGCAATGACCGCCAAACATTATTCAGAAAAAAAGATGCTGGGGCTAATTTTTGCATGGATGAAATATTCAGATGAATGTTAAAAAACTGAGTAACAATAGACAGTGACATACACAAAGGGTAAAAGAGAAATTACTACCCTTCCAACACGGCATTACGCGCTCCCCCACCCCCCAAACATAAATATCTTAGGAAAAAGCTTCATAGGAAGAAATATGCTAACTTGAAGCTGTCTCCTGCATATGTCCTGCAGAAGGATCTGGACAGCTGGAAAATCGTCCTGCATGAATCTGACAATGATAATTGTCTTTTCAGTTCATCCTCCAAGTTTTGGGCTTGTTTATGCTTATACATTAATTTTATTCCTCTTTCTTGCTCTCCCCCAAATAAGAAGAGTCTTGTAAATTTAAGATCAGATCCCTGCGATTGCCCAGGTACTTCATCCTCCTGTGGTAGTGGAAAGCATCTGTGACTTCAGTGGCATCCAGAGGATTCAAAATACCATGTCTAAGATGATCCTCAGTAAGTGGCAGCAGTAGCAGCAGTACATCATCTCTTTCCTCTCTCTGAGGATGCAGTTGGAGCAGGGGAACAACTTGTGACTATCAGATTAGCTCCCTGTCAAATGCAGGTAAAAAGGATGAACTGGCTAGAGAACAGTTCTAGAGAAGGTTGTTAGCTGGGCAGTCTGAAGATTATTTTGGAGACTAGTGATATTTGCTATCGCGTCTCAGTTATTTTCAGGGCAAGGGAAATGAGGTTTGGATTTTAACTAAGGAAAGATCTTTCCTGTGTGTGTACAGAATTTAGCTGGTTTAGAGGTATTAGTGCTGTGTGATATAAATAAAGCAAATACAAAAGTAAGTAATGCTTCAAGCAAAAGGGAGGTGAGGAGGAAAGAGATGCCTTTATGGCCTTTATTTTCTTGATTGTTTTGTGTTGTCATCACAGTCTTGCGCCTGAAAGATACAGCTAGCTGCTTGCTACTAGCACTTCAGGATATAGTAACTTTTGAACCTCCCTACTGGGGCAAGGTGATCAATTATTTTATAAAGAAAATGGGTTGTTTTTTCAAAAGCTGTGTTTTGTTTTTTAATTTATAATTATCTCCACATAAGTCTTCAATTTTCTATCTTGAATTGGACGCACATGCACACTGACTTGCATATAAAAGATCTGTGGCAGCAGTCACATGATGTTTCCATACCATAATTATTCTCTGAATCAGGCCCAGAGTCCTTGGGAGATCCAGAAACCTACAAAAAGCTGGTTTGTGTTCACCTATGGGACTCAGAACTCAGATTTTTGTCATCAATAATTTTTTTAAGGTTTTTTCTTTTTTTTTAAGGGGAAGGAAGTGCCTTTAACTTCTTGTTGTCTTATCTTTGTACTGGAGAGAAATTTCTTAAAGCAGTAGACCCATCAAAGGAATGTCATCCGCTGGAAATCTGGTCCGTGCAAATGTTTTCGTGAGTTGTTCTTGCATCTTCCCCTGAATGTTCTTGTTAAGTTTTGTGGTTCAACAATCATCTTGGATTCTTAAATGGAGCATATATTTTGCTCATCTGTTGCATAAGAAAGCCATATAAAGATAAGATGGTTTTGATTTTTCAGAGGGGAAATGTTTAAGCTGGTTTTACCAAGGTGCTATTGTTTGCAGAAAGTAACTATATAAAACGCATAGAAACATCTTCACTTCCTATCAGGTGACCCAAGTATCTTATCTCTCAAAGTGTTATTTAAGAAGTGCAAACAGATATTTCATCTTTGAGTTGATCTTTTAAAATCTTGTCATGGCTCCATAAGAAATTCATGCTACTTACATACCTTAGGTAATAATCTTTACTGTAACGGTAGATGCCAGAGAGTTTCACGGGACCGTGCGGTATGTCAGGGCTATGACTGTAAGAAGCACCTGAAAATGAGAGATCGATCAGGTAACTTTTCACGTGGTCAAAAAAGAAGAAACGTTATGGCTGCTCAACAGCCAGACCTTGTGGGAGCCTCAGGTAGGAGGTCCTTGCATTTCCATGAGGACGTACCTTCTTTGCGAGGGTGCTGTCCTTCAGCTTGCATATAAATTCACGTACAGTTCATTAGAAGTAAAAAAACCCCTGGTGCTTGCCTGAATGCACATATGAAACCTTGGTTTCGCGACTTCTTATAGATGGTAACTGCCATATTGTGAACCAACAGGACCTCTCTGCCAGTTCACAGAATCCCATTGTTTCCGCCGTGCAACCCCGGCGTTTCGGAGGCGAACCGGAGCACTGCACGCTGTCGGAGGACTACATCAGCAAATCAGTGGCTAATAAAGACAGGCAGCAACAGCAGCAGCAGTGTTGGCCTTCTCCACAGCAGGGTACCACAGATGTTTCAGATAACAAAGTGAGCTTCTCTGACAGAACATGTGTGTAATATATAAAATAATGGGAACCGAAAGAGGGGAAAAAAAAATAAAAGGCCACTCCAATCCACCCATGTAAAAATGTTTTTTATTTATAAGTGAGCAGCTGAATACAAATGTTGTCTGGTTACATAGAAGTAAAAAATAGCAGGCTGATGTGGATGAGAGACTTTGTATGTTTTCTGGTAAAAGAGACTATACACTGAAATCTCTTTCTTGTTCGTTGGGTGGGTCCAGATCTTCAGCTGGGGTGAATAAATGCAGTTTTATTTTCTAGCAAGTATACTTTTCCCTCCTCTGAGGATCTGACCGTGCTGGGATTGGGGGGGAACAGTGGCCAAAGTTTCCTGTGTAACACTGGAAGGCTGAGGAGCTTTTGGACAGTACCGGCTCTACCAAACAGTTACTACGCTGAGGAATTTTGCAGGGTGGACATGGGGAAAGAGGAATATGCAGTGATGACCCCCAACTACCAGCAAAAAACCATGAGCAACTCTCAAAATAATTAGCTGGGAACTGGAGCAATTACAGCAGTAATCCCTGTTCTTGTCATGATATGGCTTTTACCCTCTGCTGTTCAAGTGTCCTAAAGGACTAAGATCAACTCCATAGTTGAGGAATCCTTGGGTGAAGGAGATTTTGAGAGCCCTTTCCTGCACCAGTCCCAAGGGTGTGAACAAGGAACATGAACGGGGGCACCCTAGAAATTGCTGGGCCACCCAAAAACACCTATAGTGCCACTGCAGTGTAAGGTCCCGTATGTGTGTGCATGTGGCCAGCTGAACAAGGGTTTGCAAAAAGGATGGGGAGAAGCAAGCTCAGAACACCCCGTCATCCCTCATGTGCCGTCCTCGTGCTGCCCTGCCGGCGCTTGTACGCCGCAAGTGAGAGCCGTCCAGGAGGGTGCAAGTTGTTAGGCTGTTTTTGAAGAATAACAGGCAATGAGATTCAGCATGATGGAACAGGAAACTCCTATCAGAGGCTAATAAATGTTTCCTTGTAAAATGGGGAGATGCTTATGTGAGTGCAGATATAAAGTGAAAGTAAGACAGCCCCCAAAGGAATTAGTGAGGTAATAAACGTACTTACTAGGGCAGTGTGTGCCAGAGTGAGACAGAAATGGGCTAAGACCAGAAGAAAATTAGAACCTCAAGTGCAAGCTGAAGTGGTCAGATGAAATTCAACCCTTTCCTCTGAGAAAAGCATATCTGCTGGTGACTGACTTGATTATCTGGGATTGGCATGGCCAATGAAAAGAACAGTTCTGCCATCTGTCCTGTTTTAAGAAGTAAGACATGAACATAGAATATGGTAACCAGCTGAAGGAGGATTTGGCGCTCTAGACATACACATCTTTATGTACAGACTGTGCCACTGCAACTGCAGCGTGCGGTGGGTCAGGGTCTTTTTGGTTGTAAGATTATTGCGGCGTGCGGCTCAACGCTGCAAGGTGGCTAAGGTCCCTGGGGTGCGTGGTTTGGCACAGCACCATGCTCCTCTGCATGTAAGCATGCATTTTTTTTGTTCAGAACGGAGTAATCTAAATTGTGAGAGATGAGGGTGCACATTTATTTGCAGTGCAATCAACATGAAGTTGGAGATGAATGATCTATAGTAGTCATCTTTGAAGCAGAAATAGAACTACAGGCTAGGTGAGTTGTTCTGAAAAGCTTCTGGCTATTTACATGCTGTCGTCTCTTTAGCGAGGTTTGTATCTTCACTGGTTCACTAAAGCAAGGTATGTAAAAGCAGGAGTTCGGTATTGCATTCTTTAACTGAAGAAAGTAAAATAAATCCTGTTTTTTTAAAAAAAAAAATTAACTTTTTTTTTTTTCCTCTGAGCTGTGTCTTATAATTGAGATCCACCTTGAACATGCCAAGGTCAGAATTCAAGACACAGAATATGCTCCTCAAGCTGCCCAACAAGATACCTTTATTCAGCCAAATTGGAAAACTTGTGTGTAACTCAAAAGATCAGAATAGAGTCCTTATGGAGCAAGGTTAGGAGGGATAGAAACAATCGGCTTATATAGAGTATTTTTGCTTCATAGGAATGTGGTTCTGATTGCTGAAAATGTATCCTTTTCATGAAGTACAAGCATAATCCTATGCCTACTTTGCCCTTTGAGTAAAAGTATGCTTAATAGCAATTTCAGGAAAAAAAATAAAAATCTATTTAAAGCCTGTTGAGTAGAGTATCCACTTATAGAGGGAAACTATAAGTGAATAATGTTAATGGAGTTCTGTTTTGTAAAACGCATAGGACAAGTAATAGAATCAAGCTACTATAACAGTGGATGATTGAATTACATTTAAGAGAGTACCTAATTTATGACCTTTAAAAATAGTTTTAGAGCTGTCTGCCTGACAGGTTTTGTAAATCCTAGACCTCCTTCCTACAAAAGTTTTTAGGAATCTCATCTCTCACTTTATATTATGGTCAGAGGACCTTTTGTGCTATTGTACGTCAGTAGTTCCATTAAAATATTTAAGTAGGCTAATTACCAAAAGAAAAAATTTCTCTCTGGAGAAAATGATTATACCTGTTTATTAGTGTGAGAGAAGTTCTTAATCTGGGAGTAAATTTTAAACAATAGCGATGAACAATGATCAAACCCAGGACCTCCTGAGAAAAAGGAATTAAGCTGTATAAATACCAATTATTGAGTGTTTTTTCCTCAAAACAGTAGTTTTTTAAAAAGCAGAAGTTTGTGCGCAACTTCCACCAATCACTGGCATATTATGTACAGGAACATGAAGTTTTATACTCCCTTCGTTATTTTCCTCCCATTTAATTTTACTGTATCTCTTTGGGTTTTTTATTGCTGTGAAACACTGATTCAGTGTTATCTTGTGCAAAGGAACCCCCAAATTTACTGTGCTCTTTATGAAAACTGTTTGTATTTTTATCAGTTTTGAAGAGGTCGCTCTGGCAGACATTTGATGCTGAGTTTGTGTTGTAGTGTTCAGGAAAGCAAAGAGAATTTGCGAGCCTTTCCACGTAGCACTGGGTTTTATATAGAGATTCTGTGTAGGAATACCCTTCTAAAACTCTCTGTTAAGTTTTACATCACTCCTTGAAACATCCTACAATTTTGTTAGCTTTTGTGCCAGAGGGTTATGCCTGCTGTGGTGTCATTCATTGCTCATCTTAAAAGAAGGCAGAGAACAAAGGTGGAATAAGCTGCTAATCTTCTGGATCAGCCAGACGTTATTATTGAATGGTATATGGGAATTTAAGGCACCGATCCTTAAGGGCGAGAGGTGCAGGAGAGGGGCTGCGAGGCTGCCAGCAGCAGTCACTTCCTTGCAGCATCCCGGTTGCCAGAGCGCTGGTGCGTCATGCTGTCTTAAATGTGGCTTTTGCCTGCTGGGTGCAATGGGGCTCTCCGTGGAGCGTCACATTTCCAGAGAGCTACAAATGGCATTGGCTAGTTTAAGAATGTGGTGGAGTTTTTTTGGGTTTTTTTTTTTGGGGGGGGGATGATCAATTTAGCAAGAAAGCTTTATAGGTCTTGCTTGTTCACTGCGAAAGCGCTGTGCCGTAGCTCTGCCCGAGTTCCCGTTGAAGTAACCTCAAACCCTGCAGAGCTGGGGCCAAAAGGGCTGCATGGACTGCATGTGCACAGCGAAGGAACAGACTAGAAAAAGGCAGTGAGATTTCTGTGGCCAGTCGTACTTATGGTTCTGTACTTTATAACGTAAAGTAAACAAATTTATTGTTTCAGAGAGAAGCTCCGTTATAGGTCAGCCCTTGTCTTAACCAGCTGCTTGAAAGTGGCCCCACTTGACTCCCAACACAATTTCCTCTGACCGTTAGTTAAGGACCGTTTCTGCTATGTCTGTGGTGTTTGCAGCTCCAGATGGTGGTTGCTTAAGGCTCATCTAAGAGTAAACAAGAAGTACAGGGTTTCAGCCACACAAAGGTACGGGACTCAGTCTATAAAATGAAAGAAGAAATTAAACGCGAGGGAGGTAGTCCGTCTTTATTTTACATCAAGTATGCCAGGAATTAGAGATTAGGTCTTGCTTTTCTTTTTGTCATTCTTGGTGGTTCATTATCATACCTTTTTCCAAAGCAAAACTATTTTTTGGGCATGTTTTGTGATTTTATTGCTGCTTTTCTGCAAATGAAATTACTGCACTATCCTGTACATTCCGTACTTGCAAAAAGGAGAGATTCTGGCTTTGCCCCAAACTGCCTACAATCTGGATACTTTTTACAGTGGACATCTCTGGAGCAGTGAGGAACATTTTTGTGAGGCTGAAAGAGAATGTCAGGCTAAAGTACCGTACGTAATTTATAGTCCTCAGATAATTGTCCTCTGAGTTTCCAGTGCTTCCAGTTTCTTCCTACCACCCCTATTTTCAGCTATCACTTATAGAATCTTGACTTAATATTGTTAATTGCATAGTAAACAGAACAATATTGTTTGCCCCAAGACAGATTACCATTTCTCATTACAGAATTCTCATAGACCACAAATCATTGATACCATCTCCACCAGTTATAATAAAGTTTATCTTCAATCTGATAAAAAGCATGTTCTGAATAATAACTGTTGCTCTTATTGTAAGTGGTTTAAAAACATGGTTTTATAAAAGCTGGGTAGTTCACTGAAGTTACAATTCTGCGTTTGCCCTAGCAAAGAGAGGTGAGAGTTGTGGACATACACGGTCAGGTTTCCAAGCACGACTCTGCGGGCGCAGCGTGTGTGGTGGCACTTGACAACTGATGAACCTCTTACTGTTACCACAGCCAACGAAAGCAGCCAGTCCCACTTTTCCTGCATTTATCTGTGTTTGCACTTGAACCTGTTGTTCAGCGTGTTATGTATTTGCATCTTTAGCTTATTCAGAGAGAACTAAAGTGCATTTAGATACTGTAAGAAGGTTTCTCTCTTCAGTTCAAGTTGCAGAGATCCTCAATGGTCTGAAGGTTTCTGCCTCAGTCCCCTAGAATGAGCAGGTACACTCGCAACGCTGCGAGCACAGACTGGCTCGAAGTCAGTCCTGGTTGAAAACGGCCTGAAAAAGCAGTCTCATTTTGCTTGTCTCCCACCACTAGTTATGCACACTCACAGATGTAGAAGAAATAATTTAGTACGATGCAAACCACCAAAATCCATGACGGGAATACCGTGGCAGAAGTATAGATATCGTAATGCTTTTCAACTGTCTTGCACAAGGTGGAAATCTTCCAGTAGTGCATTTCCAGTCTTCCTTGGTAAATTTAGGTACTCCTTGGGGATTTAGTCTTATAGCCCTAAATGTTTTTTGTCAAATATACTAAGGCAGAAGCATTTGCATCGTTGCCTAAGTGTCATTAAAAACAAGATTGACCCCAATGTTAGCTGTCACAGTTGAATTTTGCATTTTGCTACCTGTTTCCATTGAGATCAGGCTCAGCCAGCAAGCTCAGCTCTAAATACAAGCTTTCTCAAAGCCTAGTTCTGCTCTGGACTCAGGGTAGCACTAGTTTGGTGAAAAGTCCTAAAATATAGAGCCAATTTTAAAATTCAGAGACTTTATAAGTCAACTGAAAATATCGTGCAAGTCCATCAGGGTTTGGATCGGAGTGAGTGAAGTTGTGATTGAATCAGGTTCCAGTGTAATTCTGTGGGGAAACAAGGATTCAGCAGGATTCTTTCAGAGTTGAACCCCAAACTCATTAAAATATTACAATAAAGTAATTAATGCACATGGCCACTAGACACTCTTAAAATGTAAATTTCACAGCTGTAAGAAATTAGATTTGTTTAAAAATAACAGAAGGCTCAAGTACAAATTATGGAGTAAAAGCCTATAAAATTTCAAAGTTGGTTTTAAGGCACAGCCTCTTTTTTTTTTTTTTTTTTTTTACTAGATCATTTACTTTCGCAGTAGCGTTCACAAACTGAATTCCTTGTCTGTCGTTTGCCGCTGCAGTTGTAGTCAGGCACCAGTGTGGAACTGATTAGTTGGGAAGTTTTCTTATCAGAAGAAAATGGACTTAGAGAACACGGCAGGTTTTGCCAGGAGCCTGTGTCCCACCTGAACCCCACCTCGTGCTTGGGAGGGGCCAGGTTTGCAGCTACGGGCAGGGTATCGTGAAGTTCATTGAAGGCCGGTTTGAGCTGTTCGGACAGTGGGGGGACAGGTAGTTCCCAGCTGACGCCCATGTATTAACAGCTGCTGGGACCACTGCTCTTTCACTGCACGTGTGTTTTGGCTGGCACATGCAGAACTTGACCAATTTGAGTAGTTCCTAGAAGCCAACGCCCCTAAATCGATCTGTGCCACGGAGGGCAGGAAAATTAAAGCCCTTCTAAAGTCCAGGAGCAATGGAGCCAACTGGATTTTGCAAGGGACGCAACGTACATCTTTCCAGTGCAGAGGCCTAATGCCAGATTCTCCGGCACTTTCTCAGCCGTCGGTGTTTACAAACACAGGCCTGACTATAATGCAAGAAAAGGCTTTGACTAACAAATGTCCGGCAGTGTATTTCAATCCGTTTACATTTGAAACAACACTGAGAGAGAGGGCTCCGCGGCGGCTTCTTGGCACACCAGCTTCAGCAGAGTACTGAAATGGTCGAAGGAAGGAATTCCGGTCAGAATGTGTTCCAGATGAATCCTATTGGAGATCCATTTCTAAATTTATGCTACGTGCCTAACTATTAAAAAGTTCAGATTATGACCCCTCTAATGTTATTTTAATGCTAGTTTTTAAAATGTAATTATAAATCAAATTACATTCGAGATCTGAAGCTGACAGTAGTGAGCTGGAACCACTCTAAGAGCTGCTTTCAAAATAACCCCTCTCAAACTTTATTAGTGATTTCAGGAAGAGAAGTGCAAGTGGGCTGGCCAGAATCATCCACGCTCTGTCTGTCTGAGACAGGACAACTTGCTAAGTGTCACTTGTTTTGTAGTTTCCAGAGATCTAATGCAGGATCTTTCCTCTTTACCTGGAAACTGCGTTTCCAAAGGCCGGCTTGTTTTCTTTGAGCTCCTAGACCAGGTTGCCCCCAGCCCCATCCAACCTGGCCTTGGACACTTCCAGGGATGGGGCATCCACAGCTTCTCTAGGCAACCTGTTCAAGTGCCTCACCACCCTCACAGGGAAGAATTTCTGAACAAACAATTCATAGTGACTCCTTAGGTACATTTGGGAGTTTTTCTTTTCTTGCGAATGTGCAAAGTATTTATTCAGTGGTTACTTACAGAATTCTTCAGTGAATAATACATTTTTAAAATCTTTATTCGTAGAGTTTTTTGTTTAGATTATTTACAAATTTATAGTCATAGCTGGTTACCTAAATCATGTTATTTCTTCTGTTCCCTGATTGCTTGAGTTACATATTTACTTGATTCAATACACAATGTAAATTGCGAGCGTTACAACTGAACATACATCTCAGAATTTTTGTTTGGTTGCTCAGT
>VWZZ01003047.1:1524014-1526180 GCA_013399095.1 Psophia crepitans
GTTGGGTAGGTTTCTGCGGAAAGTAGGTTGCACAGGAGATGGCTGCAGGAGTAGAAGTCAAGACAGATGAAGCTAATAGAGGGAGTGAAAATGGCTGTCTGATGAGCAGATAAGTAAGGAAAGGATCTGGGAACATGCAAGCAGACAAAGGCAGAAAGCTTGAATGTGGCACAGCTGAAAGAGGGAAGAACTGGCAAGAGATGGTGGTTGACAAGTTTCTGGTATTGACAGGAAACATGATCTGCACAGCTGTATCTGTGACTAACTGAAAACTGGCAGGACATTCTTTAGATGATCACATCTATCAAACTCCTCTTTAAAGAAAGAATAAATATTTTACCAAAACGGAGGAAAAAAAAAAAGGCTTAGAGTTGTTTTAATAAACTATCAGAAAACTATTTCAAAGCCAATGATTTAGAAGGCAGTGACTTCTCATGCCTAGAAATTCAGTTCTAGGAAGGGAGCCACTGGTGATGGAGGCAAATAGTAGGGAGGATGCTGCAGCTCATGCTTTAAATACCATGTGAGATAACATTGGGGTGGACAACACGCTCCTAATTCACATCTAATTAATTGGGCATAGAGGAAAAGGCATCTCCCAGTAAAATTGCAGAAGCAAAAGACACATCACATGAATTGTTCTTTGGACTGGACTTATGCAGCATTTTTTGTAGAGATGACTGTGCTGGAGCCATCACTCTTGCTGCAGTTGGCCCAGCTATCCGAGACAAAGTTTAAATACATTAACTTGGGTAGTTCTGAGAAAGGTGGTATCCTGGGAGTCAGTGTGTGATATTTATTCTGTTGAGATCCACTGTACTCTATGGCATCGCTACAAGTGCCTTAGCTAGCTGTTTACTTCAGAGTAGTTGGGACACTCCTGGTGGAAAGTCTAGAGTTAGAAGCAATTGTGAAGTCTCAGTTGGCACAGATTAGTCCCAGGATTTAGGACTAGCAATGATTTAAGCAGTAAATCCCTGCCTTTCCCCTCTAGCCTTGTTCCAAGCTTAGCTGATTACAGGACCAAACTTAGAGATTTCCAGCTAATGAAGATGATACACAAGGAAGCTGTTTGTGTAGCTTGATTTATATCGATGAAATGAATGCTATGTGTTTTATTTACAAAGAATTACTTATAATTCTAGCTACTAATATTGCCACTATAAACTAGCAGTACAAAGTTTTTCAACCCTAGAGGATGAGGTTATTCCTGGTAACAGCACAACCAATGAGTTGCTAGGCCAAAAGAAATACTTAAGTTCCAGGAAAGCAGTGCTAATTCCTCCTGTTCCTCTGTAATTGATGTAGCTTTTGAACTGGATGCTTACACGTGCGGAGCGGTACAATAACAGAATACATTAAAAAATAAAATCTGAACTCTTGATTTTTTTAAGACTTGCTAGTCATGAAAAGCAGTTATTTAAGGAGGGCGTTCTCTAAGCCCTGTAGCTGCGCACTAGGGAGACAGGAGAAGATGTAAGGTACTTTGAAGAAGTAAGATAACTCTGCCTTGTGTAGAAACTCTGTAATCACGTGCCAAAATCTGCCTGCCTTCGGGTGCAGGTGGGTGGCTGGCAGGTTTGTGAGGCTGGTGTGTGTGGGCCTCCTGGAGGGACAAGTCCGGGTCCTTTGCCCGGCTGTCCCAGGCTGGGTGGGGATGTGGCGGGGGCTGCCATGTTCACAGCCGTCACCTCTTCCATGTGGATGGTGTGATGGGTTTTCTCCCACTGGTGCTGCAAAGATGGGCGTTCAGTAGGCTTGAGACCTGTTAAAAGATGAGAATTACTTTGTGTGACACTTCCCACGTGCGGATTCACTTGGGAACAGTGAGGGACAGGACTTGGGCCCGTGGGTGGTGAGGCCCCGGCAGGGCCCCTTCACTCTCCCCCGTCTCCAGCCCAAGCGCCGTCCCTGAAGCCTTGAGGGACGACCAAGATAGCGAAGAGAAGTTAGTAACTGGTGTTGAGGACGAGGCAGTTGTAAAGGATGTGCCGAAGGGACTACGTTCCACAAGAGCTCTGAAGGAAGCAGCTTAGGCTCCCGTGGGACCCTCTTGCCCAGAGCAGCAGGTGCCTGGTGGGGGCTGCCCCGAGGCCCCCCGGCGGGCCGGGCCGCTCTGTGCGAGGCCGCCTCCCCTCCCCGGCACGGCAGGGCGGCCTTTCAGCA
>VWZZ01003047.1:1531322-1533822 GCA_013399095.1 Psophia crepitans
ACCCAACAACGCAGATTTTCTGAGACCCAGGGAAAGAAGCAAAATCCGGTATTCTTCTGAATAGACCCATCACCTGTGCACTGCTAGTGCTCTGAAGTTTCTGCATTCGGAAGGGGCAAAATTAGTACAGGAAACAAATTCCCCATGTTATGCAGAAGATGACATTTTCATGGCCAACTGCAGAGCAGCTGAGTGGAGAGCAGCAGGAGCAGGGAGAGGTAGGCCTCTTCTCACGGTGCTCTCGCATCATTCCCCGTGGCGGCTGTTGTCCTCTGAGCGTAGGAAGTTTTGGGGCTTTACCCCAGAATGGACACTAGAAGGTAAATGTGACTGTGGACGCCCTGGGCTCTGCCCCCACTGATGCAGGAGAAGCACGTGCATAGTGGGATTCCACTTTGCGTGTTGGACGTGCACCTTTTTGTTCCCTGCTTGTCGCAGTTGTGGCCGAAGGCAACTGAATGATGGCTGTTTTCTGTCAGAAGGCTGCCAGTGGCATAAATGGAGTAGGATTTCTCCTCAGTGCAGAAGAGCCCTGCCTGAAGGCCCAGTCAGGATCGGTGCAGGATACCCACAGCTCTCATTGATAGCTGTCTGAGCTAAAGTTGTTCCGTATCTTGCAGAACTGTCTTCACTGCGAAGAACCCGAGGGTGTGTGGGTACTCTTGCCTTCGCTCCGCACTTTCTGAGGCTGTTCTGTGGCACGTTGAATACCCGCTTCTACCTTCAAACTGGAAAGGTTTGATGGCAGAGGGAAACAACTAGAAATCCACAGGTGTTAATTTACCTATGGGTGGAATTTCATTTTACGTGCATATGTATTTTATTTTGGTAAAGTTTTAGACTTTTCTGCTCTTAGTTTCAAAACCCTTTAATTTAGTACATCTTTCTTTACTTAAATGTGTAGTAGGCAGCTGAATTTCACTCTTCAGAAATGCCTTCAGCTAATGAAAACACCATTATTGTATTCGTTCAGTATTTACTGCATGTTGGTGAGTGATGTGCCATTAACAAAATACCTTGCAGCTTCCACACCTGCATTTTCATTGTACGTGCGTGGGGGAAGAGTGGTTCGCTCTTCCGAGGTGGCAGCGCTGTAAATCGGGGGAATGGTGTCTTGCTGCATCTGCACCCAGATGGAGGTGGGCTTGAAACAATAGTGCTGACAGGTGTGAATCCTCTCACCTCACCTTAATGGGGTGTTAAATTAAAAACTTAGTTATGACCATATAAACATCGTTGTTAAGACAGTTGTCCACAGCACACAAACCTAACATGAGTCATTGAATGCATACATTTTACAGCATATTAAAATATTTATATTGTTAATGTGTAATATAATAGAATCTACTGGATTTACCTCTAAAATTTGGAAAATGCATTCTGTCTTTTAAATGAGTACTTAAGTGTTTAGTTTATTGATGTGTGGTGTCGTTTATAAATTCACAGCCATCATATATGGCTTATTTAGATTGAGTGTGATTTCTGTTCTTCAGACACACATGTGAAGTACATTATAATGTTATCCTATTTTAAATAATCAGTTTTAGAGTATGTGTATATCTTGCAGTGTACCGCTGAACTGATTCAGAACAGGATAGCTCCAGGATCTTGCATGGTCTAGGAGCGGTAGGTTTTAGGCCACGTACCATGCTCATTTGCTTAGAAGAACTAAGAGTTATCACAAAAGGTAGACTTTTCTCAAAAAACCCACAACCCACAAACAAACAAACGCCTGAAAAACAAAACCGAAGGAGTGGGGGAGACTGAGAAAAAGCCTGCATCTTCTGAGGTGCTCACCTGGAGGTAAGGTGCATCAGATACCTCACACTGGTGGGTTTGATACATTCCTTTGCAAAGCTGCTGTGCATGTGTGATTGCTATGTCAGTATGCGGCATCCCAGCTATATGAGCCTCATTGCGAGTGTCAACACTGTCTGTCTGTGCATAGTAAATCCAACACGTCTGGAATGCATCAGAGTTGCTGGACGTACGTAGATCACCTGCTTGTTGTGGGATTTGGAAATTGGTGCTTCAGTAGGTTTGTCAGGTTTGGGTCGTGTAACTCGGCAACCTGTCGTGAACTGCTACCTGTAAGGCTGGTCCTATTTCTCTTCCACTGCAAGAAACTGGGAGTTCTTCATCCTTTGGAAAAGGAAGTTTCTCAGATGGGGAGAACTGGCTTCTTGCAGGAGTCTGTTGGGAGAATACCTTCCATGTTCAGAAGAGGTTTATCAAGGCAACTGGGAGAGGGTCCCTCAGAATGGAGCTGGTGCATCCCTCTTCTACTTGGACTACTAATTTTCCAAAGCAGAGGAGTGTGACCTGGTGGGACAATTAATACTTTTTTAACTGTTGCTCAGTCTGAAAGATTTCCCAGATCTGACTACCACTTAAATTTGCCTGTCAGTCCCTCAGGAACAGCCAAGGAAGAAACTTAGCTTTGCGTTGAGACACTATGTGAAATGAATTATTAAGGATCTGTGTGTCCTGTCAGACAGCA
>VWZZ01003047.1:1538822-1581322 GCA_013399095.1 Psophia crepitans
CTTTTCTCTACTGCTCAATGGTCCAGCTAGATAGCATGGCTTTTGAAATAGGCAATGCCTTCTCTAATTAGGCACCATTGCAGTTACTGATGGATTCAGACAATTTTGTGTTCAAAGTTAATGAATGTTGGCTTTGATCAGCCTCTGACTGTGATTGGTAGCAGTAGTTTTACCATGCTTTATGCAAGTCACCCAAACCTCTTGGTTATACTGAATTGAGCTAACAGTCTTACAGAAAAAAAAATAAAATCCACTAAGTAAGCCATTGTTAGAATGTGCCATGTGCGAGGAAAGTGTAGTGTCGTGGTTTAACCCCAGCCAGCAGCTAAGGATCATGCAGCTGCCCATGGTGGGGTGAGGGAGAGAATCAGAAGTGTAAAAGTGAGAAAACTTACGGGTTGAGATAATAATTGAGATAAAATATAATAATAATTGTAATGAAAAGGAGAATTTAAAAAAAAAAGACAGAAATAAACGCTAACAAAAACAAGTGATGCAAATTAAAAGCAATTGCTCACCACCAACTGACTGATGCCCAGCCGGTCCCTTAAAAGCAGCGCCCCCCCTCCCAAGTCTATATGCTGAGCATGACATCATACGGTATGGAATATCCCTTGGCCAGCTGAGGTCAGCTGTCCTGGCTGTGTCCTCTCCCAGCTCCTTGTGCACCCTCAGCCCACTCACTGGTGGGGTGGGGTGAGAAGCTGAAATGTCCTTGACTACTTGGCAACAACTAACCCACCAGTGTGTTATCAACGTTATTCTCATGCTAAATCCAAAACACAGCACTAGACCAGCTGTTAGTAAGAAAATAAACTCAGTCCCAGCCTAAACCAGGACATGCAGGAAACCCCCGTGTTTCATTTGAATCTGAAGTCTGTGGTGGAAGGTGGTGCTGCAAAAGCTGTATGTTCAGTTGGGTTCAGTACAGGTGTCTTCCTCCTGCAAAAGCCGCTTGGCTTCCCGTCCTGCCTCTGCCACCCCATCACTGAGAGTGGTGATCTAGAAAAAGGTGTCAAGCTCAAGTGATCCGGCTGCCTTTAGTGATCTGTGCAGCTGTCTCCGTCTCCTCTCTGCACGGTTTCTAAACGCACAGTACGCGTGTCTGTCCCACACCTCTCCACACTGCTTCTCTCCGTGATGCGCGCTCACTGCGCCAGGGAGGAAACCGAACCTGTGTGACCATTGTGCTGGTGCTTTCCCCGTAGGGCTTTTGATGAATTTGCATTAGGTGATTATCCCCTCATGCATGTCTCGGAAAGGCAGGTAACTCCACATTGTCAGTTTTCCATCTGTAGCATGTGGATAATTATACTTTTCTGCCTCACATGGGTGTTGTGAGCACTAATTAGTTAATGTCTTTTCGGGACTTTTATCATACAAATACTAAGCAGTTATTGCTATAATTATTATTATTTCTTATTATTTTGTTGTTCATCAAATAAGGGATTTCGAGCACTCAGTTATGTCTGAGTGTTTGAAAGTGTAACTTCATATACATTAAATGACAGTGTTACGGTAATGCGGGCGGTTGCTTTAGAAGGCTGATGCGTGTTTCATGCTTGGCAAGTCACAAATCCACCCCAACTGAAGCAGCGTTTTCTTTAAAAACATGCCTCTGAAGCAACAGGATCTTACCAGCAAACACAGAAATCCAGTGTCTGTAATATAATAAGGCATAACACAGTTTACATTAGCTGATTAATAGTGCATGCTTTGGGTGTGCTGTGAGCAGTGGAAAAAACTCGGTTGGCTGGAGGGAACGTGGCTTTGGACATCAATGGCTGAAGTACAGCCGTGTCAATTCAGCAATGTGGTATTCTGAGGTCGTGCCAAAATCACTGGACTTCTGTAGAACTTTAGGTTATCTCAAACACTAAATTTAAGTAAAACTTAAAAAAAAACACCCAAAAACAAAAACAAAAAACAACTTACGCAAAACTTAAGAAATAGTGAAGCCGTCATGTTTCTGGCAATTCAGTGGGGAAAGCACGTGCCTACCAAGGGTCATTGAGGGGATGGTGAGCTTGGTCAGAATAATGCTTTCTTAGCTACAGAAGCGGGTCCCAAGATTCCCTTTGCCTTGGGATTTTCTAAAGCCAAGGGATTGCCTTATAATCTATACAATGTAACTTTTAATTCTGGAAATCCTGGTTTTTGCACTAGGGGCCTGAACTGCTGCAACAGGTTTTTTTCTCAGGAAAGGGGAATCGTGATGTGGAAAAGCTTCTTCTTGCAGATGAAAGACCCAGCTTCTGTAGCAGGCTTCCTTTTTCTGGACTACTGTGGACGCTTTTCCATATAGTCTGAGGACAATATAGAAGGATAATGGCATGAAGGATTCAATTTCCCAGGCGGAAAGCACAGGCATGGGAATGAAATTCTTATTATGTACAGCCACTTGGAATTGGATGCAGAACAAAGCAGATCTCTGGCAAGCATCTGAAGAACTGATTGATGATGGAGCACTGTGGGAGGAAGGAGTGGAGGCTGGCAGGTAGGGATGGGTGGGTTGGGAACTATAGGAAGCTGCAAATTATCAACTTCTGGTCCACGAAGAGCTGGAAAAAGGAATGCAGCTCAAGCTTTAAGCCATCTTTTTCTTGGAGCCTCTTAAGGATCCATGAAAGCATGGCTGTAATTGGATTAGAGTTTGCGTGGAGGCACAAAGCCCCTGTGCAGATGTCCTTGACTTGCTATGCGTTTCCCTTGCGGAGCAGCTATGAATTTTGCTGGTGAGGAGACGGCCACCGTGCAAGGCTGTTGTTCGAGAGTGTGCTTTCCATTGGGACTTCTCTGTGCCATGGCACGGCTGATTCCCTGCTCTGTGACCACAAGTACAACTGGAGTGGCTAGCTTGTCCCAGACCAAATGGACCGCTCTGTGTGGCATGTGATGGCATAACACAGGAAAACCCTGGGGGCTGGGGCTTGAGCAAGGTGTGGAAGCCTTTTGGTGATGTCTTGGACAGAGGAGGGCTGGGGTGGGGTTCAATAGGGTAGGCTTGATGGGGCTGTCAGGTTAGTCCTCAGCAGAAGGCAACTGCTGCCCTGCTCAGTTGCATGGATCACATCAGGATTTCTTTCTTTCCCAGCCTTTCCCATGGGATTTTCAGTGGGAAGGTATGATGTCCTCCATACAATAAGCTGTCAGCCTTGTGACAGCTAAATAGTGCTTCGACTGGTTTGCTTGCAAGCGAGGATTTTCAAGCTAAGTTTGTTTCTTCCGGAGGATTGTCTGGGAGTGACTAGAAGTACCCTTTTATGGGAGTTATTTCGAAAATGTCTGTGTCTGTAGAGTGAGTACGCTGTACATGATGCAGATAAATAACGTAGGAGAGTCTCGCAGCTCCTGTGCACACTGGCAAGATTTTCTTGCAGAATTGGAGCCACTGTTACAAAATTATTGGGCTTTGGTAAATTCAGCTCTAAAAGTGATTTTAAATCTACAATTAGGATGGAAATAATTTTAAGTTAAATGCCTAATTAAATACAGAGAGGACATATTTTTGAAATGTGACAACTCTTTTCTTGTAGTTGCCTGTGCTTACATACACTCTGCAGTATTTTATGGTTTGCACCTGAAGTTACTTATGTGCTATGCCCAGCAGCTATATGAATATCCATTTATGTGACCTTGTAATCAGTTTATTAGTGTTTTAGTGCCTTGTTGCTGTTATTTTTATCAGCCTAAGCTACAAGAAGTTAATTTCAATAGAATTTCATAAACTAAGTTTGAAAATAGTAGTTCACCAAAAGTTACGAAGCAATGGATAGAGTCCAGTCATGGCAGATTTTTTCCGATCTTTAAGGAAGACGCAATGTAAGCTCTAGTGTTTTGTTTGGTTTGGGTTTTTTAAAGTGTTAATTTTACAATTATTTTTACAACGGGTTTTCAGAAAGACAGAGTTTATAGGGATGTAACATGTTAGTAAACCAACAGATATCTCTGGAGGGAAAAAAATGCTACATTTTAGAGCAAACAAGTCCTTCTCCTGGTCCCAAAATCTTGTCTGTTTTGTTTTGTGGTTTGTTTTTTTTTTCCTCTTGTTTGTTTGTTTGTTTCCCCACAACTATATTGGCTGGTCTGGTAAAAGCTATTACATCTCTGTATAATACTTGTCATTCTTAAATAGACTCTCACAGTTCTAACAGCACACCTACTACATACCGTAAACAATTTTCTTTAATTGATGTCAGAATTAAATGCTATTTTTTTAAATAAATGCGTGAGTGGATTATCCGGAGACAAGTTTTTTAGTACCTTCAGTTGTAGCAGGTAAAATTTGTTAAGAGGCCATTGTCAGTACTTCATTTTTTGACTGCGACTAGGTGTTGCTTTGTTGTGGTAAATAAGCATGAATAAAAAGCCAACTTTCCAATGCATTCCCAGCTGATAGGCTTGTGATATTGTGTGCCTGTATCGTAAAATAGCAGATCATCCTATTGGAAAACAAAACAAAATGTAACTCCATTAATTAAGCACGTACTTGTATCTTTTTATAATGTTTTTTACAGTTTTAGGAAGGGACAAATCCCATGGTGTCATCCATGAACGTAGCTGAAGTGAAAGTGGCCCCCTTTTAGTCTGAGCGAGAAATACCGTAATAGACTGGGTTGCTATTATAGAAAGTTTATTATTATTGGTATATAAACTAGCTGGGGGCTTAAACACAGAGCAGCTGGGTAATTTAGCTAGCTCCTGGATCCAATTAAAAAAATCTATGTTCTGTCCACAGTAGGGGAATGGTCATAGCTGAGAAACTGCTATATATTAGATTGTACCACACCTGTGGCATGTTCACCGTTAGAAGCTGTGTAGGCTGTAGAAAACATTAAATCCTCTCATTACTGCCTTCCATAAGACAGACACTTCAAGCAGTCCGACATTTATCTGAGATTACCAGTTAAACTCATTAAAAAGCAACTAGGGCTTGTTCACTCAATTGGTTGTTTCCAGGATTTTGGTGTGCTTGGTGATTAACGACAGTATGTCTTTGATTGGGGAGGTGACAGTTTTGGGAAGAGTTACCCTTTCTGATCTGTTGTTTGCCGGGTGTGTCCGAGGTGACAGGTACGTTGTCGGCTCTCTCACCTGCTGTTGGTAAAGCTGCACTTCTGAAACTGCAGCTAGAATCTTTTCTTCCTTTTAATTTGAGGAAGAAATGCACCATTAACACTTCGGGTTCTAGCCAAGCTCGGGCTCTGACAGCAATTACAGGAAACTGATGGAATAAATTGTTTGGAAAACTTTATCATTAAAGTTGCCTTTTTGTTTATACCAAGTAAATGAGGGAAAGCAACTTTGACTTGTAACCAGGTAGCGGTACATTGAACTTCCTACCACTAGTGTCCTGGTTTTCCTTGGCTGGTTTGGTTTTTTGTTGGTTTTGTGTGTTTTTTTTCCTTCTCCTCATTTCACGCTTTTCCACATGAAGTGGGACACTTGTTGCTACTCACTAAATAAAACCTTATGAGTGTCTTTAAACCTGTGAGTACACTTAGCCAGATGCGTGGCTTCGCAGAGGTCAGTGGGGCCATTTTGGTGGATTCCTCTTGTTGGAAACATAAATGCTTTTGGGATCCGAGCTGACAGTCATGAGCTTCAGAGGACAGGGACAGGGACTGTTTTCATTTTTCGTACTCAGAAGTTATTGTCTCCTAAGCCGTAGTGCAGGGTCCCAGCTCTGAATCTGGCCAACATCAGCTAAGACAGTCAGGCACTACTGTAATACGAATAGGAATAATAATGGTATTTAACATTGCTTTTTTTCATAAATCAATCAAAGAAGTCAAAGCAGCAGGCATAACTAATATTACTTACAGTCAGATAGGGCTACATCTCTTTCATAAAAAGTGTTTTTCTCCAATATTTAACCATTGTTGGCAACAATCATCAATATTAATCCTTAACAGCAACATGATAACCAAGCTAGCAGATAAAATGGCTGTTAAAAAAGTAGGAAAAAAAGGAATAATAGGATTGTGGAATTTTAATATTCTCCAGCTATTTATTAAAAAGTGCTTATTTTGTATGTGTTTATTTCTAATAATCAACTGTAACATTACTTTGCAAAAACCTGTAATTGCTTCTTAATTTCAAATCCCAGTTCCTTTGTGCTGTATACAAAGGTAGGATATTTCTGTACTTATTGTTCACAGCACTCTGTGTAAAAAATCACGTTCATTTCAAGAAGCTGTTATGGTATTGATTCTGGTAAAGACTTCCATTAACTGACCAATCTAAATCTCATAAGTGATGTCAGGATAGTTATGCATTTGCTTGGTTCAAGTATTCAGCCATTATGTTAGAATGCAGGCAGTGTCTGAATATGGCTGTTAAATTATTTCTAAATACCGAACCAGAACAGCTTAACAGTTCTGCAGTTTGAGACTGACACAAAAATGACAATCTGCCACCTCTTTGTTTTTTAAATATTAACGTTGTATTGGGATAGTATTTTTGGAGTAAAAACCTGTGGCACGAGAGGATAAGTGACATAAACAAAGGCAGCTGGGCTGCATGAAATAATGGAACAATAAGGCCCTTACAGCCGTTCTCATCACTCCAGTATGTTAATTAGCATTCTGTTGTGGCCGCAACACTGAAAACATGTAATCTGTATTGGTGTACTGTACAGCTGTGAACACACATTCTTTTTTGTTAGTCCCTAGAGTTAGCCTTGCCATTGGCATATGTGTGTGGGCCAAAAGTCAAACCATCACCACTAAAATACCACGCTATAGAAGCAGAAGAGATTTGCTTTTATTTATTTCCATTGTAACCTGTGATGTAATCTGGTTGCACAGCTTCTGTCTGTCTGCTGATTTTTTACCATTTTGCTTGTGTGTGTGTGCATGTGAGTGCACGTGTGCGTGCAAAGGAGCGTGTGTGTATAAGGCCAAAGTAATAATCTGAAAATAAGTGATTTAGGAAGATAAAATGTGCTATAAATAAATAAAAGCTTTTTTCCTCAATAGAATAGTTTTAAAAGTCCGCCATGAGGAACATTACAGCTATATTTTCTTTTTCACGGGTAAAGCTAGTTCGATGTTTTTATTCATAATTGCATTAAAGAAAAATAGTTCAGAAATCATCAGTGCTTCAGTGATTTCAGCTGCACAGGCATGGAGCGCTTGCCTTTATTTTGATAAAAATATGTAAAACAAAAAAAAAAACCAACAGTGAAAGCAAAACAAAAGAACTATGATTAAGGGAAAAAAGTTTGTTGTTTATACTCCCTTTTAAAAGAATCCATGCTACAGTCAGGACCTCAGCCCGCTGTGTCCGAGCTAACCTTACCTGACCAGAGGTTAGAGGAGACCACCTAAGGATGATTTGGGCAGGTGGAATTCATTCTCCATTTGAGGGGGTTGGTATTTCTTTGTAGTGCTCCTGTAATTTAAAAGCACGCTGACCTCTTCTGACGCACAGGTACTTGCCTTGCAAGGAAGCCTACCTTTTTGATCGTAACTTAGATTTAAAATTAAGAAACAAGATTTCTAGTATTTCCTCTTAAATGTACATTTACGCAGTGAATACTCGCTTGTCAAACCTGTTTGCTAGTCTCCATTTATTACTTCATTGTGATGATCTCTGTACTCACACAAAAAAAAGAGGTAGGGAAAATTTTTCTTAGAAAATAACTCGCGGTGCTCTTGGGTGAATACATCCTTTATCCATACTCAGATGATAAGAGTGAAGGCTTAGCTCATATTTCTGCACTAATCTACTTCAAACCTGATCTTGAAAAATTACCCTCATTGCACAAAGAAAATACAGCATTTAAGTCACCATGCTGATCAAATTTGGTTCTGCTTTTTGACTGTGGAGAGAACAAATTGTTTGGTGATTCTGTGATGTGAACCAGCGTCCACTAGGGACTGAGTAAGTTTTTTGTTTTTTTCTTTAACCGCTTACTTTCTCTCCCAAGTAGATTGTAACTCTCTTCACGAGTTGGGTACATTATTATTATATCGTATTTGTATGCAAGGTATTGAAAGGTTAAAAAAAAAAAAGCTTAATACTTTATATTGCAATTGATAGCATGATTTTAGACTAGAGATACTAAATATTTAGATTTTGTGCTTGTGTTACTGTTTTTATGGAAATAAAAATCAGGAATGCTGCTTTAAAAATTAAATTTCTACAGGAATAAAATACAGGCTGTCAAAGAGGGAGTGAGAAGAACAACAAAAATGTTGTTAGCTATCTCTGAATTTGTCTTTATCATGGTAAAAGTATATAATTAATAGAAGAATTTTAGCTCCAGATGTGGCTATACTATAATAGAGCCTTATAAATGCTACAGAAAGAAAAATTGCTTGGAACGAATGAGAACCAAATCAAGAGCACACCTGGGTTTGACAAAGATTGCATTTACTGACTGCTGTGCTATCACATTACAGAGAAAGACCAAGTCTTTGGGAGCAGCTGTAGAGAAAGGCCTGGCAAATCTGCATGCAAATAGCAGCACATTGTTAACTTAATCAGATGCCGAGGAAAAGATGTGCCAGACCATGAGGATGATCTATAAACAAGTACAGAGTCCAGAGAGATTGTGAGGGCTAGGCAGATTAAAAAGGTATACCACAAGGGTTCTGTCCTTGGGTCAGATTCTCGTCTTTTATGTTGCCTGAAGGTTGCTGCCATTCAAGCTAACTTATCACAGTGTTTGTTATAGCCCATTGTAGTAAATTTGTCAAATAGTACCCGGTTTGTTCTTTGCACGGATATAAATAATTGCATATTATTTTGGGAGTTTGGTAGCTCTTTGTTCCTTGGTGGTAGAGATACGGGTATTATTTTCCGAAGGAACAGTGTGTGATTTCATAACTCCCATTAAATAATATTACTGTATAAATGTCCCAGTGTAGTGAGATAAGATATACTGTGATACACCGTATAAAGAGACAGATCTTCCATTAAAAGAAAATCTTTCTTATAAACTGAAGTGCCCTGACAAAAATCGTCTGAGGAAAGTTAAAGACACCTGCTTTCCATATCATTTATTAATATTAATGGGAATATATGTTTAAAATCTTCTCTAAGTTTAATATCATAAAAAATAAAGAAGTAATACTATTTAATCACCCACAGCTTAATAGTGCCTTAGTTGTTTACTGCCATTGCACTAATTGCTCTGTACTAATGTGTTTTTGTGTGATTTCCAGTAGTGCTAAAAGAACTGAGATCCATAACCAATTAAATATAGTGTTTTTATGTTAAAAATATATCTGCTGTAGACTAGCAAATGAACAGTGGTATTCTTTTAAAAACAAGAGAGAGTTGGCAGTTGCGTAGCTGCAGAGTAATAGGTATTTTTCATTGCATCTTTTCCACAGTGACATTGGAGTAATCTTTATGAATAAGCAAACTGCAGAAAGCTGAGCATTTTATATTATATTATGGGCCAGAACCTCCTCTCAGACAGTTATAAATCAGGTATAACTTCATTAAAGACGGAAGATTTACACCCACCCAAGAGAGGTGGACCCAGGCCTTTTGTTTCTGCAAATGGCTTTTTTTTTTTTTTCCGGAAACGTAACTTTTAAAATCTGAAATACAGATTCATCTCAAGCACCCGAGATAATAAATACTCCGGCTATACCTGCCCCATGGCAAACCGTGCCCAGGGCAGGCGACCCAAGCCGAGTGAGGCGCTTCGGGCCGTCTCACAGGGAGCAGGACAGAAATGGCGGTCAGAGACTCGTGGGAGAGGAAGCAACACCGCGTACATGCTGTAGTGTACCCTGCCAGAGGGTTAATTGAGTAACACTGTTGTTGGCTCCAGAAGGAGTGCGCTGCCTGAGACAGGGCACCGCAGCGGAGACTGCGAGGGTGAGCGAGGTGAGGCAAAATTGGACATAATAGCATTAATAATAATAATTAAAGACTAAGAGTAACAAAAGAACGCATAACTAATACACCAGTCTGTTGCTTTTTATTACAAAATTAATATTCATATGAATGCTATCAGAGCTATTCAGTATTAAACTGGTAAGACAAAAGCCACGTTGTAATATATTATACAGTGTATTACAGGATGTTTGTTCCTGGGGATTTTGACCAGCTGAAAACAAACTAACAGCACTACCACATAGGCCATTTCCAGGTCTTCTGCAGAAGACCCTCAGTCAGCGTAGGGTCCCCAGACCCACGGAGCAGGAACGCTCTTCGCTTTATATGGGGGGAGGTAATGAGATCAATTAGATCCTCATCCATTGAACTGTAGACAGCTGTTGGTGCATAATAATCATCATTAGAGATGGGTGAATGTGGGATACTTGATTTGCCAGACTACCCGCAGGTATTCTAAAAATGCCAGACTTAACTCTTGAGTATTTTGAGTACTTGAGGCCAACATTTTCTCTGAAGTCTCTCCCGGGACTATTGATCATAAAGGAAGGAAAAGGTACATCTGAGAGCAAGGAGAGCTAGAAGGCTGCCAGGCTGCTTTTCAGGGCTGGAGAAAGTTGAGCAGCAAAACCCCGCCAGCTGCTGCGTAAGCATCGCCCTCTTCATGGCCACGCGGAGCTTGTGAGAGCTAACCCCAGCCTGACTGCAAACCTCAGCAGCCATGCTCATTAGGCAGCTTCGGTTTCATGGTAAGATTTGCACCCTTTCTAGGTGTGGGTGGATTCTCTCTCTGTCGATCCCATAGTTCAAATGTTACCTATTAACAAGGATCCCCCCCTCCCCATTCTGGTTGTATACCAAGACAACCAGTTCGTGTGTTAATGAGGTTAGTCTGATGTTAACATTGCTTTTTGGAGAACGGGTAATGTAACCTTACCAGTAGTTCTGTCTGAGCCTCTAAACCACTGATAGACTTTATAAGCACCACTAGCATGTCCAGAATATGCACTCACTGTGTTGTTATCTGCATTGTTCCTGGTTATTAATTTCACAGTTTTCTTCGAAACCTAAATAAATGCTTGTAGCCTTTGATACTTGTATGTTAAAAACGTTATAAAACCCTCTTAACTGGTGGTGTTATTCACGTGCATCCTTGCAGCTCCATATGTTCTGCACTTTTAACCTTTACAATAATTCTTATAATTAAGACTCCTTTTTCAAGGCAGTGGTGCTGCCATTCCAATAGAGTAAATATGGTGTATTTACTCTATTGTTACTACTGTTTAGTTTTGATTTGGTAGTGTAAGTAAACAATCCACTTATTTTAGTAGGCTTCCTTATTCATTTTTACTCCTTAAAATAGGTGTGAGTTTCCAGTGCAAAATGACGGTATCTCCCTGGTGAAGTCATGGTAGCATTTATGGGCATTTAATAAAAACAGTCCAGCATTCATGGGACAGTGGGAATGAGATAGCAGATATGTAGAAGAGAGAAAGTGCATGTGAGATGAGATCTTCTGAATCTTCATCTGAGGTTTTGACAGTGCTTCTGACGCATTCTTATGTCCTTTACTGCTGTTGCCTGACGTCTAGATCTAAACCCATTCTTGATGACACTGGGAGTATATGTGAGCAACAGATTTGGCCCTGATTTGGAAGATAACATTTAAGTACCCTGCAAGTTGCTGTGAGGATTCATTTGTTAATGTTTGTACATCATACTGAATATATAAAGTGCTGTATAAGTCTCTAGAAGTATTAAAGTCCCCATGCATCGCTTATGTATCCTCAGTATCAGTACAGACTGTGGGTTTTACTCTTACCAACTACTAGAGCTTAGAAAGGAAGAAAAGGAAACAGATATTATGGTTTCAACAAGTGGCGAAATAACGCAACCGGTGAAATGTGCTCTATTCTACATGCACACAGATAATATTTGGGTAGATGGTCACACAGTACCAGTGTGCAAATATTTGTCTGTTTGCAAAGAGAATCTCAGCCTTTATTGCCCAATGCACACCATTTTTTTTTGTAAACACTGTTGTATTTCTCATTTGCGTAAATACTATTTTTAAGACTAAGGGTCTGTGCAAAAAGAATCTAACTATCTTTTTAAATTAAACTGACTGTACTGGTTTTATGGCTTGGCACATTTTTGGTAGATCAACTGGTTGATTGCACCTGAAGATTCATCTGCATAGTGGTCTTTCCTTAGATTTACTTTCATGATGTGTGCAAGAGCAAATTAAGCTTGTGCACTTAAAACATACTGAATATCCAAGATGATAGCAGGTAATAGGAATCTTTTAGTTCTCTTTGATGGCCGCACTGTCATCATCAGTTTGGTTACAGCAGCTGCTCCTTTCTTGCCGCTGGTTGGTTTTATTTCCTGTTCTCGAATAATCTCTTTCATTCAGAGCAAGGTAAAGACAGCCGTCTTCTTGAAAGCTGGTAAAATGGATAAATGAAAGTGATGAAAGAAGACATCAAGCCAGACGTTCTATCTGTCCGGCATGGCTAAACAAGAGTTGAGACGCTACTTTAGAGATTTCACTATACTTTTCATTAGAGATATATCAGTAATGAAGTATCATGAGATGGAATGTCAGTGTCATCTAGGGAAGAGCCAGCAACGAAAATGTGTTTGTTTTGGGCTGTGAAATTTCAATGCATGCATTAATCAGAAGACATTCTACGTCTGTGATTCTGGATTATCCAGGCTGTTCTCAGCCTCAGTAGTGGAAGGCAGTGCGGAAGCCCCACGAGTCCAGCAGCAGCATTCCTGACGCTGCCTGAGAGGGGCTTTGTGCATGGTGTGAGCAGGGCATCGCTGAGCTCTGACCTCAGCTCTGGGGAAATATGTGAATTTTCCTTCTACTTTTGAGTTTTAACTGACGCCTTGTTCTTAAAAGTAATCACGTTGTGTTTTGTGGAAGTGAAAAGGGGAAAATCTACGTGAGAGAATCAGCAGGCGAATGTGAGATCCTTACGTTCCCTTCTCTTCTATCCAGTGCTGTTGTCTTCCAAATAGAATTTACCTCAATTTTTTGATTCCTCATTCTCGCTGGGTGCCTCGCTGTAACCCTGAATGAAGGTGTCTGACAGGTGTCCCAGCGCTGAGCCCCAGTATCACTTGGCAGTTATTCCATGTAAGATGTGAAAGAACATTGTATAGGAAGAGTAGGGACGTGCAGTCAGCTCAGACAGTACCATGTTTCTCCTCCCCTATACCAAAAGTTGTAACATCAAGTTTTGGTCACAACAGTGAGCAATTAGTATGAACCAAGCAATGTTATGGTTACAACTGGTTACAGGTTACAATTACAAAGGTTACCACTGTGAGGAAAATTAATTGGCAATATTTTCATAATTTTTTTGCCAACTACAAGATTTGAAAGAACAAAAGTTCTTTTATGTCCTTCACCCATCACTCCAGCTCTTCCCAGATAATTCCAGTCATTCATCTCTCCAACTCAGAACCATTTTAAATTAAGCTAAAGGAGGAGGTGATCATCACCAAGTAATTATAATTATAATCGGAAGCAAAACTTGAAATGCAGTCTCCCAAGGTGATGTGGTTATTCCTGGGTGTCAGAGCAAATCTCCCTCTTCTCTCTGTCCACTGTGTCCAGACACAAGAGGGCAGCTGGAGGCTGACCCTGGAGTGCAGTAATGTATCGTGGTGGTCTCCTGGTATCAGAAATGAAACGGGATGGAAGCAGTTGGGATCTCCCAGTGTCTAGACTGATTAACTCCATGTGTGTCCTGATATCATCAGTTGTGATTGCAGCTGGCATTTTTGTGGTCCATACTGTCTCTTTGATGGGCAAAAAGGACCCATCTTGTGGCTGAATTAAGTTTCTCTCAGGTGACATTTCAGTTTGCGAACATAGAATCATAGAATCACTAAGGTTGGAAAGGACCTCTGAGATCATCAAGTCCAACTGTCAACCTAACATACCTTATTCTAAAGTAAAGCATCCTTCATAAAATACAAGATGGAAAGGCATGGCACACATTAAGTCAGAGCTTCAAACAGCACTGCTGTCCATGCTGAACAAAGAACCTGAAATTTTGTCTTTAATTCATCTGCCTGTACAACGATTGCGTGAATGTGAAGTGTTCCGTTGTACATAGATACTCTCCATTGCAGTCCCATTCAGCAAAAGAGGCTGCAGCCTTTTCTAGCACTAATGACCGTATAAATACAGCACTGAGATACGTAAGGTTTTTAATCTTGACAGTCTACTGTGCAGCCTCCCTCTATTTTTTCGTAAATACCCACCATCGAGCACAACTACTCCGTACACCCCTATTTTTAGATACCGTGACTAACAACTCTGGGGATGCAGCAGTAGAAAGCAAGTCTAGTATGTGGGAATTCCAAACTGCTGCTGTTTCAAATTGTTTAGTAAATGTCACAGAAGCATAGTTTGTTGTAAAGATACAAAATTGTATTAATGACTATTATTTTTTCTAATTATTTTGTTGCCAAGTGTGTTTCTGTTAGCAAAAGCACCTCTGAGCAGTATCGTATTGCTTCCTGTGTTGATCTGGGACTTGTAAGAGGCTCGATCATTATCACTCATCTTGTAAATGGTTTGTTCTACTTGTGGGTACTCTGACTGTCTTCACTGTTCCTGAAGTTTCACCCAGGTTGCACCAAGAAAAGTCTCTTTAAAGATGCTGCTGGCACAACTTTTTCACCTAGGCTTGCTTCCTACAAGCAAAATAGATTTCTTTGCAGCACTCTGGTCAAAAGAAAGTCTCTATCTACCCTTGGCCATTTCTGCACTGCAATGCACTAAGTCCAAATTCTGTGCTCTCAGCAATCCCTGTAGCCCAAAGCAATGGGCATTTTTGGTTTTTTTTCATAACTGTGACATAGATTGAATTCCCATCCATTATCTTCACAAAAAGTGGAGGCTTGTTTTTCAAAGTACTGATTGGCAAAAATTTTGTGGATGAGTGTTTTTGATGATGATTATTTTTGTAGATGGGTTATTTTCTGTGCTCTTCAAGTGCTCCCCAGGCTTTGACTCCTGATGTTGTCCAGGCAATTGAGCTGGTATATTGTAGCCTGTTTAACTAGTCTCATGGGAGACTGTTTGCCTGCTCACTCACCTAAATTGGTGTTAGTGTAGTGAGTGGAGTAGAAAGGCTCCCTTCAGTTAAGGCAGTATCTCCCAGGCTGGGGGGTTTACTTTTTTATTTTGTTTTACATAGTTTCCCTATTTAGAAGTTGCTCTTGCTGAGTGTCTGCACCCAGCATTCTGCTGGATAACTTTAGAAAGCCGTAGCCTGGCTGAATAGATCGTGTCACAGTTGTAAATATTAGAGGTAGAATTGCATCCGGTGTCTGTTGGTTTTTGTCCTGTCTAGGCTAGAAAAATGCGAACTGATTTGATAAGCAGTTAAAACATCCTCTAAAACACAAGCATGAAATAGGCTGGATTTGTACTCAGTGAGAGGCCTGTAATGGCAGAAGTGTGCATGATCAGATATTCCTGACCTCTACCAATGGGCTATTGGCCCGTCTGCTACCCCGAGTTTTTGCTGTCATCAGCTGTGCTGCCAGGGTCTGCTCTAGCCAACTCTTCCAAGCCATGGCCAGCTTGCTGGGAGCAGACACCACTGGGCTCCTCAGTGCAGATTTCAAGCAGAATGGCAACTGGCGCAAAGCTCTTGCTTTGGCACCCTTCAGTCATCCAGGTTCTGTTCTTTATCCCTCTCTTCCCAGTTTTTCTCTTGCCTTGCCAAAGAAATGTGGCAGTAGCAGAATCTTCCATTCTGGGCAATTATTTTAGGTACTGCTTGCCAGAAGACCCAGAATTAGGATTTTTCCTCAAATTAGTTCCAGAAAAGAATCTGAGGAAAGGGAGACAAGAGGATGGATTTGTCAGCTTTGGTGTTGGCACTCTTAGGACCATGTTTGCTGGCTCATTTTGTCTACGTTGTGAATCTTTAGGTCAGTTCAGCAAAAAATTACTTTCTCTTGGGACTACAATCCCTCTTGTATCAACCCACTTGGTTGCTTCTCTCTGAAAAAGCAAAAAAATACTAGCAGTAGCTGCTTGCAACAGGTTTCTCCAAAGGCAAAGTGGACATGAAGATGCACTTTGGGCATACCTCTCTTTGTCTGAAAGTTGTTTCAATGATCAAAGGGAATTGAGAGCTTTTTGCTTTTGGAATAGTTCCCTGTTTAGCTGTGGTGAAAAATCCAATTTGATCTGAGATCTCTGCACAGCCCTCTCAGAGCAACCTCCCAGAACAGACCCATTTTCTTGCATGTGAGGTTTATTCCACCCAAACCTTACTTGAGAGCTTGAAGCAGAAGTGGTGAATTTTTGCAGAGTCTCTTTGGAAGACCGGAACTTGTAGCTGAGTGTACAATTAGTATGCTGAAGACATGGTCAACAACAGAAAAAGAAAAATGTACCTCCTTACTACCTTTGGACTATCTCAAAGAAAGCAGTGAATTGTCCATTTTTCTCCTTCTGAGTTTTGGTAGGGAATCTTGAGCATTTAGCGCCCCTGGCTCCAGCCGTGAATGAGTGCTGCAGGTTCCCCAGGAGGCTGCGGAGCCTTGGCTCTCAGCTCCCTGATTTGACCCTGCAGGAGCTGCTTGAATGTTCCTCTGCTGGAAGTGAGCACAATCCTATTAAATATTCTTCACAAGAAGAGGGGAGTGGGGAGAAGGGGGTCTCTTTAAAGACACTGGGTTAGTAGCAGCACAATTAGACTTTACTGTCTGTAGTTCCTACTATACCTCTGAAGCACTTGTATGGAATGGATGCCTCAAATTAAGTATGACCTGGTTGTCCAATCCCAATTACCTAAAGAATCCCTCAATTTGCTTAACAATTCCCTCACAGCTCTTATGGCTCTGACTGATTGTCCCCAGGACTCTCTTAGGCTTACAGCTAATGTAATTGATTCTTCAGTAGTAGCCTGAAGGGCCATTTGGCTTCAACCATGGTCGGGAGATTTTTTTTTTTAAGCTAAGTTAAGAGAATGGTTATTTTTTATAGTGGTTCTGGTCTTGGAGAGTAAGAGTGGAGGGAATTGTGGACACAGCTTGGAACAACAGTCCCTGCCAGATGGGGAAGTATTTTCCTTGGGCTCTCAGTTAAATTAGCTTTGGATGAGAAGGTCTATGTAGACTTTAAACCCAAATTTGGGTCGATGTTTCTGAAAGAGCTGTAATGAAGGCTTCATTCTGACATTTTCCTCTCTTTCTTCCTCTTAGTCAAAATGGTAAGAATGCTTGGGTTTTCTTTTTGTACCTGAATGAACATCAGTCATGATAGATGCACTATTTCAATTGCAACATACCTATCAGTCCTCAAATAGTTTCATTCAGAAGGACTGTGTACAAGGGTAGCTTGTGGAAGTGGTCTTTGACACTGTAAAGTGGATCATCTTTTCACCATCAAGGACTAGGTTATAAAATTCCTTACATTAGTGAGAGCATTCATCACATGCTATCACGTTGGGATTTTACGTACTAAGTTACATTGTAACTTTTTTGAACATTTTTACTTTTCACTGGGAAAAACTGGATAGCTGCAAACACAAAGTTCCATCAAAATAATTTCCACAAACCTCATCCTCTTTCCCCACCCCCCCCCACAAAATCCCAAAAAACCATAACTAGAACACTATCCATTTAAAACAGATAAAAGTAAATAGTTCTTGAGTAGTGAACTTCTGGAACTTGCTGCCAAGGGAATTTATAGGGACAGACAGCATCAGCAGGCTCAGAAACGGATTAGACAGATTCATGGAAAACAGTTCAATAAACAGATAATAATAAACAGGTCAATAAGCAGCTAAAAAAATACCGCAGCTTTGAGTCACGAAGGGCGCTAACTTCCTACATATCTAGAACCTTAGAATTAAGGTGCTTAGATACCACCTTGTTGAGAATGATAAAGATGCTCACTATTTCTTTTTCAAAGGCATAGCTGGCATTGCTCAGCTTCTCCCTTCCTGCTGGCCAGGCTGATGGAAAAAAAAGTTCATGGGTTTCCATCACTAAGGTAAACTAGTTCCTCATCCTTTTTTCATCTCTCTCATTTCCTGTGGAAAGAGGGATGCAGCTTATTTGGGAAACAGGAGAGAACAGCTATTTGGTTGGTTAGGTATGAGATGGAGGGAGGAAGGGAAAGGGTACTGGAGTCTGAGCACAGGAGTCAAAGTGAAAGCCTTACCACGAGCTGCCTTTCTACCTAAAATCCATGAGGAAGGAAATTAATGAATGGGGAATTCTTAAAGGAATGGTTCACTAAAAATGTTACTGAGTTTGGATCTCTACAGCTCTGGCAGTCGGTGAGAGTGTTAGATTCTCAAAAATATCTTCAGGTCCAGAATTGTGCCTAAAGTGTACCAAGGCAGACGGGGACCTTACTGGCAGTGGAGGACCCTGCTGCAGTATTAGTGCTCGGACACGACAGGCTCCCTCTCCATTTCCCACACCTCCTCAAAAAAAGAGAAGGAATGCTGGGCAGAGTATATGTTGTCTATATTGCTTAATGCATTTTAAAAAGATGTCAACATTAATTACTAAAATGATGTACTTGCCAACAAAATAATGCACAATATTCCCCACCTCACTTCCATGTGCAGTACATTAATTAATGTCTTTACAAAATGAACTTTGTAAGTAACAATTCCGTCTTGATTCCTGTAAAATACGGTTTTGAGAAAAGTGCTCATGACGAAGCAGCAGAAATGCCAGCCGCTCTTTGGTGAAACACTCACTATAGTTTGGATTATAGAACACTATTTTTCCTGCATGAGGTCAGGGAGTACTGTCTGAAAGTTAGCTTATCTCTGTTTACTTCTCACAGAAAAGGCATAGAGATCTAAGAATGTTTCTGATTAGTGACATCTCTCACGAGCAGTGCTGATGTTTTGCAGTCTTAATTTAAGAAGGTATTTCACCCCATGCTTAAGTTTAAGGGAATTAATAAACACAGCTGAAGAGTAGAAGCCAGTGAGTATTGAGTGAGGGTACAGTAGCAATATTAACGTGACCATTGTGTGCGTTCTGCTTGGTTATTCCAAAATTTTTTCATTGTAAAGGTTTATTAAACTGTCTCCCTTCCTGTGCAGGAAGTCTTCCAAACAAATTGATTCCTCTTGACCTTTGAAAGCACCCCTTAGGTATCCAAAGGTGTATGGTCCCCGACAGGGAAAATATTCAGGATACATGGGAACTGTCAGCTGACTGCCATGGAAGATCTCACACAATAAGAAGGCAACGTGATAACGTTGGAAGTGGATGTTAAATAGGAATAATTATGGGCACTTTTTGAGGAAAAGTTCATATATATTTTTGATTGTGATCATTGTAGTTGCTTCATGAAGTTAACAATTGACAAAAAAGAAGAATGCATGTTTTGTTTATAAGCATTTTTTCTGAGTTTTGTTGTTGTTTGTATTGTCAACTTCTAAGCTTCCCATATATTTTTCCTTCATTTAGGGAACATGCAGAACTGACTGCAGACTGAGTTATAAAATAAATGTTTTATGTTCATTTTGCCGGTATGTTACTCCTCATTATTATATAGTTTGTGATTTGAGTAGACATGGCTACAGCTGAACAAAAGTATTTAGCATGTTCAGTATGCCAAGGCTTGGAAGACTTAGAATTAGCCATTCCGGTTTTTCACTGGTATGTGTGGATGCTTATTTTGTAACCAGTTCACTTTTTCTGCAGAGAAAAAGATTCTGCTTGGTGTGTGTCCCCCCTCCTGTGCGCACAGTGCATTGTATCTGCTCCTGCTTGATGAGATGCATGCTTACCTACAACAGAAAGCAGATTCATCAGTCTGAGCCCAGTTGTAGTTTGCTGCATATAGAAAATCAAAGATTAAGCAAAGATTTTTCAATATTGGCTTTAGTCTCAAAAAAAATTTAGGAAAACAGTTACAATTAGGAGTAACCCCAGTGCATTGTTGTTTTGTTACTGTTTTTTCTCTGACTTGTATCACTGTGTCCTCTAATCAACTCCTTTCTATTGCACTGAGGTATCACAAAACGCGTTGAGTTGATGGTGGCAACGACCGGTGGAAGAGCATTCCACTGTCAGTGAAATAATTCATGAAGAACTGAAACTCCTGGGGATGGTTTTTTTTCCATTTGAATCTTTATTTTCGTTCATGAAACCTTATAGAGCCGGTCAGTGATGTGTAGGGTAGGACTCCCCGTTCTCGCTGTGTTCCAACTTCATGCTCCATTGCTACTCAGTAGTACTACAGAGACATTTTTTTTCAGCAGGAAGAAGAAGGGTGAAAACCTTGCCAATCTGTTAGAGTAAGAAGGAGAAACTCTAGAGCAGTGTGTTGCTGTAGTTAAATGGTGTTTGGCTTATAGTGAAATTACACATGGGTGATTTTTTTCTTCAAAGTGTTTTGTAAGTCCTACGTTACAGTACATGTTGTTTGGTTTTAGTTCAGATTGTTTTCAGTTATTGGAAGTAATTTCGCAGGAAAAAAGGTTTTAACTATAAAACTCCACCTTGATTTTTGTGTTCTGTGTTAGAGACTGCAATGAAAGGGATAGGGGTAAACTACATCTTTTCCTGTATATGTGGTTGTCATTTTCATCAATAAGCTCCACATATCTATGGATTTGAGTTCCGCCCTGAGATCTATATATGGGTATATATGTTTGTCACTGATTCAGCACGGCCCTGGATCAAAATTGATGAAGATTGGAAAGACTGTCACCAAGTTGGTTTTGGATTGGGTCCATCACGCATATTTTTAAAATTTGTATCTCCCACTGTTTTAAGTCTTGGTATCTGTGCCTATCGTGGAGTTTGATCACTTTGTGATATTTATTATTTATTTTTTCCAGCCCATATCTTGTTGCACATTTGGTGGAACTTCCACGGCAAATAGGCCCTAGGGAAAAACCTTGTAGCTTTCCATGAAAAATTTAACACAGGTGTTTTAATGAAAATCTGGCAAAACAAATTGCAGTTTGAAATATCTGGTTTTCCAAACTCTGGCAAAAGACCACAGAACGTGACAATAAACATCAATCCCACACCCAGATTACCAATTGTCCATCTCTGTAGTAGTTCCTGCCTCACAGCACGTGAGAAGCAAAGTATTAGTTTAGCCCTAATGAAACCAGTGAAATGTCCTTCACTGAAAGTTGTAGTAAGTTTACATCACATTTGCCAAGAGCATATACACTAAAAATTCCTGTGAATCAGGTAACTTGTGCCAACACGTTACTCTGCAATAAGTTGTTGCAAACCAATTTTCTGATCTTCTGTATCTGTGAAAGTTATGCTGAATTTGGCTTGACTTTAGATGGTTATATTTGAGATGAAGGGATTCAGTCTCTTGCTGTTTGTTGTAAGCTGTAGGGCCTTGAATGAGATCATAGCTCCATTGTGCTAGTGGTAGTGCAGCCAGAGGCTTGGGGTCTTCTTTCAGTAACTTCATCATTCTGATTTAAAGAATTGAGTTAAAATTTTAAAAAATAAAATAATAATAATAAAAATTGAGGCTAACTATAGTGCTGGTAGGGAAATTATGATAGGAAAGAGAGGGGCAATACAGGCATACTTACAGGACAAATTGCCCGGTGGACAAAGCTAGTCCGGTTCCCCTCGCCATTGCATTTTGTCTCAGGAAAAGTTATCTGTTCAGGAGAGATTTCATGATACCAGCTCATTCCCAGTTAGGTCAGGTATTAGAAAACAGTCACATTAAAGTAGATTTTCCCCATTTCTCTCTCTCTCTCTCAAAACCTTTGTAACTGTTGTGTTTGTTAAAAGTTTTGCAAGAGATCTGAAAGTCACCTGTGCTTCTCTGAAACTCATGATCATTTTTTAAAGGTGTTGAAGCAAAACAGGTATTGTAAAAGGAAGCACGAAAACGCATGTACTTTGGACATATGTGATTTTTCTTCCTTTGCAGTTTTTTTTCTTTTATATTCTTGGTTAAGAAATGTACTTGTTTAAGAAACAAAGTTGGATAATAAGACATATATTAGTAATGTTGGAAACAAAATATGTTTTCCTCATACATTGGCAGAATTATTCAAGATCAGTTGACCCTTCTGTAAATATGGCCTTAAGGAGGGGAGGACCTTTGGTTTCACTGCTCTACAAATACAATTTGCATAAGTTCAAATTGTCCAGGTCCAGTTTTCAAACACAACTAACTTTTCAGCAGCATTTTAAAGGTTATAGTTGCATTGGATTGGTGCTGATACTTGGGGTCCCTAGTTTTTACACTTCTGTTTGAAACTAGTAGCTCTGTTCATATTTTCTGTGAAAGATACAACTGAGCATGATCAAATCTTCAAGTGTCTAAATTTCTGTGTTTTGTAGGAGAGCAGAGAGAGTCACTTTCTTCCAGCCTTTTGATCAGAAGACAGGGAAATTTAACTTCATCAGAGTAGGGTATTTAGAAATAGATGACTTAAAACTTTTATTTTTTTATTTTTAAATACAAAACTGCTGTAATTCTAACAATGTGCAGGAAAGTGCTCTTCATGCAAGAAAGTACAGCTCTCAAGTGAGAGTCTGCTTTTAGGGTTTTGTTGGGAAAAAGAATGTCCAACATTATTTTTGAGGCTACAGAAAGGCTTATTGCTGAACAGTAGCAGGAGATGCTTTTTTCTCAGCTGGACAGGGTGCTGATCAGTCAGTTGTGTCTCGGTCTGGGAATGAGGAGGATTCTCCTCCTCAACCAGGAGAAGGGGGGTTGAGGATCTGCAGAGCGCCTTGCAGTGGTCCCACGTTGCTTTCTGCCTCGGTGCGAGGTGCTGGTCAACATTCCTGCAGTGGTGATTCACTTTGGGTTACGCACTTGGCGAAGCTTCAGTTGCTCTATCAATTAAGCCAGACATTATAATTTTTGAGAAATATAACAATAACAGCCTACCAGATTCCTGAGAATAATAGCAGTGACCAACTGTGCAGGTCAGAGGAGCTGTGAGTGTGCATTCATGAGGACTTCGGCTCTCCTTTGAGAATTTCAGACAGAAGCTTCTATTAAAGTGCAAAGTATTGTTATTATCTTTGTCCTTTATACATATTTAAATAGTACATGATAATCATCTCTGTGAACTCTTAACTATTCATAAAGGTGGCTGTCAGTTAGAGGCCTGAACCAGTACTCCAGATCCAAATACTTAAAATGATAGATCATGTTGTAACCTTCTGAGAATTATTCATAACCTTTGTGTAGGAGGAGTTTCCTTTTAAAAGATAGGCTTTGTAGATGAGTAGTAAGTGGGAGATGTAATTCTTCTGTTGGGATAATGATATCCAAGAATGGTGGAGAAATTGGAAGTTCTCTTTGGAGTTGTACCTGAGGGAAGAGCAGGAGGCAGGGAAGGTGAAAGGTGGTTGAACCCTTTACCTTCATCCTGCCTGGTGCAGCATCATCTGATCATATAGCACAGAGTCCCTACAGCTACCTCCAGGGTACAGTTTCAGGTACCTCTGTGCTGCCCCCACCTTCCCTTGAGAAAAAGGTCAGGGAAGTATGTGAAATTGGATGTGGTTTCCCTGAACAATGAAAGTTTTGAGAACTTCATACCAAGTACATTTGTAGCTTGGTAGTCAGAGCGACTGCCTGGTCAGCACAAAACTTCAAGTTGAAGTCTCCAGGTTAAATGTAATGGAATGGACATCTTAAACCATATATTTCCCATCTCCAGGGACTTCCAAATACCTTCTTCTTGGGCTGCTAGATGTTCTTTGCCCACTTTGTCTTCTCTATGACTATAACCGGAATATGTTGGATCTAAAAAAGGAAAACAAAAAACACCTTTCCCACTCAAACGTAATAAGAAGTAGCACGCACTGACAGTCTGTGCAGGAGGTGTCCAGTCCTGGCCCGATGCTTATCAGCGCGAGCTCAAAGCCGCGTGCCTCTTGGCGCGCAGCAGTCGGGCGTAGGCAATCGCAAACACCGACAGCCTCACAGGGAAGGGGCAGAGCAGAGGCCAGAAATGAGCAGCACCCATCCTGCTGTATGTCGTGCAGGACTTCAGGGTCTCTGCATGTTTCCCCTAGGGTTTGCCAGAGCGTGTCCCGCTTTCACACGCGGCTGCATCCCCTTTGGTGCTCGGCAGGCCTTGCCAGGACAGGAGAGAGCAGTCTGCGCTTCCATGCACCGGTGGGCTCACATCCTTCCCAGAGAATTTCATTCATGGTGATTGAGGGAGATACTGTACTCTTTCCTTTAGTTTATTTTACCCTCTTGGTATGCAGAGTATTCTTTGTTAATCTTCCTTATTTATTTAAATGTTAATTGGTCCTTGTTAATTTGGTTTTCTGTGCTGAAAGCCAAGGTCAACAATGAGTCCTTCCATGTTAGCTCTTAGCATGATTACAAGGTAGTGTAATGCATCTTGGAAAAAAGTAGCAAGAAGCCTTCCCCCTGTTTTTAACGTAACCTTTGTGTTAGGTAGAGGTTTGGAGGTTGAAAGAGAGAGAGAAAATGTATGTTCAACGCAGACTGAAGGGCCTTATTGATTGAAAGGGACTGTTAAATTAAAAGACAGTTGTTTTGAAAGCAAAACTCACTTGACCCCGAAGAGACAGGCAATTGTGGCCCTGGGGTTAGGTATAATAACAATTCTGGTTTGGGTATGGGAATGCTAACAGTAGACCTGAACACCAGATTTTTTTTATTTTTTTTTTCTCCTTTCACTTCACTATTTGTATATGCAACGTGAAAACTGCTGCTGTTGTTACTCTAAGAGCAGTCTCTTCTGAGAACACCCTTCTTTTTGGCCAGAATGGGCATTTTATAAGATGAAAGTAGGATTTCTTTCTAAAACAGATTCTGTTCCATGGGGCAAAACAAACAGAGCCATCATAACACTTTAAATAGTAATCAAATATGTTTTTCTGTTTGCATTCAAAAGGGTGGAAAGGTAACTTGACAAGATGAAAGAAGGAACCAGATTTGTGTAGCCCCCCTTCCCCAGTAACAGGTATAGAGTTTTAGAAAAGACTTCAAGGCAAAAAGAAAAAAGCATAGAATATACTGTTATGGTGTTATTTTTGTCTTTCATTTTTATGACAACTTATTTGTACTTAAAGGAATCTTTCCAAAGAGTTAAGAAGCATCATTAAATAAAGACTGTGAAATGTGCAATATGGCTTATTTATTTAAATGTTAATTGGTCCAACGAACACTTCTAATTAGCTCTATATTTGCTTAGCAAAAAGTTTTACAAATTCCAATTGTGAAAAGCAGCTATTTTGAGCTGGTAAGCATGTTGCAGAATCAGCTATGATTTTTCTATAGTTCTCAGCCCTTGAAGGCACAATTTAATTTTTCATGTATGCATACTAGCAACGGTAAACACTTGCGAGTGTAAAGAACCTTCTTTAATTAGCTGCACAACAATTAAAGGATTCACAAACTAAATTGAACCCTGTCTCTGTGCTTACTAGCTGAATTCTACCACCTGTCACAACAGCACTTTGTTCAATCTGTTATGCAAAATCATTATAGCAATATAGCTGAGGAAAAAAAAAGAGAAAACAGCAATTATTTCTTACTTTTCTCTTGAATGGGTTATTTTGGGTTATACTGATGTCAGGTTCATTGAAGCTAACCTTTTGAAATCTGTAACAGCATAATACTTATATGGCAGGCTTAGAATAGCTGGAAGAATATTTTGTTTTACTCTTTTAAGAGCAAGTGAGGCACATCCTTAAAGTACGGTACTTTCTCTGATCATTTGGAGGAAAAAAACCCCACCAAACCCATGCTAACTCCTGCAGCAGCCTGTTATTTCTCTCTGTCAGACAAAAAAAAATGGCCAACATCTAATAGTAAAACATAATCTTTTATTATTAAAGCTTGTGAGCCAATGTGAAAACTAGTTTTAAAAACCACTGGTTTGCTAGAGCGGGGAGAGATGAGCTTTCAGTTTACCTGCTCTGGTTCCTGACATTTGTGATTATTCTTCAGCTCCTGAAAATCTAATAGCGCATAAATGTAAAACTTAAACACTGGACTTATTTAGGTGCTAACTTCATTTTTCCTTCAAGCAGAAGCGGTCAAAAATGAAGTTTTCTCTCTCTGCAGAAGTGCCTCCTCTCTCTCTCGTTTCGATTGCACCCGTCCCCCTAAGCAAGCACGAAGGGCCAGATGCAGCAACGCATCCCAAGTCCCGCGTTTCGCCCCGGTTGGCAGGAGTCAGGCTGCCGCTGCTTCTGGAGACCTGGCTTGGCTGTGCCAAACTCCAGGTGACCCCCTGCCTCTGGGCAGGCGGTGGCCCCGTTAGCCCCCCAGCGCAGCAGCCTTCCCATTGACTCTGTGCCGAGTGTAACCGGACGGCAAAGGCGGAGGCGTTTGCGGCAGCGTGAGAGGAGGAGGGCTGGCTGCTGGGGGAGGCGGAGGTGGGTGCGGGCGAGTGCCCACAGGGGTGCCTTTGGTTACCTGCCCGGCTGCTCCTTGCTCCAGCCCCTTGCAGGGAGCACTCCGCTGCGCTTCTGATGCCTGTTAAAATTCCCAGTGAAACCAGTGGCGGGTTTTCGCTGTGTAAGGAGTATGAGGCTGCATTTAGTGAGGAAGACCTGTTTACATTTCCCTGTATTCTGCTGTGACAGCTGACAGGAATGCGCGCGTTGCTGCCAGCTTTCATGCAGGAGAGGTACAGGTACGTTTTGTGCATACGCTCGCTGTAGCTCAGGAGCTGAAAGTTAAGCTGCCTGCTGACAGTTTCCTGAAATCATATCAATAACATATTGTTAGCTCTTGCGATTGAAGCTAAAAGAGTCTGCTGTTGGATAAAGGATACATGATACGGGCGTTTCATGAGCTAGCGATATAAATGAATAACTCTGCTCATTCACAGTGCTTATATTTTTTACAGTATAATTTTTATACAATTGTCATTTTACAATATTTTTGGAAAATCCAAAAAGAGAACAAAGACGTCCTTTAGAAACATGGTGATTTTGGGGTTTGTTTTTTTGTAAAACAAAGTCACTGGGAAAAGAAAAGTCAACAACCAAAAATTGAGAAAGGACTTCTTTTTTGTAACTTTAATAATAAAAAAAAGCAGCAGCTACAAGGACGCCTGATGCTTTGATTAAATATGACTTAGATAATTTTGCGCTGAAGTATGAGAAGCCACAATTTGCTAAAAATATATATCCCCTTCTTGCTTTCTCACATCAAATGAGAATAGCTGGTCTATTCAGAAGTAGAAAGTGAAGGAGATGAAAATCCTTTTAATTAGAAATAAAATAATCTCTATATTTATAAGTGTAGGGGCATGGTGCTGGAAATCAGTACAACAGAAAAATGAGTTTCTGCCTGGGCAGCCGGAGCAATGCAGGGGTTTTCTGTAGGAACTCCAGAGTGCTCTCAACTTTGGGGCTCTTTGCATTCGGTCCTGTCCCATGGGGAGCACTTTGATGTCCTATTGCAGGCACTGGGAGCCCACTCGCGTGGCCGAGTCTTTGAAACTGAACCAACAAGTCTTTCCCCCTCCTTTTGTCCAGCTTTGTATTTTGCTGAAGTTACCTGGAGTCACGCAGGTTTGCAGCAGTGTAAATTAACGTTGAAGGTGCACATGAGCTGGAGAAAGTGAACACAAACCGCTCGTTTGCACAGACTATTCAAGAGACTTAGTTTCACTGCGAGTAGTTACGTTTATTTGTGTGTTGTACTGAAACTCCCTGTGAGTCCCTGGTCCTTCTGATAGCAACTCCTGGCTGCTCTCAGCCTGCCGTGGGACTGAAGCGTCCGGGGA
Source organism: Psophia crepitans (assembly GCA_013399095.1). Taxonomy (NCBI): domain Eukaryota; kingdom Metazoa; phylum Chordata; class Aves; order Gruiformes; family Psophiidae; genus Psophia; species Psophia crepitans. The sequence continues at coordinate 1,566,440 of VWZZ01003047.1, forward strand.
TCCTGTCAGTCACTGGAAGGAGTTTGGTCAGAGCTGTGCGAGGCCAGAGCCGGCTGTTAAGGATATATTACAGTGAGCAGAGTCCATCTCCCGACTGACTTGGCAACCGTAATTGAACTTGCCAGGGTCTGTCATCCTGTGATTGCATTTATCAGACTTTCTTTGTCAGCTTTGTTGCCACTCACCTACCAACCACGATAGGTTGTCTTTTCAGCCACGGACCCGCAATGCTGCAATTAACATCAAAATTATTTAAAGGATTTTTATCCTGCGGTTAGCTTTGAAATACGTTATTGTATTTTTATAGCGTTTCTCCTCTCCCATATTCATCTATCTGCTACGTGTCTGCCAAGGTTTCAGTGCCCTTTTTATTAATGATCACAGCTATTGTGCCCAGATAAAACAGGGGTGCCCAAACAGCAAGCCGTGCTCAGCTTGTTGGGATCCTGAAGGTCGTGCTGCCGTTGTATTTAAATGTTTTACCATAATCAGTCCTTGCGTCCGTGCTGCCTTCGATACAAGCAGTACGTAGCCGTTCCCTTTCCTGTGCTTGATCTTCTTCAGTCTTGAACAGATTCTGTGTTCACTTCACGGGTCGTACCTCACTGCATCCGAGAGTTCTGCAAAGAAGTGACCCTTTTTTTATGGCCGTTTGGTGACATTACTGTTATTTCCTTGGCTTAATCGCAGAACGGTTACGACTGTTTTGCACCGTCGTTCAGAGGAAAAGGCAGGGTTATCATGAGGCGGAATGGTCTCACTCCGACAGGTAGAGAGAATTTAAAAAGCAGCTGGGGAAATACAGGGAAATACTCCCAAGTCAGATACTTTTAGTGTAGACATTCCTGTTTGGGGTTGTCTCCCTGCTCAAGACGCCTTATGAAACAACGGTGCGGGTAGCAGTGCTGCAGACAGATGTATTTATCTTGCTTCTTTAAAATGTCAGTCTGAAAAAGAGCACGTTTTCTGCACACTTTCTGACCTCGGGGTAGTTAGGATTATAGCAGTTGCAAAATCAAGCTGTCGGTGTCGTAGCTGTGCGCAGCGGCTGCTAACCACCCCCTTTCCAGAATGAACCACTCATCCCAGTGTGAAAGCGTCAGAGGAGGTACGAGGTGGCTTCTAGAGTTACCGGCTCTGCTCTTGTGCTCATGGCAGTGATCAATTAATAAAGTTAAATGACAACAGCAGTAATACATCATATCAGTAACAGTGTGCACAGACCAGAACACCAAAGGATAAAGGAGATTTTGTGTTTTAGTGTTTCATTTTTCTTGAGTCTTAAGTAAGTATATTTTTTTTCTATCCTTAGTCTAAGTTTGTGTTGTGTTTCCTCATCTATATTTTTCCACTCATTTCTGCAAGGTCTTTGCTGGTTCCATGTTTTTGGAGCCCACAAACTCAAAGAGCATTCTGAGCAATGCTTGCTGTATTTTTCCTGCCTCCCAGCATCCCTGCCTCTTTCAGCTGTGCCTTTTACTCTGTCTAATTCCATTGAAACCGAGGCTTTCTCAACATTATCCTTTTCCTGGAAATTAGTATTAAAAATAACTGATTGAAGCCACTTGTATCCAAGGATCACTATGACCCTCTAAATTATATATTTTCTTTTGCCACCAAGCCCATGTGTTATAGAAAGAGGAAAAATAAATCAGTTGGGTTGAGGGGAGAAAGGAGAGAAGACAGAAATTGGAGGTAGAAGGGATTAACAGCCAAGAATCTCAGTTATTAAAAACCAAAATAACTCTCCGCAATATTTTAAGCAAAAAATTTTATGCTGACAGGTCTGTCATGAGTTAAAAAACCCAGTCCTTTCAGCAGTCAATTACATCTGATAAAAGAAAGCTCTCTGGCATACTGGACTAAGCAATGGGAGTCAAGAGTTCTGGACTTTGTCCCTGGCTTCTTTACAGCAGATGAGCCATCTATTTAAGTCAAGATACATGGTGAGCTTTTTCCTAAATGAGATGTGGAAATGATCAGTTAGGGATATTCATTTCTACAGTGCTGAAATTCTGAAAAATTCAGCCCCTTTTCACCCTCGGACGCTGTTTGGGTGCACTGAAATTGGGCAAGTTACTTCTGAGTTTCTGACTGCATTTACATTATATGAAGGTGTTGGCTGTCGCCATGCCCAGCACAGACACATGCAGAAAGTGTCTTCCCCCTTTCTCGTGGTGGTGATCACAGTACACTTTGATGGCCCACGATGCCAGGGAGCTTTACGGAATACCAGGGTATGAGCTGGTGGGAATTACTGCTGGGGACATTGCAGCAGCGTGCTGGGGGAAAGGAGGAGCTTGGCTCTTCCCAGGTATGTAGCGTGGCCCTTTCTGCTTCTCATGCCTGAGACTTTTTTATGTTGGTTTCTCTTAAATACACTGAGCTAGAAGAATGGAGTAATTTATCTTTTCGTTATCTCTATGTTCTTTCCTTTGTTCTCAGTTCGATGTCACTAGAAGTAAAATGAATGCAGTTGTATTATATGTGTACTTGAAGAGTATGTACCGTTGCGTACGCTCTCTTCCACGTGCAACAGGTTATGCGAGGTTTAATGTATTAATCTTTCTTTTTCCTTTTGACCAACATTAAAACATTTACTTAGGCAGGTAGTTTCTGTGTTGATGTCATCGCAGGTAGCCCTTATGTTTAGTGATGCATTGTTTTGTCTGCTGTCTAACTCAACAGTATGCAGTTTGGAGCATCCTTAATTATCCTACAAACCATTTTGTGATAATGAAACCAAATATGGTGTAGACTTGGCCGACATCTTTGTGATATTATTTGGCACACTGTGTATTTCTGTTTCAAATATAAATTGCTTACTGCTTTTTCAAAATATGCTCTCTATTAATTAAATCTATACTTGAGATGTCTTTTTTCCCCCCCTAAAGCTGTTATAAGTATTCTCTTTTTCGTTGCTCTGTATGCAGATAGGGTTGGGTATGCACTCTCTAATTTGACAGAAAATAGGCTAACCTTGTGGTCTTTGTTAAGTCCTAAAACTACAGTTGAGTGTGCAGTGTCTTTCCATAGAACTAGGTCTTTTGTTCCACTAGAGAAAATGACTTAATTTGTTAGAGAGCTTTTTTTTTTTTTTTTAAAAAAAAGGTTTAACTGTAACAGTCTTTACCTAATAGACCTGGGATTGCAGGGGGGTGATTAATGTGAATTAAAGGATCTCTGTGACATAGGACTAAAGGACAGAAATACGTCGTTGTCGTTGTTGGCAATCCCACTTGCGCAATTTCATTTCTCCCCAAACCAGATTTCCAGCATTTTACGTACAGTTAAAGTCTAATTGGACCACATACTTCTCCTTGAACCTCTCCTTATTAAGGGATGTTCTGTTTATGCATTTTCATTGGGAATGTGTGTCTTTGTCCCTTGAAATCCATCTATTTATTGCAGTGACACCTACTGCTGAGAGAGCTGATCCGCAACAGGATCGGTTACTGTTAAACTTGGCCAACAAGCAGTTCGTGACTCAACCAGCAGATGTTTCTGTGGCTCGGGTCAAAGGGAACTTATGGACTCGGGTTTTTTTCCTTTCTCCTAGCATTAAGTGCCAGGAAAGTCAAGGCTAGGTACAGAGAGTTGACCTGACCAGTAGCAGGAGGAACTGAACTGGGGCCCTGAGGATCTGCAAAGGCCAAAGCATTAGTCTGGTGAGCCACTGTGCTGGCTACAGTCCAACAGTTTCAGACAACTGACTATCTGATTGCATGCCTGGATTTTAGTAATGATTTTACATACTTATTTGATGATTTGTATCCAAGCTTATGCTTCTGACAGGTGCCCTTGTGAACAAAATCTCGCTGGGCTATCGCGTATGAATATTTCAAAATCAATCATGCTTTGATCTTTGGGACATATGTGCATTTGACATTATATTTAGTTGTGCACAAAATCTAACTCTAAGCCTTGCTGAAATGAAAATAAAATCATCAACCCAGCATTACAGTTTTGGATTTAAATTGTTTCCAACTATGATTTGAGTCCTGTGGTCTTAGCTCTTCTTGCCTGATCTCTGTAATTGGTATAAAGGCCCTGATGCTTCTGTCCTCCCCCAGCTGAAATGCACTGCCTCTTATTTGGAACTTGCCTGTGTGAGGAATGCAGGATGAATAGGATCAACATTTTGTACATTGTAATATTATATAATGAGTCTGCGTATTACAGACGTCCAGTGCGGTACAGTGTCCTCAGAGGAGAATGGAAGACTCAGAGCCTGTTTTGTGCTGTAAAAATCACAAAAAATTTAATCATAAATATGTTTTCCAAAGTCTTCCAAGCATTTATTATTTTATTTGTATTGCATGATACTAAAGTTGATCGTTAAAAGCTTAATTTTAAGGTTTCTTCAATCTGCTGTAGATGCCAGTTAGATTAATTAAAGTGAATGATCAGATAGGAGCTATAGGAGATTGATCAAATTGGAGGGAGTTTAATCAGTTGTATACAGTCCAAATTACATGAAAATAACAAATTTACCTTTAAAACTGCTGTTTCTAAAGTATCAGAGAAGCTTTAGTTTAATGAAGCATTCCACAAATCAGGCTCCCATTTGAATTTTGGTATCATTCTTATCTTTACTTTTGTCATCAGAACACAGGAAAAAAACCAGTAAAATGAGAATCAATGCTTATAAGCTAAAAAATAATGATCCCAGATGCAACCAGTGTCTGGAAACAAAACAGCTTTTTTTTTTTTTTTTTTTTCTTTTAAATCTACTGAACTTTCAGTACCAATTATTTATCTTTCTCTTCTTTGGATCTGACTTCTTAAGTATATGCAAGTGAAATAGAATAAATAAGAAGGAAAACAGATTTTGCTAAGTCACATGCAAAGTAGCAATAAATCAAACAGCTTGTCTGCATTCTTCTAATCTTTCTATTCTAATCTGTGAGTGAGATTTATAAATGACCTCTCCTCTCCTCTCTGCTCGTCTTCCTAGATTGTGATCACAAACAGTTCACAGCCCGCCACTCCATGGGTGCTACCAACCAAAGGCTGTTGTGGTGATTTATCTCCTACCGATCAGTTATCAGTCCAAAATGCTGTGCTAGCTAGAAAGTGCCCTGCAGATGGAACAGGTATTTTAGAAAGCAGCCGTCCTCTCAGTCCAGAGCAAAAGCAGCACAGCCTCAGCAAACAACTTGCTGTCTGCTAATGACTTTTGAAACTTCAAAATCCCTCTGCTAACCCTTCTTTAAGGCATAAAAACTGTTGTGGAATGAGTTGGCTCTGTTGTTACTAAAGGAGTACTTTGTTTTGGAATCAATAAGCAGCTTGTTTAAATATCAGCACTACAAAGCAGCTATAGTTTGGTAAAATGCCTTCCCTGCTCCCCCCCGCCTGGTCTCGCGGTGGCTGGGTGCTGGGCGATGGGTGTCCATGGGACTCCGGCCCGGGGTGCCTGGCCGGGGCTGCGGGCGCTGGTCAGCACGGGATCCCCCAGTGCTTTGTACGTACTGTGTTGGAGTCGTGCTTCAACCCCGTTTTTAATTCTTAAAAGCCACGTCCGCTTTGCAATGACTGCAAAACTTAAATGTGGCAAAGCTCTAATAGTAATAACAAATTACCAAGTTGGCCTTAATATTATTTAAATAAAAACAAACAGATAGGGCACATTACCTGTAGGCCAACTTTTTTCTTTTTTTACAGACATTCTGTTACACTCCAGAAGCCATATATTTCCCTAATATAATTAAATTATACCCCAAGGAGCAGGACACCTACTTAAGCGAAAAATAAAGGGGGGGGGGGAACTCTGATGAACTCAATGCAGTTACTCTATTTTACATAAGTAAAATGAGAATAGAATCCGACCTAATGTTTATTTCATTTTATCAGATTGGATAATGCTGTCCTGGTGGCATTAAATACAGCTGAGCTCTCCCCTTCCATGCACACATGTTTTTGTTAAAATTTAACTATTTACATCTATGTCTCTTACTATTGCCTACGAATCAGTCAAAGCAGAGTAGGTCATCTGTCCTGCCCTACTGTTTATATATTAATCATCTGGCAAATAAACCGCTCAGTATCCTACCCACCTCAGTAATATTTGTGATGTAATTTGTTTGGATGCCCAAATGTCACCAGCGTTGATTGTAAGAGATGAAAAAAATGTACTTGCTCAGCACACCAAGCTCTGGGCTAAAATGTAAGCATGAAATCTCTGGTTTATTTTTGTAATAATGTTTACAGCTGTTTAATGACCCTGAAAGGGTTCAGTAGTCTGGTGTTCTGTATTTCTTAACAGGAGTGTATTATGCTTATAACAGCCTTAGTTAAACTGTTTCAGCTACAACAATAAGAACAATATTTAATAAAAATTCAATATATATTCTGAAGTTTCTCAGCGATACCTGTTTATGAGTTGCCAAGAACTGAAGCAGTCTGTATTGCAGTATTTAGGATTTGTCAGTGGAGCACGGGATAATGTAGATATATGTGAATTTTTCTAGCTGGAAAGATAAATACCAGGTCTATATTCTGCAAGCATAAGTAACAGTGTGTGTAACTCTAACTGCTCAGAGGATCAGGGCCAGAGCGAGCTTGTTGTTTAAACACGTGAGCTTGTAAAGCATTGCTTTGCTTACTGAACTGTAAATCTTTTAACTAACCTAATCTAAGCTATAATAACAGCACAACAGTTTTTAAAATGACTGTTTTCTCTACAGCAGTGAGGAGGGAAGCGCTTCAGTGTGTGTGTCCAGTAGGCAGGAACAGGTGTGTAAGGAAGAGCGGGATCTGTTTGCGACATACGTGTGGGTATACAGATACGGGTGCGTCTGCATCTTTTTACGTGTGTGCAGGCATATATTTATATTTAAACTTTTTTATTCTATTTGCCATCTTTTTCCCCCTCTGTTTCCAGCAAAAGGAAGCCGAGCTACTCACATTACATTAATGTAGTTGTGATGACAGGCACTTCTGGTGTCATAATTGGTTTTAAATTCCAGTAATCCATTTCAAATAGTTAAATAAAATCTGTGTGCTCAATTGAAATGGCTAAAGTCAGAACTTTCGTTATTGATATCACAGGAAATAGTCTTGAGGGCAAAAATGTGAGTGAAATCAAAATAACTATTAGTATCATCAAAGGGACCTGAATGTCTCACTGCACCTTCATGTGGGAGATGAGAGAGTATTTTTATAATATATGTATCCAGTTGTGAATTTCATGAGCTGAGTGCCCTCCTCACAGAAATAGGAATCTGCACACCCGACACAGGTAATGACTGTCCTCCCATGCTTTGTTTGCTTCCTACTGAAGGGTGCTCCTGCCCTGCCCGGTGTGGTGCAGGGCCGCTGAGGGATGCTCCTGCCCTGCCCTGCCTTGCGTGGTGCTGAGGGATGCTGATGCTCCTGCCCTGCCCTGTGTGGTGCAGAGCTGCTGAGGGATGCTCCTGCCCTGCCCTGCCTTGCGTGGTGCTGAGGGATGCTGATGCTCCTGCCCTGCCCTGCGTGGTGCAGAGCCGCTGAGGGATGCTCCTGCCCTGTGCACCATAGGCCGGGCTGGTCGGCAGCCTGTGCGCGCGTGGCAGGGTGAGCACTGGGCTTTCTAGCTGGAGCAGCTCACTTGGCCAAGAGCTGAGGGGTTTTTGGTTGGGGGGGGCGGCCCGTGAACAGCTCCCAATACCAACATGCTCTGTATGGGCCCACGTCTTGGGCAGTGCTGTCTTTACAAAACATTTGCAATAATTAAAGGTCAAAAATTTGCCACATAAATTTCAACAAACATTTTGAATTTCGTAACAATCTCAGTTTTGATTTGCAGTTGATTTCATAAACATTTGTTAACTACAGGGAACGTTGTGCCTCTGTTCCCAGTGCAATGGCAAAATGTTCTGTTTTCCTTATAAGAGAGATCAGAATCATGAAAGTAATGTAATAGAATATATATATAAAAGTTGAATGCTAGAGGTTTCCCCTTCCATTAAGCGTCACAGCAGAACTTATAAACTGACATTTCCAGATTTTTTGGTTTTGAATACCTGGTGCTTTCACTTGGGGAGGCAAGAAGGGCAGGTCATAATGAAGAAAAATGTGAAAAATATTTATTTTCTCAAAACACTTGAAATTACAAACTGGTTATCTGTTAGAAGGTGAATTTCAATGAGGTCCATTCAGGTGGGGGTTTTCATGTTTTTGGCATTTGGTTGTTGGGGCAGAATGGATTCAGTAAAATTGCACTTCAGTCCGAGGAGGACAGCTGTGCCTGTAGGGACAGTGGCGTGCGGGCAAGTCTGTGGTGCAGAAGCACCGCTGCACCTCTGGGGTGTTGTGGAGAGCAGCCAGGCCCTGAGAGAGGGTCCTAGCCACTGGGAAGCGGCTGTGCAGTGGCCACCACAACACAAAGGTGAAGGCCTTGAACGGAAGCAAGGGGCTCACTGGGGAACGGAAGCCCCTTACCCCACCTGGTGTAACCCTGTCTGGTCATAGATCTAGATGGGGATGATGGATAAAAAGGGAGAGAATGAAATTGCTAATTTTTTTAGAGAAATTAGGCAAATTAGATTGGGTTATCTAATTCATAGTGGAATGATGGATGAGGAGGAGTTTTATTTCTGTCTTGCATGTGGATACAAGATGAGATTTTGGTAGGTTTTGCTGTGGATGGGCTGAAGAATACTGGGAGTCTCATTTACGTGAGAGCTGAACAGTAGCAGGATCCCTGTGTTCCTAAATGCAGTAGCTGGGAATTGCAGGAGGAGAAATTTCAGGTGGCAGCACTTTGAATGCCATGGTTATACTTTGCAATGAACCAAGTAGGAGTGTGGAAAAGAAGAGGCATTTCAGAGCCAGAGGCAGGACTACAAGAAGCTGGGGCAGGTGAGGGTGGAATACGGTTTAAGGAAAGAGCTGCAGCATCCTGAGATTGCAGTAGCTGGATCCCAGGAACTGAGCAGCCGATCAGAGAACGCGGCATTCAGAGGTGGTTATTTCTCACTAAGTGGAGGTTTTCATCAAAAACGTATAAAAGTTCCAATGCCAAAAGATCACCATGTGTGGATCAGGCTCCCCAGACTTTATCCAAAATTATTAGTTTTTGAATGAAAAATTATGGGTTTGGTCTTCCTCTTCATTTTATTTTTTTTCACTCGTCCCATCTATATTCTATGTTATATGTATCTGTATATGTGTGGGAGACAGAAAATAGAAAAAAAAAAAAAGAGAGAAAAATTATCATGTTCCAATTACAACTGATGTTACTTTATTAAAGTTATCTTTGAAAAAGAACCGCAGAATAACTTAAAATCTCAACTGCAAGTCCCTCTCCCCTCCCCAATCCAAATAACCATACGTTTGAACTGATGCTTAGGGTTAAACATCAGAATTAATAAACTCCACTGGGATCTGTCAGTATTTCCAAACTTCGATAGAGCATAAAATGCTAAAATTAACTACCCAAACCTTCCTGAGCATGTAAAGGCACCAGTTCCCATTGAGGTCAACTGAATAAATGACATTTAGACTGCATTTTTCAAGCTGTTATAGAATAATGATAATTCACACAGACTTTTCCAAACCTTCTTCGATATATTTTTGTCTGTACACACCTTGCCTTTCTTGAATTTTGATGTTCTTGTTTGCCAACACGCCTTGTTGGAGGATGGTGAGGAGAAATAACACCTGTGGTATGTGGAATCCAGACAGAAAGTAGATTTTGGGTTTGGGGGTTTTCTTGTGGTGTTTTTGACAGGGTTATTTGGTTGCATGTTTGGGGTTTTTTTGTTTGGGGTTTGTTTTTGTTTTTTTTAAGAATGCATAAGCAAATGTTAAAAATCTCAGTCAGCTTCAGTCAATGGCAAGCCTAAGCACTACAACTCTCAGATGGTCAGCTAATCCTTTTGAACAAGAAATTTGATTTGTTTCAAAAGTTAAGCAAAATTTAAATTTTTTTTAAAAAAATATGTTTGTACCTACCCACATTTTGAATGACTGTGATCAGAAAACTTGCATGGAAACCAAGAATTTTACTTGTTTCTTACATGACCTTGAGTGAACACCCGGTTTGACTATGTTCCCCTACCTTGGGAAAGCAAATACTGCAATTTGGTTTCCATGCAAGTTTTCTGAGCAGCAGACCGCAGTCATTCAGAACTAAACTTAGCTTGGTTGCAGTCCAATACCTTATAGGTATAAGCCTTTTCCTTTTATATACCTAATCTCATTAATATTTTTATAATTAGCAACATTGACAGCATTTAAGCAATGGGTCCCCAAATATGAAACCTGAATCTGAGCACCGTTAAATTTTGAAAAAGACTTGCTTTGCATCTGTGTGAGATTTTGTAGCTCATGTTCATCTAGAATACACATGAATATACACTTTCCCCTTTGCTTCTTACAGGATCTGTATTGTATCACAACCTCAGTCATCCTGTTGAGGACCAAATAGGTCTTCTCTTGGAGGCCACCCATGGTTTTTTTTAGGCCCTGATCTTGCAAATACTTAAGCATGTGTGGAACTTTCAAGAGTCACCCTTTGAAGTCTACTGGACTACTCACATGAGCACAATTCCATGCATTTTAAGTATGTGCTGGATATGGGCCTCAAATTGTCTAGCAAGTGGCCACCATGAAGCCGTGTGAAGAATGATGTCCACCTGGAGTGTGCCTGTAGCCTTTGTAGGTGTAGCAAGTAAATGCTTTTGGCTAAAGCCAAACAGAAAGTTGACCAAATTAATTATTCAATAGTGTATAGAATTCGTTAACTTTATTAGTGAATAAAGTGTCAAATCACTCCACTGAAAACACAGATCTTAATTATGTTCTGCTATAACGTTATAGCGTCATATAGTTCGAGAGTTATTAATGTAAAACTTTATATTTTAAATAGAATTTTATAGTTACATTATTTCTGTATAGAGTAGAGAAGTGGCAAGGATAGAAGATTATTGTGGACAATTATGCAGACCAGAAAAGAGCACTTGTGTTTAACAAACAGCTTTGAATTCTAATTTTCTGCAATGTACATAGTGTAGGTACAGTTCGTAGTCATTACTGTGTATTAAGAAAGTTATTAAAATTCTTAAACTTGTTGAGGCTTTCCACAACACCTTCCCCAGATTTTAATTGGTTTTATCTAGTTCCATAAGAGAGCTCTTTAAAACAAATCAAAGTGCCTTAAATCACATGTCTTACCCATCGAAGGACAGCGATATTCCTTCTATAATCTGGCAAGTTTTCCTAAGAACTGAAATCTGAAGGTTCTCAATGATGAATTAAAGACTTGGCAGAAGATAATTTATGTGCCTTTTGATGGGCTCAGTTTCAAAATGACAAAATAACAATGTTTTGTAGCAGAAGGGTTAAATCTTAATCTCAGAGGTTTACAAAGCTGCTAGTCGCAGTCTCCTTAAAATTTAATATACCTCGTTAATGCTTACTTGCAAACACTGAAGGATTTTTATGATTATAATCATGTGTTACAGCACCTAGTACTGTTTCTAAGCAGCATACTAATCAGCTTAATGAGATATTACTGCACTTTTTGTTGACTAAAGCAAAATCCCTTTTATTGTTCTAAAGCTTGTCCTTTACTTTATTTTTTCCCAAAACATTATCTTGTTTTATTATACACCAGTAAATATCATACCATCGTTTTTTTTGTCAAATCATAAACCTATCTTTCTCATTGTAGAATGTGTAATATATTGAATATGGTTAATGGAACTGAAAGTTACAAATGGATTTCTATTTTTGTTAGGGTTTGGGTTTTTTTTCCCCCCCGGCTTTTCTAATGGAAATGGGAGAGATGCATAACATTTATTTTTCTATAGATTTAGAAATGTAAACAGGTGCAATTTCACAGGAAGAAAGACAAGGGAGGTGGTAAAAGCCTTTGCCCCTTCCGTAATAATTAGATTTGGAAATTGTAGCATATTTTAAAATAGTAATTAATGGTTATTGGTAAACATGCAGAATGATGAAAGCACACGTATGATCAAAATTGTGCAGCACAGTTGGCATTTAATACACTTTTTATTGTTTTTACACTAATTCCTTTGCATTATTATGAGTAGGTAAAACATAAAATGCAAATTGTACGTCAGTGATTCAATGCTTGTAACTCTTTCACAGTCTGAATCTAAAATATCTTCTGATTTTCAGAGATGGAGGAAGCTAGTTTGTGCCTTGGTGTTTCTTCAGCTGTGCCAGAAGCTGACGCCCATCTCAACAGCACCATACTCAATGGGCAGTATTCAATGAGCCAGAAGCTGCACCAGATCACTTCCCAGCTCAGCCATGCCTTCCCGGAGCTCCAGAACAGGCAGAATCCGGAGGAGAAGGCGTCAGCGCCGATAGAAGACAAAAGCCACATGTCCATAGCAAACCAGCCCATCAGCAGTCAGATGGCACTGTTGGCAAACCAGCTCAATAGAGAGGTCGATACCAGTTTGAATGGGCGCGTGGATCTGCAGCAGTTCTTAAACGGACAAAACCTAGGGATTATGTCTCAGATGAGCGATATAGAGGATGATGCCAGGAAAAACAGAAAGTACCCGTGTCCCCTCTGCGGGAAGCGCTTTCGATTTAACAGCATCCTGTCGCTACACATGCGAACTCATACTGGAGAGAAACCTTTTAAGTGTCCCTACTGTGACCACAGAGCAGCTCAAAAAGGCAACCTGAAGATACATCTGCGTACTCATAAGCTTGGAAACCTTGGCAAAGGTCGTGGAAGAGTCCGAGAAGAAAACAGACTTTTACATGAGCTGGAGGAGAGGGCAATTCTTCGGGACAAACAGATGAAGAGCAGCCTCTTGCAGCCACGACCTGACGTGAAAGCACAGCAGCACACCCAGCCGATGCCCCTTGCAAACTGTAACCTGTCTGTGCCAGCTAACCACAGCACACCTGACATTTCAAACCCCGTTCCCTCTCCAAAGCCAGTCAGCGTCCAGGAAGAAGTTGTCGCTCAGACAGCTGGGTTCAGATGCACGTTTTGCAAAGGCAAGTTTAAGAAGCGAGAAGAGCTGGACAGGCACATAAGGATCCTGCACAAGCCTTACAAGTGCACCCTGTGTGACTTTGCCGCCTCGCAGGAGGAGGAGCTGATTAGCCATGTGGAGAAGGCTCATATAACTGCAGAGTCAGCACAGGGCCAGGGCTCCAACGGGAACGGGGAGCAATCCACCAACGAGTTTCGTTGTGAGGTGTGTGGCCAAGTCTTTAGCCAAGCCTGGTTCCTAAAAGGCCACATGAGAAAGCACAAGGATTCCTTTGAACACTGCTGTCAGATCTGCGGGAGGCGATTCAAAGAGCCTTGGTTTCTTAAAAATCACATGAAGGTTCATCTGAATAAGTTATCTGTAAAGAACAAATCTCCTAATGATCCCGAAGTACCTGTCTCCATCAGCAGCATGTCCCAGGAAGCTCACGCAAACTTATATTCAAGGTACCTGTCATGTTTGCAGAGTGGGTTTCTTCCTCCCGACAAAGCGAGTTTAAGTGAACAAAATCAAATCTACAACAAAGGAGATATGCCCATGAAAGAGAAAGAAGTCTTGGGGAAGCTCCTTTCGCCCATTTCTGGCATTGGCCACAGTATTGCTGAAGGGGATAAACATTCTTTATTGGGCTGTCTCAATCTGGTGCCTCCTCTGAAATCCAGCTGTATAGAAAGGTTACAAGCTGCCGCCAAAGCGGCGGAGATGGATCCAGTAAACAGCTATCAGGCCTGGCAGCTTATGGCAAGGGGAATGGCCATGGAACATGGCTTTTTGTCTAAAGAGCAGCAGATACAGCGCAGCCATGAAGACACTTTGGCAAATGCTGGAGTTATGTTTGATAAGGAGAAGCGGGAGTATGTGTTAGTAGGAGCAGATGGCTCTAAGCAGAAAATGCCTGCTGATTTGGTTCACAGCACTAAAATGGGCAATCAGAGAGACTTGCCAAACAAACTAGACCCTTTAGAAGGCAGTAGAGAATTTTTGTCACATGGTATGAACCAGGGACTCGATTACAACTTACAAAGTCATGGAAACGTAAAAGAAAAGCCAACTGAATGTCCGGACTGCGGAAGGGTTTTTAGAACATACCACCAAGTGGTCGTTCACTCCAGGGTCCACAAGAGAGACAGGAAAGGAGAAGATGAAATCCTTCAAGGTAGTCTTGATGAGCGACGTGGGTCTGGAAGTGATCAAGAGTCTCAGTCTGTCAGCAGGTCAACAACACCAGGGTCCTCTAACATTACTGAGGAAAGCGGAGTAGGTGGGGGTCTCTCGCAGACGGGGAGTGCCCAGGAGGACAGCCCACATCCTTCCTCACCCTCCTCTTCAGGTATGATAACTTCTCCTTCCCTCTCTGCACCGAAAGCTTCGTAGCTATATTTGAAATCACAGCAGCAAAGTAGTTTTTTATACGTTCTCTTGTTAGGTCATTTCCTAGCAGTCCACAGGGACGTGGTGTTGTGTGCCAGAACATCTGTGTTTGGGTTCCCGCAATGCCTTCGAGGTTAATTCTCGGCTCACCCTTTTCTCCCCTCCGAGGGCTGGTTTCCTAGCCCTTCAGCTGTCACCTCCGCCACCCCACCAGCAGCAGCGTGCAGGGTCTGTACCATCACCAATGCCAGTGTCGCTTCCAGGGCCTCTCCCTCCAGGTTTTGGAAGGCGTTTTTTTTCCTCCTCTTCTATTCACGGCGTCTGTCTTGCAGATCTTTCCATGTCCTCCATGTAACAGGGTGAGGAAAGATGCCTCCTTTGAGCTATAGTTCAAAGAAATAGGATTATTAAACAGCATGTTGGCTAACCTCTCTGCCCTTATTCCCACAGCCATATCAATTACTTAGCTATCTACTTGTACCTGGGCACTAAACTGATTAAAAAATACAAATTGCTAACTTTCTGACAATCTTTTAACTTA
>VWZZ01003047.1:1586322-1611322 GCA_013399095.1 Psophia crepitans
TGACCTCTGGGGGGGTTCACAGGGAATTTTGTATCCAAGTCCTGTCGTGACGGAAAGGCCACAGGCTGATTCTCGTTCCCACGTGAGCGTGTCTTGTGACATGCTCAAGTAATGTCTTCACAAGAAATTTGTATTTTCATAGTTGCTGGGAAGAAAGTCTAAATCACAGTTTAGTGTTTAGTCCTCAGACTGTAGTCTCTGTGTGTCTCTAGGTAAAGAGGATTGTAAATGATAGTTTGAGATGATGCATTTACTATCAGGACAACTCTCAGCTTCATTGAAGGGATGTTTGTTTTCATTTAAAAAATAAATAATAAATTTAGAGGTTCAGCTTAGACGAGACCACAGATGTGAACCTCTTTCAAACTGTCCAGTTCTCCTCTGTTTCACTGGTCTCTGATGGACTGAGACCACAATGTATTTCTATTGCATTTTGGTATCATTTATAGGTTGTTTCTTGGCATTTGTTGAGGCCACTTTCACAGGTTACAGGGGCACCATTAAATTATTGCAGTGGCATCTCACTCAGAGTGAGGAGACCTGCAATCCAGCCCAACCCAGTGTCGCCTTTCCAGAAAGTCTGGCACTGATTTGGGCATCCAAATTCCACTGTTTTTCCTGAGGCTGCCTTGGTGCCCTACTATCACACCCCAAGTTACAGTATAAACCCACAAGTTCCAGAAGAAGGTCCACATGTCTCAGAAATACTGACTTTTTCTGGGAGGCTAAGGAATAGGATTTGTGATCCTGAAGTGCTGCATCATTTTGTAAAAAACCATTGCCCATCCTTCTCAGTGAAACAGCAGGTGAATGTTGATAAGGAAATCAGCATCCCTGATGGCTTGAATTGCTGACAGTTGGCTGAGCAGGGAAACTGGACTCTCTTTGTTTCCCAAGGCATTGCTGTCCCTCCAGGCTGGAGTTTTTCTTTACTGTTGGTCTGGATAAAAGCAAGCTTCTAGAGCTTAAAAAGAGATATGGCTGCATCTCCAGCCTACCTTTTTGGTAGTGAAAGTAAGCTGAATGAAGGTGCATTGCAAGTCACGCTAATCTTTAACTTCGGTGCAGATCCTGACACCAGGGAAAGCATGGGCCACTGTCAGTACTGAGCTTCTGATCGGTTGGTACTATGATGCTCCGGTGGGGTTTAAGAAGTCTTCAGGCAACACAGTTCCCAACTGTAGGGCATCCCGTCTCCCCTATCCCTGGCAAACCCAGCCTGAGCTTGTGGCATCTTCTTTGGTACTGGCTTGATCTGGTTGACTGGACCGACCTAATGCTCTTCTTCCTTCTCTGAAGGCTAAGGTTTCCTACTTGTACTTTCAAAGATCTTACCGTCTAGCTGCAGTTTAGATGGTCTCAAAATTTATTAGGCAGTTACTTTGGGGTCCAAATAAAACCCAGAATCCTGGCTGCAGTTTCACAGGCTAGCATATAAGTGAGTATTATTAAAAGTGAGGGGGAAGAAGAGGGGGAAGGAAACATTAGGCAGAGGTCCAAGAATAGGCTGAAATACCAGTGTGGTATTTTCTGTTTGTGCACCGCGATCACGCGATGTGGAGTGTGACATTCCTCGGAGCTCAGTCATGGACAGCCTAAGTCCCCAAAGAACCGAAACGCCTCCCGTACCGCAGGGCCCCGGAGGCGAGCGGCCAGCGTCGGGCGTTCGCAGGTATGGACCCTGGCGGGGCCCAGGCCCTCCGCACCGCCTCCCCTGCCCCCAGGAGGGTGGGCCGGAGGGGCTGGCATGCTGGATGGGGGCATCTGACCGGGCCCCCAGCTGGGGAGGGCGCAGCTGGCCCACAGGGCCAGCATGGCCTCTGCCTGCCGGCAGTGTTTGTCGCTAAATCACACTCCTTTTTCTCCTGCGGTAAAACACACTCAGTATTTCTAGACGATTTTCCAATTATTCCCAGATTTTTTGTACCTTCAACCTGTCATCCAGCATGAGCCGAGAGTTTGAGAGGGCGCAGTGGAGTCGCCATACTTTGGGCCTCGTTTAAATACGAAAGAGTAGGAGGCAGAAGTAAGGACAGGACTTCTGGGCCGTGCCTGGGTTCTTGAGCTCATTTCTGGTGTTCCTGGAGCCAGCAGAGATACCGAGCGTTAACAGTGCAGCGTGTGCCTCGTTAGAAAATTCACAAAATGTACAGCAGAGTTACTACTACTTATTTTTCAAATGTGCCTTGTAAGGATGGCTGTAGGTGGGATTTATATAATTGTACGTCTGTCAGCTGTGATTCCTGCTCCGTACTGTCTGGAGTTCTAGCTGTGTTTTCCTCATCTCTCTCTCTCCAGGTTTTTAGGAATGCCTTACCACATATATCATAGGCTAATGTAACTGAAAACTGATCTACGCACATCATATCTAACACCGAGGTAGAGGAGTAGTCTATTTATCAAAGACTGTGTTATTTTCCTCTATAATGATCTAACAAAACTATTCAGAGAAGGACAGAAGGAATCTGAAAAGACTTTTTGAAATGTCTTAAGCATCCCTCTTAAATACTTCACACTTTCCTGGAAGATTTACCATATAAGATTTAAGATTT
Source organism: Psophia crepitans (assembly GCA_013399095.1). Classification (NCBI taxonomy): domain Eukaryota; kingdom Metazoa; phylum Chordata; class Aves; order Gruiformes; family Psophiidae; genus Psophia; species Psophia crepitans. The sequence continues at coordinate 1,588,875 of VWZZ01003047.1, forward strand.
ACCAGGTATGATTTGACTGAGACTAAAAGGTGATTCAAAGATTTCTGTGAACAAAAGAAAAGCAAACAGCCATTTTTCATCATATGGAGAGAATTCTAGGAAAGAACAGAACATCTTTGATTTTGATTATTAACTGGAAATTTATGGGCATATAAGAATGCCATATATGTAGAGAGGAAAAATTACAGAAGTGGAAGTTGACTGCTATTGTTATTTTGTGTATTCTAGTGCCTTTAATTTTATGGATATAAATGTGTAGTTTTATTTTTCTGCACATTTCTTTGATCAAGCAGATATCTGCTATGATGAATATTTTCCATGTTATTTTGCCACTGAAAAAGTAGGCAGTGAGTTCTGCAGCGGAGCAGTTTGTCAATCAAGTATTCTATTATTGTATAATTTTATTTGTTTTCTTAAAATAATTATGATGCCAGTACAGTGAAGAACATTAAGTCAACATGCAACCACATTTACCACACAATGGTATCAGGGTCACCACAGTTATTTCCTATTCTGTGCAGAAATAATACTGTGGTTGCTCAGACGCTACTATCTTGACACTATACGTAAATGTTGACTTGTGATGGTGATCGCTGTAGTATAATTATAGTGAAGTCTCTTTGTAAGAGGGGCTAAGGAATGAAACTGGACGTGGCTGAAAAGGATAAGCAGTAGTAGAGGACAAATACAGAGTACTTTATGTTACTGTTTCTTTGACTATTTCTTTTAAGCCTTATCCTTGAACATGCTGGTACTTTTCAAATAAAACCAAACTCACTTTCACTGTCACTGAACAAACAAGGGGATATGGTTCGGGCAGTGAGATAGTGCAGTGTTAGCTGTGAATTGTCAAAAGAAGGGTATGAAAATGAACTATTGTACAAGGGAATCCATCTAACAAAACGTTTTATGTACTACCTTTTACGTTAAAGCTCGACACAGCAGGTTTGTCTGTATTGAAGAGGGTGTCCGATGGTAGGATTGTACCACCTTTCTTGCTCTACGCTCAGTTTTCATATGGGTGACAGGATCAGTAGCTGTCTGAACGTGGGGAGAGAAATTGAAGCCAATGAGACCACTGAAATATCACCAAGGAATAGTCGTCATTTCTTTTGCACTGAAAGAACTGTGAAAAGACCTGAAACTCTGTTTGCGGCAGCCAGAACTGAAGAACTCACAGCTGTGGGTACAATTGATGCCCATAAATTCCCAGGCTTTCTCCTCCCAGCTCCCCCGTGGTGAATAGCAATTTTTTGCAACGTATCTTAGGGCAAGAAAAGATGCACAGTAGTGACCCTGGTGCAGGTTCTCAGTCTATTGAGGAGAGTGATTAATATCAGAGTTAGGCATGCTGCAGATACCTTGGGTTTTTATGTGCAGCAACACTGAAGTGATCTCATCGACTATCTGAACATTCAGCAAGTCCAAAATCAAACGCTTGTGTGTCAGATATACACAGCTGTATTTGTACTGTTGCTCTATCTAAAGAACATGCCAAATGCTTTACTTAGAGTGAGCTGAGAGAGAGACTCATTACTAAGAACATGTATAGCATTATCAATGAAAAACATTATTGTTCTTTTCCTCAGTGGTTTTAGCGTCCTTGCTTTTCTTCTCATAGGAGCCAGTGCTAATATACCTTCCGACAATGCGGGGCCTGATTCACTGCTCCCATGCACAGCGTGCCGTCATTTACACCTCTGCACAGCGGGTTGGAAATGGGCATATTAGAATAGTAGCACTCTGTGCTAGTTTACATGTGTTTTGCAGAAATATAAATGGTTGTGCAAGGCAATGGAGAATCGAGTATGTAAGGCACGGCTTATATTTTATTTCTCCCCAAAAGTACTTGAAGTCTTCTCAGCCAAACTTGACCAGAACTAAATGGAACAAAGTGTAGTTTTTTTACACTGAAAGAAAGATATCCAGCTGTACATTCAGATACCACCATTAGAAGGTAGGTAAGCATGTCCTTGTCCAGTGATGTTGTCTTAGGGACTTTTAATTTCTGCCCTTAACCAACATTAAACTCCTACAGCTTCTGTTGAAAGAATTCTGATTGGTTAAACGTTTTTGTTTGTTTTGTTTTTTTACTCCCTGACATGTATTTAAAAGCACTGCTGGCTTGAGTTTAGCTTGATGAGGCTCGTGAGCATAGAAAACATGGTAAGGTTTTTAAAATTAAATTGTCAACATGCTACACTACTGTGCTTGTTCATCAGCTGGGTTTTCACAGCTCTAGTCAAAATTTCAAAAGATTCCTTGGCCAAAGAAAATACCAGACGTTAAGTAGCAGAGGGCTTTCTTAAATTGTGGACTAAATTTTGGCAGGCATAGAAGGCAGTGTTTCAAAACTGTGTGTTTTCATTGTAGCTGTGTTTTCAGAAAGATCCATAGGAGACAAACCAAAGAGAAAATTAAGATTACTGTATTGAGAATATATAAAAGGTCCATTTTAAAAAATAAAGTAAGGTAGACTCTTTTTAATAGCAATAATTTCAGACACTGGGTTCCATTCAGTAATCTTCAAAGCAGTCACTGATGAGTATAATAGAATCACAGAATGGTTTGAGTTGGAAGGGACCTCAAAGATCATCTAGTTCCAACCCCCTGCCACGGGCAGGGACACCCTCCGCTAGACCAGGTTGCCCAAAGCCCCATCCAACCTGGCCTTGAACACTGCCAGGGAGGGGGCCTCCACAGCTTCTCTGGGCAACCTGTTCCACTGAAACTATGTGAAAGTCATTAGATGAATTTAAAATAATTCTTTGAATTCTTGAATGAAAATTAAAAAAAAAAAAACAACCCAAAACCAAACAAACCCAAACAACCAAACAACAAAACCTCACTTTCAAGCTGATTGTTTTATGTAATTTCCTTATATTCTGAACGGAAAGCATTAGTTGTGTCTTTAACTGTATTTAATCAAATGCATGAAGCTGGTGCTCAGCTGCACATGTGGAACCATATTGAAGATCAAGGATCAAAGGAAGTAGGCTGTAACTGTACTCAAAACTTTGAAGGCGTAATGTTGTTTTACTTTCAAAATACCACCAGAAAATGAGTATCTGCCTAATCTGACTACTGTGTGAAAAAATTGTGGGACAGGTGGACTCTTTCTCTGAGGGATAATATGAACATCAGCTGACATTTATACAGTGGAAGGATGAGTAAGCTGTTGAGCGTGTCGTAGTTATTATGTAGGTATTTCTTTTATACATTTTATTTTGCTATCTAGCTTATAGCTAACTTTTTAGTTTATTCTATTTTTGTAACAGGTAAGAGTATGGTAGTAGTGTAGCTGTGACGTAAGAACAGAGTCCTTCTCTGTTCGAATACCAGTTAAGATGATCTTTTGAAGCATAATTTAGAAGGGCAGGAGAGTGAACTAGGAGTCTTCCAGGTTCGTGGTTGATATTGTGTCAGTGCGACCCTGCCTCACACCAACGATCAAACTCAGTCAGCAGCTAATGCTGAGCTAACCAGGTTTGTCTGCCTGTGACAGTGCCACCAACAGCAGTGTCACTTCTCCTAAAAACTTGCAAGATTGTATACCAGGAAGGAGGCACTGCACTTCAGACTGGTAGGAAACCACAAAAGCTGTCCATCTCCTCCACTGCATTCTGAAATAGAGTGTGCACAGAAGCAGCATTAGAAATAGTTTTTGCTGACATAAATATTGCATCTACTATTTTCTTAGTCTCTTACCATTTATAGTACGTAAATACTGAATTAAGCCTATATGCGGGGAGAGAGATGTAGAAATAGATGACCTACCCTGAAGTACTTGGCTTATAAGGTCTTCCTTTTGATTATCTGTGTCTGGGTGGGTGAACAAAAATTCAGAACTTCCCTTGAGACAAGTGACATGCAACGTTTGCTGGCATGTTTTCTTCCCTTTCAAATATTCCACAGATTGTACAGACAAAAGACAGATTAGGCTTTGCATCAGATTTACTAGAGCTCTACCTCCTTGCGTTTGGACTCCAGCTTGCATTTTACACTTCTGTCTGAAGTTGCTGAAGAATTAAGCTTGTGTGTGCACTGTTTGTACATAACAGGCTTTCCCAAGTGACTATTTAGCACTAATAAAAAACAAAACCAAGACTGGCAATAAGATTCTGGTAAATGTAAATGGATTCTATTTAAAAATGGCCCATGGCATCTTTCTGTAATGACCATCTTTTTGCTGCATGCAGAGTGCTGGTGGCATTAGTGAATTAAAAAATACACAGATTTTCAGGGATTTGGGCCTGATTTGCATTTGCAGTACAGATGTTTAGCACTGTTCGGCAGTGTAGTGGACTTAAAGTATAGGAAGAAATGTAATGCAAGTACACTTCAGGCCTTCCTGACACTGCCTGACTGCTGTGCATTGCAGAAGCATTAGGGTACACTCCTGTAGCATTCTCAGTTTGAAACTTCTAGTGCTGCATGATTCATAAAGCCAAATTCTGATGTGCCAGTGCCATCTACTATGTTTTAATCAGTTACATCGAGTATGATTTTAGTACAGTGATTTGAAGCCGAACATGAGCGTGGGGATAATTTTTACTGCTCTTCTATAAATGTTTTGTTTTGAGAGATACTCTTTTCTTCAGTGTCTGTCACTGGGTAATGTTTTTAAAATTCTCATTTGAATTTGTATGTGTTTATTTTTTAATTTCCTGTCAATAGAAATGGAATCAGTGGCTTTGTTATTAATATTTAAAATGTGGGGTTTGGGGTTTTTTAACACCCTGGTTGCTATGCCCCTTTAAATTTCCTTCAGTTGTTCTTTACCTCTAAACAATCTTTCATTACCAAGTTGTTTATCTGAGAAGAAAGTGAGACTGTCTCTTTGTATTGCTGAATAACATCACTCTCTTTCTCAAGAAGTCATTACACACTGACATCATATTGTTCTTCATTAGATGATCTGTTGCCTGAAAGTATCTTGGTGACGCTGAACTTGAAAGCAACAAGAGTACAAGTGCTAGGATGCCTGGAGAGCAGAGACTGGCAATACCTTGCTCAAGCAAATATCCAAGATAATTTTAAAAAGGCATTAACAAATGCAAACCACCCCTACAGAGGTAATTTTCACCTCTGAATTTTTGCTTGTTTCTTAGTCCAGCCCAGACTTCAGCCATCACTGTTACAATGCTGGAAGCCAAGTCCTACCTAGCAACGATAGCCATGTACAATAATTTAAACTTAAAGAAAAATAACACAGCTGCTGGTAGAGTAGTGTCCAGAGATTTCTAGGTGCTTTCCAACAATGAAAGGGTGGTTTATGTCTGGAAAATATATGTGTCTGCATAGAAAAAGACCTTTGGTATTCACAAAGACCACAATTAGCGCTGCACTGTAATTGCCTCTCCCTGATTAGTTGGAAACCTTATATACTCGATAGATTTTGTTTTTCTTGTTCATGAATTACATGAGAAAAGCTCACCATATAGTTGTTTGTGAGATCTGTGCGAATATTCCTTCGATTTGTGCTGTTTCACAAGTCATTTCTTATGAACTTTCAAGATTCTTATTCCTGTGGCTGGGTGCATAGCTCTGGTGGCAAGTTTTAGTGTGGTGACTGGATGAGAAAAATCTTAAAGTCTTTGTCAGTGTTTGACTGTGTAAACTAAAATTTAACTTTTCTTAAAGATATTGTACTGTTCTGTGAAATATTCCTCCCATCCACTTATTTAATCTAGAGGGAAGAACACCGCAGACATCCAAAGAAGCGGAGAAAATTCTCCTAATAATCTCCAAACCCAAAACCCTGTAGAAGAAAATGAAAAAAGCGTGTTTGCCTGACTTCAGTCCGCAGGCGGGGTCCCTTGCCTCCCAGGGGGAGAAGATAACATGGCTGCAATTGTCTCATAAACAGCCTAATGATAACAGTAGCTTGTGAGGCTTGGGGTTGCTTTGTTTGTGGGGTTTTTTAAGTATAATAAAGCAGCAATGAAAGACTTAGAGTGCATTCCCCTTCAGAAGTATGAATTATGTTCCCTCCAAATGGGATGGTGGAAGTGAGGCAAGCGCAAGAGCTGTGTGGCCCGGAGGGATGTCCACAGCCTTCCTCACTTACGCAGCATGTTCTACCTGTTGCTTCAAGTTCTCTTTTCCCAGTCAACCCCAGCTGCAGCTGACAGTCTTCCAGATCAGGCGTTCCTGTGGCCACTAAAACACTGGTTCCACAGAAGGTAATATTAGGTGAATTTCCTACAGCTGTTACCCTTTCCAAATACCTTTTGACTTACGAGGAGCCTGAGCCATGTGGCTCGTTAATTCTCCTCCGATTACCAACAAGGGCTCTGCCAGCCACGGTGGTGCAGCGAAATTCCAGCTTGGGAATCCCTGGTACACAGTAATCAAACACAGAGCTCGAACAGTTAATGCTCTGTTTGCAGATCCTATTGGATAGCTACTAAAGTTGCATGGGTGAAACAGATAAAGTTGGGAAGTCTGCAGTAGAAGTGTTTGCCTTTATACTTACTTACTCACTGTTGTTGCCTTTGTACAATAATATCTTTTCCCTGAAGGCCTTTGAAAAATTCGATCACAAAATAGAAAAAGAGTATGTTTGTTCTGGGTAAAATTTGGAAGCATTGTTCTGATGACACCTGTAAAACATAATTATAACTCCCATAGCTGTTTCCTCTCATATTTAGAGAGGAAAATTCTTTGCCTCTAATCTCAGGTGCATACCTTTGGAAGGCTTAGATTCCTTCAAGCAGTATCAAAGTAATGATAACAGTGTGCAGCTGCTGACTGTCTTTTCCTTGTTGTTACCCACCCAGCTGTTTAGAGGAGAAGAAAAAGAGAGAGAATATCTCTAATCAGCCATATGGCACAAAGTTTTATTTGCCACAGTAAGTTAAAACGTACATTATTGGTCAGCATCTTGAATGCAAATTTTGACATAGCTTTTCAGGAATACCAGATATAAGGGAAAAGAAGATCAGATATATCTAATTCACACTGGTTTATATTAAACACGCAAATGCTTGATTCTCTCTCAGTGGAGTTTCCATGCCTGGAGTCTGCCATACCCAAAAGATGGTGTGAGCACGGAGTGCAGATCTCAGCCTCTGCTTTGGGTCCTAAAAGGTAAATTAAGAACTGTTGAGATGGCGTTTCAGATTTCTACAATGCAGTTTCAGTTTGCTTACATTGTACATTATACAAATTAGTGTTCTGGATCAGACCACGGGGCCATGAAATCATTAGTCGTTAGTTGCTGTTGATGTTTGTGGTGCATGTAGACAGCAGTGTTTTCTTTAAGAAGAAGTTTAATTTTGCTGTTCTTTTAAATTGAACAAGAAACAGAGTTAAGTATGGGAAAAATGTATATCCTAAAAACCCCACCTTTGTGAGGGCAGGTGAAGAAGTGAGGACTAATGTGTTTGTGGGATTTGTGAGTCTCCATACTAGAAATCTGAGTGTAAGATGAGTGTTTGGGGGGCTTGATTTTGAAAGTTTAGCGGGTCTTTTAAACTTTTTCTGCCATTACATGTGTGCATATGACTGGAACGCCTTTGGTTATTGACATATTGGCTTCCAGCATACCATTTTGGGAGACTCGTAATGAAACATAGAAGGCAGGTGCACATCTGTGTTTTTGGGATCGAGAGCATGACTTTAAAAGGTTTAAACTGAGGGGGATTGTAACCCTGTTCATGTCACTTATCACAATACTGTGAGAATGCTTTAATTTCTCTGAAACCTGTTGCATTTGCAAAGGACTTAAGAACATGATTAATTTTGTTCCCCTGGTAATATACGTAAAAACACATTCCAGAAAGAATAATATCCAGTTTTTCTAAGTGTCTTTAATGCATGGATCTCAAAGAGCTCTCTTATCCCTAATTTCCTGCTTAATTGATCACAGTGTTATTTATGCTCTGTATATTTGGTTACACTAAACACTGGTAAACTGGCCATATTAAGATACCATCCATTTAAGACATTTTTGCACAAGTTCTAGTGCGTTAGGTGAGCATTTCTCATGACACTGTGTTGGTGTACCAGTTTGCAGAGATACTAAGTTGGGATAGAGAGTATTGTGATTGGTAAGCCAGAATAGTTTTTCTGGTTGATGCCATAAAAAATGTCACTGTGTACTAATGTTATTTAGAAAACAGACATGCTTTTTCCATTTGGTTAATGATTCTGGGTAGTATAATCCAGATGAGTGGTTAGGTCTCCAGTATTTTAAACAGTCTCTCTTCTGTGATTCTTAATGTCCTTTGACGTGTACTTTATAAGGTACCAAGAAATGTTTGATCAGATGAGAATCGTGTTTTCTAAGAATAGCCACTTAAGTGGTTCTGCATGGTCTTACAAATTCGTAATTTCATATGGTGAGGTGTTATCTCTTTAAAATAAGTCTTGACTCATCTAATCAGTACAATTGTTTGTTTCCTTATAGAAGCACTTTAATTAGAGCTATCATGAGAGGATTCAAAATAAAGGTGTGCAAATATTTTTCCATAGGATGAGATTCTTTCTTCATCTGATGGCCCATGTTGGTATTCTTCTCACCGTTTCCATTGTTGTTTCTTAAAAGGCTTTGACAAATATAATAGACTTTGCGTAATGATTCCATTGTAAGTCACTTCCAGCATATTATAGTGTGCAGTTAAAATGACTCTTGCGATTACCGCTTTCCAGTGCTCGTACTTTATCATGGTACCAAATGAAACCAAGAATAGGAATATTCCTTCCTGTACTCACCAATATTAAAAAAGAGAACTATGTGAAAACAACATTGCTGTAATTTATTCACTTATTCTTTTTTAGATCTTTTTCTTCCACAGTTCATTCGGAATTATTTTGCTTTAGAAATAGATTTAAAAAATCAGAATATATACATTTTTTGAGAAAATTACTGTGCAGTTGGAAGCATTTTGTAAATACGTTTTCTCAGGGGACAAGACAATGCCATACACAGAAGGAGTGTTCTGTAGAAGTAGATACGGAATGGAAAAATCCATACTTCATTTCAACATCATATTTTCACTACTCATCTAAAGTGTGTGGTTATGTATCTGCAGGTTCTAGATGTATGCATGCCCCTATGGCAGAATCTGCCTTTCTGTCTTCTAACCCAAGATGGCAGCTTTGGTTTTTTTAATGTGGTTATTTTTTTTCCCTTACTGAGTATCAAGGGGATAAAGAGCGGGACAATTTATGGAAGCTTTTTTCCCTCCCTATTTCTTATTTTCCCAGGAATAACAGCTCTAGGGGATGAGTGTTCCCTTGCAAATTACTATCATGCATATGATGAGAATACCTTAAATAAAATTATATTATCACAGGATTTAATAATGCAATGGTGAAAATACTCAAAAAGCAATGAGGTGAGTGAATGAGTCTGAAATTAAATTATGCAACTTAACCGAAGTCAAGTACTGTAAGCATAGTTCACATGCAGTAATATTAGTCAAGAATGTAGCAGACTTGGGTTTTTTGGCAGGAAAATATTTGCTTTTCCTACAAAACTGGCTGCATGTTTAAAAGTCAAAGTCTCATCTGTGTAGTTCAACCCTACATCAGTGCTCTGTTGAAGCTGATACCCAGGATTTCTGACATTTATGTATGCTAGCTGGAATGGTAAGCAACAGTGTCCTGGATGGGTCCTTCCTGTAAATTGATGGAGCCGAGGGACTCCCTGTATGTCTTTTTGTTTGGCCTGGAATACAGGAACTCTGAGTGTAAGCTACAAGAAGAAAACAGACAACCAAAAAGACAATGCAATATAGTAATCTCCAGCTGGATGAAAAGCTACCAAATAATCAATATGTAGTGTCCTACTTACCTTGTCGTACATGAAATGTTCAGGAGACATCTACGCGTGTAGCGGTTGCTTCACTGTTATCTGCCCAAAACCAAAGTCTGTGAAGCTCAATCCTTGAAGACTCAGCTCTGACATATCACCTGTCTTACTCTTCACTAGAATGCATTTAAGGATACTGAAGGTTATGAATGCTTCATAGCAATCTGCTAGTCTGGAGCAGAGGAGAAGCAGTTCTAAGCATCCTGTACTGCAGACTGCTTCCTCTTAAGTCCCCTGCACTGCAACTCCTGTCAGAAATATGTGAATCTAGCAAAAATCTGTGTTAGTATATAGGTGTAAAATCTGCTAGTAGAATTTTCTTGAGGAAGTAAGAGTCAGTCTGAAATGACTACTTTTTTAGTCAATTTTATGTATGCCTAGATTATTCTGTCAGAGCCCAACATGGATCTTTTAATTTGATTTGGTGTACTTATTCTACAACCAGGACATGTAGTGATAGAACACAGGATAATGGCTTTAAGCTCAAGGAGGGGAGATTTAGATTAGATATTAGGAACAAATTCTTCCCTGTGAGGGTGGTGAGGCACTGGAACAGGTTGCCCAGAGAAGCTGTGGAGGCCTCATCCCTGGAAGTGTCCAAGGCCAGGTTGGGTGGGGCTTTGGGCAATCTGGTCTAGCGGAGGGTGTCCCTGCCCATGGCAGGGGGTTGGAACTAGATGATCTTTGAGGTCCCTTCCAACCCTAACCATTCTGTGATTCTGTGATTCTATTTTTTGGCATAGGTAGAACTTACTCATGGTCTCTGCCCATCTGAAGCTGATATAGAATGTGTTATGCCTTCTCAAAAATTTCAGTTCTTTCCGTCGCCATGTTAACCTATTATTCAGAGAAATGTTAATTCAAATGTAGGACTCCAGTAAATAAAAATGGGTATAACACAGGATCTTCCTCTTATATTTGGGGGTAATGACACTGTTCGGTTTAGCACGGTGATTCAAAAACTATGTTCTTGCAGTTAGAATTGTATTGTGGACTTATCTGCCTGAGGAGGAGGCTGCTGAGACAACAGCTTTGCTTTCTCTTGCACTAGCACCTCATCGCGAGGGTTTTTAATGCATTACTTCTGTCTCTCAACTCTTTTTTAAGGTTATGGAGATCTTTTGGGCATCTTTGCCACAACCAATCTCAAACTATTGGCTTAGACAATTGGATTAAAAAGTGTATTCCTTTACATGTTTTAACTTTCAAACAAATCTTCATATCTTTTAGGCCTCAGATACTGAATAGCTTAAACTTTGCTCTGATCTAGGTATATACCTTGGTGCATTGGCCTTGTCTCACAAGTCCTTAACCAGGGTTAAGAGAGTTTACCTGGTTAAGAGAGGTTACTGGGTTTTATGGAGTTTAAGCTTTGGTCTGCATTAACCTCCTAAATGTTTTTATTTCTAAGGTGCTGAGAGTCTTTGATTGTGGACTCCACATTGAATACAGTTGCATTGATGACTTCCATTGCCAGAGTTAACTGAAAACTCTTAAAAACATTAGAGATTTTTAGTCTTGTGTTGTCAGAAATGAAACTGCAATTCTGCCCGGTGTCAGTCTTGCTGTCAGTCATTGCTTGCAGGCTCAGAAGGAAGCACTGTTTATGCTTCTCCTGTCTTCCCTGTTTTCAGTTTCAAATCTGGGAAGATTTTTAACTTCCCCTTAGTAGATTTCCTTAGTTCTTTTACTATTTACATGTAGTACTGTGTGATATTCAGCAATCACCCAATGCCTTATAATGGTTGAAGAAATCTGTTCTGTTATCTGTTTCCAGTTGACTGCATAATGACAAGAACTTCCTAATGTTCTGATCATAAGCTTGTCTGGAATGCTTAGTTCTTCTCAGACGTGCTTTCCAGTATTGTATTGGATCCAAGGAAAGCTTCATTGGGAGCTCTAAGTTCTGCTGAGAAACTTAATTTTCAGTGATGTAAAATTTTTCCAACACTCCCAACCCACAGTTGAAAAATTCCTGATTCACTTAGCATCCAAGGGTGTTCTAGGGCTAGGACATAGAGTGCCATTGGGTTGCAGATAGGTTATCCTGTCCTCTCATGATCCTACTGGTAGTCCCCAGCTATCATCTTCACTGAGGGTAGGGGATGAATAAATAAACTATAAAACCCATCTGTACTTTTCTCTCTTGCTCCTTTGTTTCGCTTATTTATTTCTTCTAGTATCTTTTTTCTCTTTTGATACTTTCTGTAGAGATCTGTGTTTTATTCCAGGATGGAAAGATCTGTTTTTATTATATTAATACATTGTTTCACCTATTCATAAAATAAATATACTTAACCAGCATCATTTGCTCAGCTTCTTTCCCATCTAATACATAAACAGGTAGCTTTCACACGTTTTTTGTTGCCAAATCTCAAACAATGGAGACAAAGTAAAATATTGCTAATTCCATTCTAGACATTGCAAAACTGAGGCAAGAAAGGCAAAAGAATTTGCCGGAGGTCATTCAGTATTCCAGTGGAAGAGTCAGTGGAGCATCTCCGGAGTTTGTCTGGTGATTTATATGCTTGCCTATATTGAGTTTTTGTAGTTGGATTCTGTAGTTCTTTTTTTAGAAAACTGCAGATCTTTCTGCAGCCAGTATTCATCATGAGTAGGTCCAAAGTAAAAGTGTTATTGTATCAGCTCTCAAATAGGTTGATAACTCTATATTTGCATTATTCTTCTTGGACTGGCTGAGACTTTTTTTTTTTTTCCTGTCACAACGGCCAATGTCCAGTACATTGAAACAGATGCAATTATGCTAGAAATTAGTGTGAGTTTTTAACTAGGCAGCATTAGTAAGTAACACCTGCTAAGCTATGATGACTAAAGCAGTGCTAGTTGTTCATCTCAAACAATTCATGGAATGTCCCATAACAGGTTGAATTTGATAGGTTTGAAAACTGATACATAACCAGAAACAGTCTCCCAGATAGCTATAATGCTCTTCAGGTTTCCATTAATTAAGGGGTAGATGTGTCTCATGGTTGCTGGTGATAAGTTTATTTCTGTTTAGGATGTTCTACGTTTTGGAGAGTCCTTTAACAATCATAACAACCAAGTGGGCAGCTGAAGTGTCACCTCCAGATCACTTGGTTTTGTAGCCATCTGAGGGATCACAAAATACTTGTTCACCTTGTATAGGATCACTGCCAGCGCGCTGACTGGTTGCAGAGGAACATGCATCAATTTGACCAATTCATGCTAACATCTAGGAGAAACTGGATCGCAGAGATACAAATCAGTTGTTCGTTGGCAGAGTAGATTCATTTAATCTCTGAGGAAAGAGAACATCAGTGAAAAACGTTATTATATCTAATGCTGAGACTGATCTGATCTAAGACTGGTGGCCTTCCAGTCATAAGCATGACAGAATTTAATTTTTATTCCAATGTACCTTTTCATTTCAATTATTTTCTGGGAACATTTTAGTTTTACATTATAGAAACTTAGGGAATTTGCTTCTCTCCATGCATTCTTCTTTTCATAATCTGAAAAGAACTGTACTGTAATCAAAGCTGTAATTTCCTATGAAAATACATATCTGATTTTCTCCAAAATGATGGCATATTTTGTCAAATGAAAATAATGGGTAACATCAAACTAAGCCTCAGCCCGCAACACCATTTTAATCTGGTTTTAAAAAGTCCAAGAAATTGTTCTGTTTGAGAATTTTGACTTGGAAAATGAAACATAATACTAAGTAGTAATGAAGGCCCAACCCAATCAACCTCACTGAAGTCATCGACCCAGTGACTAATGATGCTCGTGAATGCACAGAGCCTGATTAAAGTTACAAAGTGCTGTTTTAATGACCTTATGCAAGCAATCGGCAATTCTACACAGTTGAGGTGAATACTGTGTGCATATTTCAGGAAGTAGATACATGCTGATATTTTAATAAAGCATAGTCAGATTTGGTAAATAATGGTGTGTAGGAGCCCAAATACAGATGACAGTTCTCAAGAGCTCATATATTATTTCTGGAGGGGTACTGGGTGTCTGAATACCAGAATTTACTTTGAAGAAGAACAACATCTTCTAAATGCAAATTTATTAGACATTATTAGATTTATTTATTTGGGTGTCTATAGCTCATATTGCATTTTTTGAGCCATAAAATGCTTCTTATTGTGAACAACCCTTTAATTTGGAAGATATCATTTATGTGGGTTTAAAACACTGGGGTCCTAATTCCTGGCATTACTCTCTTTCCTTGGAGCCTGCTGTTGGATTGAAATCTGTTGTTTGGTGCCATACAGTTACTGCTGGGTTATCAAGTTGTATGCTGGTGATTCATATCTAAAATTATGCTCCTTTTTTTTCTTTGTTTTAAATCACACTTAAAATTATGAATAAAACTACTTCAGGCTTTCTTATATGTTTGACTCCAGTTGAAGCAAAACACCTCCTTTGGTGCCAGGACATTGTAGAGATTTAAATTTCAGTAGTTCCTCTGAAACAATCTGTCATTCCAGTGTACCAGAGATCTGGATTGGGTCCTCGGTTTCACAAACTTAATAGATTTTATTTTTTTTTTTTAAATAAGGTGAAAAGGATGACAGACATAAAAGATTTAAGAGAAATAAAATATCAGCTTATCTAATCGACAGCATATATGCCAATAAAGCCAACTACACTGTCAAAGGAAATAAACAAAACAAAATAAGAATTTTGTAATTTGACATGTTTGCTTGACAGATAGTACTTCTTGGACCAGCGCTCGTGCTGGTGTAAAGTGGCATAAGAATATGAATACCAGTGGAGATCTGCTGTTTGTACCCACTGAGAATCTGGTCCCTGTTATTTAAAATAGTGGCTGTGCCTGATGTTAGTCTGTTTATTTCAATAAGCAATCCACTTCTGAAGTAAAAGGCTCTCCGGGTGTTTTCGCAAAATCATGCCGATCGTAGCACAAGGTTACTATTGAATCAAGGCATCTCTGAATCGTGAAACTTTTCCTACTTGCATTTCTAACAGAATTTTCTATGGTTAGGTTCTAAGTGCCAACCATAAAAAATTTCTATTTGTTCTCTTTTTTGGGTCAGTCACCACTTCGGTGTTTGTGAAAGGATCGATGTATATACTGTCCAAAATGATTTGGTAGGGGGTAGATTTGAATCACAAAAGTGATTATGTTATTTTACTTAGGAAAGTCTTTTTTGTACCCTTTTCCACATTAAAAAAAAAGATAAAATCCTATGTAAATAATAAGTGTTTCTCCTGTAATGAATGTTCCTTTCATTCTGCATTTCTGTATAATATTCGAAATTGTGTTTTTATTAGAAGAGGCATTGGATGGAAGCCAACAATTTTTTCTTTTAACTTGATATTTTGGGCTCTGATCTTTGTTAAAACTACAATGGCATGTATCTAGTACAGTCAGAGGTCATTTCTATAGCTACTACCATTTCCTATCATTTCTGGGGAATGTTTGTTTTCAAAACAAAGAATTGGGTTAAAGCTTAAGTATCGTATTTCAGAACATATTTCAAACTGAAATTAAGAATGCTAAAACCTTTCCTTTAAAGGTCAGATGATATTTATTATTATTATAAAAATGATCTGTGATTTATGAATTTAACTTCTCGTAAACCTCCTTTGTAACAGAATATGCAGTCAGAAGCTTAACATTACATTGTTTTCCTTTGACAACGTATCCACGAGACCACTGCAGCTGTTCCTTTACTCACAATAGCAGATTAATTAACACAATCATATGCTGTTGGCTCCTACTCAATGAGTAGGTCTGCAGTGGGATAGATAGGTAAATCCTTTAAATGTGTATGAGATAAAGGATATACTATAGTAGTTTCATAACTAGCCAGTTTTGCTTCTGACTAGTCAGCCCTATCAGCAATGGTTCACTGACTACAGAAGCTGTGAGCTTACATTTCAAAGGCAGCCACACCTATTACAGAGCAATAATGCCTGAATCATTGCAAAACTCAAATATGTAAAAGCACAGGAACGCTCAGAAATCACCATATTTTGCTAAAATAACAGACAATCTGCCTCAAGCATTTTGAGTTTATAGAGAAACCAGGAAAAAAGAAGGACATTTTTGCCGGTTGCTTCATATTCTTTTTTTTTAAGAAAAAGTTCAATCATTGCTTTCCTTAAATATCTTAATCTGGTCATTACTCACTTTTTACCCACTGTGTATTAGAAATACTTGTAAGCAGCAGCCATGGCATCAGTTTTAAGCACCAAAAGAATTTTTCATCCATTTCTCTGTGTGTACTAATGAACATGTGAGCAGCTAAATCTCCGTTTCCTAAACAAACAGTCATCAGCAGCATGTAAGTATTTATTTGGCAACTTTAGCTGACATTTTAGTGCATGCTAAAACCTTTGTTACCAGTAATATAACTCCTCTTTTTTTTCCTCCTTTTTTTCTGTCTTTTTTTTTTTTTTTAACTTTAAAGAGAAACATACTCTTTTGAGGGAAAGAGGTAAGCAGCAAGTTTAAGAAAATTTCCTTCAGGCTTTCCACTAAAATCTATGAGGAAAAATAATTGTATGCTTTGTGACATCATTTACACAAAAACTGAGAGCATAGTTGAACTACTATGTTTAAATTTGTCTCGTTTAAGGGTCGAAGAAAACTCATTGTGAGACCTCTTTTCTGAAAGAAAACCCAAAACCCAAATCACTCAGCTTAATATCATTGAGGTCCTGTCTTGTCCATGTTTTACTGCAGTTGAAGTTAGGTGCTTTTACATATTCTGTGAGTTTTATGTAATGGTATAAGTACATATTTTGATCATAATAAAACATAAAAAGTAGGGAACATGACTGATTTCGATGGAGAGGGAGCTTTGCCTGCATAGGAACAGCAGCACCAGACCTACAGATGGGAGAAAATTGGAATCTTTTTGTGCAACACAGTTGTTGAAAAACAAGCAACATGTTAATAGCTCCCAGCTTTATATCTGAGGGGTCTTCTGAGTACCCAAAGCCACTATTTTTGGAGCGGAAGAAACAGAGCTGTCAGGCTAGCTCCAGTTCAGTCAAAGATGATAGCAGGGAGATTTTTGTAGAGAGGAGTTGGATAGAAAATTACCTTAACTTCTCCAGAGTGCTTCTGCTTCTTGGTCCCTAGTGCTGAAAGCAGAATGTGCTCTCCGGTCTTTCACTGTTAGTTTCTCTGTCAAAAATAACTGTAGGAAAAGCTTCTGCTGCCTTCAGCCTTCTCATTTCCCAAAACTGAAATACTTGCACCGGACAGCAGATTCATGTCCTGCAGAGTAGATATCTGTAGCGTATCCTCCGTGAGGCTGACAGAGAAGGCCCTTGAGAAGCTGGAGGTACAGCAAGTGGGTGAGGAGTCTCCCAGGTTAGTGTAAGAGATCACATTGGGTGAGACTGACTCACAAATTATAAAATTAGTTTACGTACTACAAAATCTTGCTACTACTGATACTGAACTTAATTCATCAAGGTGTCTAGATGACGTACAACGTCAAGATGTCATACAAAATCAAGAGGGTTTATGACATTATTTAAATAGAAAGGGGAAGTCCAAGAATTTTACTAGAGTATTACTCAACAGGTGATATACTTTCACACATGTACTAATCATAGATTTATTATACCTTCCCCACTATATACATATATGTTATTAGATTCATTGTACAGATGAGCAGCTGAAAGCAAAGGAACCAAGAACCTTATTGTCCGTTGAAAAAGCAGTAGCTGCCAGTAGTGAGCGCTTATGAAAACCAGTTGCTTTTAACCATCCTGCCTGAAGTCACAGGCTTATCTCACTACCCTGTTGGATCTAGAAAAAATGTCTTGATTCTCGATCAAAGGAACAAAGGGCATTATCTTATGTAGGGTCATCGCTGGGAACTGCACTCAGGTGTGCTGTGATTTACAGACTGGATTCCAGTGCCCTGTGGAGCGCTCCAGTGCTCTGAGACACAGGTGCTACGGGAGTTTTTTGAGCAGGGTAAGGAACGTGTTTGGCCACTTGTCAGACTAAAGACCGTGCCCTGCCTTTCTCAGAAGGAGAATTTTCCGTAATTTGGTTTATGTAATTACATTCTTTAAGCCTAAATTGTCCATGCAGTTTCAATTTGATTCCATTTTCCTTACTGTGTTTTCAAACTGTTGTTTCAGATCCTTTTAAATAATTGTGGCTTTCTCTCCCTATGACAAGCGAAGAGGTGCCTATGTAAACACCTGCTACAACCTCTGTTGGACTTTGCATTCCATTAAGATAAAAGCATTTGAATTTATATGATAAATATTAAGTCCTTTGTGAAATTTATCGTAAGGTGGACTCAAAAGCTCTCCATGTTCTATTGTCCCAACCTGAATTTAGGATCAGAAAAACTTTCATCTTTTGGTAGATGGTACTTGTCCTGCCTAGTAGGTTCTGCATTTTAGGTTCTCTCCAAAATGATGTTAAGGATTCCTGTTTTCCAGAACTTGCAGTGAAATAGTTGTAAATGTCTTTTTTCGTTCTGTGATGCACCAGCAATGTTTTGTGGGGCTCTTATTGAACCATGCAGATGACCGTTGGCAATGGGTGGACCTTCCCAGCACTGGGAATTGCTGCAATAAAGGTTCTTTGGGAAGTGTTTGGGAACAAGGAGCTACTTGGTAAAAGCGAGCAAATGGACAGCTTAGAAAATAAGGTCATACAGAAATCCATCCGTTTGTACCTGCGCAACAAACTGTGAATAAGGACTGTGTTTTTTATTTTAAAATAAGACATTTATTTGTGTCAAGTCCACTCTGCAATTATAAATATTTCATTCAGTGTAACTTTGCAAGTGTCTTGCAATGTGCATTTCTTACAACTATCTCTGTATGGAGTGACACAGTAGTATTGATTTGTGTGATATCTTCTGCCTGTGATGTTTGTCTTTTAGTCTGTCAGGTCATCTGTGCTTAAATAAGTTGAACATATGGTTTTAAATATTTAGGTTTACTTCAAGGATGTTGTTGATGTCATGGGGATGGGATAGGACTGAGAGTAAAGTGAAATAAGCTGCTTTCTTCCACAAACTTTTCTGTAAGCTGGACAAGTAATTTCCTCTTTATGTGCTCCAGCTTCTGCAGTTCTAAAATACAGATGAACTTTGTTTGTTGAGTGCTTTGAGATCTGCGGATAAACATTTGTGCACAAAACCTAAATGGTGGTGTTGCGGTGGTTTGTGGTGTGCTGAGCTTAGTGAAACTGAGCCGAGCCTCACCCCTCTGGGTTTTAATATTTAAACAGGATAGTTGACGATTTCCATTTCAAACTGCATCCAAATAGTATTCTCCGAGTTTGTGGCAGATGAAGTAGTTCACACTTTATCATCAGTTATCAAAACTTCAATTAACAGTAAGTTCATACTGGGGATAATATAAGTTTTATATTTATTTTTTTTCTCATGAACAGTTATCAGAAGACTTGAGTATCCAAATCTTTCAGGGCTATTTTTGGCCTTTGAATAAGGAAAGTTGAACCTTTTAATTTTACTGACCTAAACCAATTGTAGTGTACACTCAATTTAAATTAAGGGAAATTTTATTTAGTTATGAATTGCTAGATTTGGTCAAAAATGTCTTTGCACCTAACTGTCCAGAAATCCCCAGAAATACTAAAAAAAAAAATCATGGTAGTATCCATACTTAGCAAAATTAACCTTTTTCTTCAAACGCTGTGACCTCCAGAACTGGAAGGTGTGTCCATAAAACTGTATTTCTTTAGAAATGTATGGCTAAGAGTTTTTAAAAGATGGCGGGGTGGGGTGGGGTGTGAGTCATCCTTGGCAAATGGTCAGATTCCCACAGAGAAAATGAGTAGCCTCTGACAGTGATCTTTCCAATAAACTTGCATTTTATCACACCATTTGTAAGGTGCAGGACAGACTTGTGCTGGTTTACAGGTCTGTCCTTCACCACAATAGGATGGTGCTGTCTGTGGCAGAATTACTCTACAGGTACATTGAGTTCAGTGCTTCTGTGTTTGCTATAATGGATATCTCAAAAAGTAAACAAATAATTTATTTCCTTAACATTATTTTTTTTTCCTAAAAATAAATATTAAAGATGTTTCTTAAGAAGGAAAAAGAAAACACACAACCCAAACCAAACACTATTAAATATGAGATAAGTGTAGGCTGGGATCAATTGCTTTGAGTTTAACTTCAGTAATTGAGCTTGAGGTTTGTTGCTTGCACTGCTTCTGAAAAAAGAACTCGTGCCTGAAAAGCAATCCTACTTTTTCACGTTGTTAGCTGTTTTAATGTTAGTTATATTTTAATATAAGCTGTTACTTCTTGCAAACTCTGCTGTGCTTATGTCCTTAGATCATCACAGCTGTAATATCATTTTTACTATAAAATATAGTGGAGAATTGCAGTAAAAAGTACTCAAGCATATTCTACCTTTAAAATGCACAGGGCTACTATTGACACCAGCATTAAAAGGCCAAACTGAGAAGCTGTCGTTACTGACATGGAGGAATGTCTTGCCTTTTATTCATGGTGCGTTATTAGTGAGGCGTGCCTTATACATATTCCCCCAATGAGTCCAAACTTTGCTCGTTACTTCCATTCCCAGCTGCTATGTTCTGAAAACCCCACTGCATTTAACCCAGTGGCTCTTTCACAACTCATGAAGCACATAAGTTTCCCAAAACCAAACCCTGGTTTTGCTGAGCTGTAAGCAAAAATACAGTTTAAACATTGTGCTGGGTTGTGCCTTGAGATGGAAAGCTTTGTTCCCTTCCCGTTCTGGTAGTATGCTGAGAAATGAGTTGGTGCTGAGTTTATAAGCTTAGAGAGCTTTGAAATAAGGAGCTGGAGGGGACGAGAGAACTGCTTTGAAGTACTAGAAGGACTTTTCGAGTCCGGTGGCCCAGGTTCTGAATGAGCTGTACCTGGTGCTCTTCCTGAACACCCTGCAAGAAGCTGCACTCCCAACAGCACTGAAGGAGTAAGAACTGATTTGGCATTTAATCTCAGACTTGTTCGCTATTGCTGGAGATCAGGACTGCTGGGCTTCAGCATCAGCTATGGTTTTTACCTCAACAAAATTTTTGTTACAACTTAAGTGCTACTTAAATATGTAGGTTTTTTTTCTTAATGTGTTTGTTAGTAGGTTGCTTTATATTAGAAATATTGATAAACAAGTACTTCTTCATGGGAAGTAAACATTTTTTGTGGTGTGAGATAGAAGACTGGTAAGATAAATGCCAATTTTTTCCCCATACAGGGTGTATTCCTAAGGTTGTAGGGATTCTAAAGCTCATAAGGGATACATAATGAAAATTAGCAAGATGGCCATTTACTTGGTGGATGCAGAAGAATCGTTTTTGGCTAGATGTTTTGGCATTCTTACATTAATATTTCCGTCTTGGTATGCGAACAGAAAACTGTATGTGATTCAGGCCATTGAAAAATGATGTTTACATCCCACAGTCTTGCAGAATGCCATGGAGAAGAGCAGTGCAGCTCTGAGGCTTGATGTCCTGCACTGCATGGTGGTGTACAGTATGTACTCCAGAAGAGTTTTCTTTAGATTTTTTGATGGGCTTTGACAGGTTGTTTGTAGCTTAATTTACAAATGGATTTGATTGAAGAGCTCAATGAAAGAGTCTATGTTCAAGTTTGGATTTGAAGTTGTTGTCCACTAAAATGAAATGGAGGCTCACAAATTAACACCTCTGGAAATATTTATCTTCTTACTTTGGGATTGTTTTCTGTGCAGATACTCTGTGAAGTAAGAATGAATAAGCTACCCCTTTTGACAGTATTATCAATGACAAGGTTTTTATCTGACTGTAAATTACCAATGCTATCATAAGCTGAAGCATCTTGCACTCTGTGGTACATAGGTCAGGTCAGTTGTAGCTGGGTGGTGAAAGACTGTCGATGTTCTTTCAGTTCCAAATTCTAACTCCCAAAAAGCCTCTTCAGGCCACAGGCTATGACGGAGCCACGGAGGGAGTAGCAAGGCCACAGATGTGCAAAAGCAGTGCCGGCAGATATTTCTATATACTCAGCCCCACAAGAAATAAATGAGTAAGATAGTGTGGGCTTAATGAGAATGACTGTACTTGTTTTATGGTGCTGGAATGGATCCCTGGGCCTCTTGGAGTTGCAGCAGGTAGGAAGTTAAATGAATATTAAACTAAGGACCAGGAGCATATTTCAAGATGTATATAGGTTTCATGGTTTTGAGTCTTTCCTTGATTCGCACCCTAAACTCTGTCCTTAAAGAATAAATAGGAAAACTTGGTGAGCAGCATGCCAGGAAACAGGAAGAGTTTCATCTGCAGGATTAATTTGTCCGGCCTCGTGCAGGTAATGCAGGAATTGATTGGAGCTGTGAACAACATGGAAAGGTATTTGGGAAGTGCAGCCTAGCTGAAACAGTTAAATATTCAGTTCCATCTTCCTCATTACTTGTGGATTTTCATTTTGTTGTAGTAGTGGTCGGCAACAGCTCAGAACTTGATTTGTCAAGACAAGTATGCTCTGCAAACAAATGATTACATTCTATATGAAGGCATTATCACTAAATCTGAAAAGAAAATATTACAGGCAGAAATTATAAGGGAAAGTTTATAAAACAGAGATATCCTTTGGCAGAATATGCTCTTATAATCAAGCTTTTAGCA
>VWZZ01003047.1:1616322-1742940 GCA_013399095.1 Psophia crepitans
TTGAGAGAAAGCTTTGGTGCCTTTGTGTGTGTTAGAGTGCCGGCAGATTCACCGAAATTGCTAACATTTCTGGTGAAGTACAGTACCCTCCGTAGGAGGATGCAGGTGGCCCCTCGGAGGAATCCAGCACGACTGCCATCAGTTCCCATGCTTTCAGTGTGCTTTGGCCATGTCCCTGGCCCAGTGGGAAAGGTTGGTTTGCCATTGCTCCCTCAGATGACCCTGCTGACTAAAGTCCCTGATACTGCCAGAGGCAATGGGTTTGCATGGGATGTTTGATAGGCAGCTTCTGCTAACGGATCTTATGTTGCTGGTTGTCTGCCATCAGAAGACCCTCAGGTATTTAAAACACTTGATGACTAGCAGCTCCTGCACCTTAGATGCAAAGCAAAGGAAAATCTGGATGCATACATTCTCCTATCTATAATTCTGCTTTGATTATGGTCTTATGGTGCATATTTTTCAGAGAATATTTTCAATAATGC
The DNA here is from genome assembly GCA_013399095.1 of Psophia crepitans. Taxonomy (NCBI): domain Eukaryota; kingdom Metazoa; phylum Chordata; class Aves; order Gruiformes; family Psophiidae; genus Psophia; species Psophia crepitans. The sequence continues at coordinate 1,616,808 of VWZZ01003047.1, forward strand.
TTACTGATGTAAAGCATTCTCAGCCAGAAGCCTTGCAAGGCATTAGCAGAATAGAGATAAATGTGTGGAGAATCACTATGTTTGGTTTCATTTATTGTAATAGCTGTGGTTAAAATGTAGATCATACTGCTGGTTTAGATCACAGCCTTAATTCCAAAAATTGCAATCATAGGTGGATTATATCTGCATCTTTTCAAATAGATGACAGAACATATTTCTGTGCTGTTTTTCCCTGAAGAAAAATTGAAAGATAAGAGACAGGAGTTTCAAGTAACATTGCAACATTTAGTTGTCAAACTATGAATGGAAATTGCCGTTATAGGGACTGTGTGTTTACTCTTATACTTAGAAAAAAAATGTGGTGAAAGTGTATCCACAGAGAAAGGAATTTCTTAAAAAAAAATAATTTAAATAATATCTTAGTAGATGAGCAGTGATTCAACATTAGCTAAACCAAATATTAATTGAAAAAAACCCCTTGGAATACAGAGAAGGAAGTATGTTGTTGTTTGGTGAGCAGCAGTCACTGGAGCAGTACTGCAGGTGGTGGTCTATCCAGTGATTCTTTTCTAGAATACAATTCCACTGATCTACAGCACTCATCAAAGTCTTGTCTTGTATCTGAGCTGCCTTTCCTACGTTGCATCTTCCCATCATTGTTTATTTCAAATACACAGTGCTACTCTCCTATTGTTGTATGATAAAACTTGGTATGATAATAGCATAGAGTGACTGTTAAGCAGTGACAGGTTTTGGTTGTCCACCCTTTACTAAAATGTTTCAGGATTTATCAGCAAGCTCCACTGCCCAGTAATCAACAGGATCTCTTTTTTTTTGAAACAAATACTTATGATCCTCCTGGCTGGGCATGTATCCCTAGTGAGATATCACAGAATCTGTAGCCAGGAAAGAACCAGTACTAGTAAAATTGTGGAAATTATTTCAGTTTCATGTGACCAGTTTATTCTGCTGTTCACCTTTTCTCAACCCCATACATTACTTTGTTAGGTTGGCCAGTCCCACTGTAGACAGCTTTCAAATGTAATCGGTTGCAAGCCAGTTTGTTACGTACCAAATTCTGCGTGGGCTTGCCAGGCTATTGGAGTGGCTCCCACTAGTACCATCCTGAAAAGGCACGGAAACATGTGTCTCCACAAATGCAGGAGCCTGCATTCTCAGAGTTTAAATTAGTCTGTTCACTGAGACGGTACTTACGGCATAGCGTCTCAACCTGAGCTAGTAATTGGCCAAAATTAGAATCTGAAGACTTTCTGACTTGCAGGGTAGGAATTTGGGTCTAAACAATCTCTATAGTTATCCTGATGTATTTGTTCAGATTTTGTCAGATTCAGAGATATATTTTGTACATATAATTCAGGCTGTTTTGTCACAACAGAACAGGGTGTTGAAAGTTTCCTATCTGTACGAAGTGTTCATCTAGTCTGGTTAGTGTTTTCATCCCATATACTACAGGTAATTTTGCTACTGTTCAGAATAGTGAAAATTTTGTGAAAAGCTGGTCTTCCTCCATATGCTGTGGAATTATTCAAGATGTACTTGTGAAACTTCTGTCTCTTCCAAATGTGACTCATGTCTGTCATCCTGTAGCTCTAAGAAGATGCATTTCAAATATGTCCAGTGTGAAAGGTGTTATTGCCAAGTCATTTTCTTTAAAGTCAGTGTTACTTTGTAAGGGTCAGGTTTCCCCTATTCTCCTTCCCTGCAAAGATCTTCATTCCTGTAAAGATCTTTTTTTCCTGCATATCTTACCTATCTGCAGTAAGATTTCCTTCTGTCAGCATTTTATGTCACATGAGCATCATCAGACTGGTAATTTCATGTTGGTGGGTGTTGCGTGATGGTTACAGAGTGGTCATTGGTTCAGAAGACACTGATCAGAAAGGGTGCAAAACATTGCAAAGCCATTCACAGTGGTGGGAATCAAACACCCAGCAGAGTGGAGACTAACAGGTTGTGCTTGGTTAGGAAGGCATTAAATACCTGCTGCTGCTTTGGGATGTGTGGAGGAACAGGTAGATCTCTGGGAATCTGAAATCTGGAGGTTTTGCAACAGCATTACTATTTCCTTGCTGTCTGCTCTAAGATTCAAGAAATTCTTTTAAATTCTAAATTAAAATTCTCATGGTGCAGAAGGCTAAGTAAGAATTTACTCTATTTGCTTTTTTCCTTCATATCCTCAGCTGCTTACTGCTAAGAACTTTGTTTTACAGAAACTAAGCCTATGAATTCATACTTAAGATAGTGCTATATACTTCTGTCTTCAGTGCACTCACCTGACTCCAAGTATTTGTATGCATTTGCAATACTGTGTTGCAAATTCGGTCCCAGGATGGATTTCATTACATCATTATCTGCAGACTTTTGCAGCCAGATGTGGTTCCTGCACCTTACCATATACTTATTAATATGAGACCATCATTCAGATGATGGTCTGAGTATTTCCAGAATGTTTTACAGTATTTCTGTTTTCCAAGATGGTCGGTAGTTAAGTCTGGCCCCCACAGACATGGCAGAGGAGCTCGTGAGAACATTTTGGCTGAATTTCTGATGACATTCATGAGGTAGAGGAGCAGTGACTGCTGTACTGGTAACAGAGAGAGAGAGAGAGAGACTAATTCCAGAGCAAGGCAGCTTTCAAAATCAAGTGAGCATCATGTGACTGTATTTGTATAATTTAAAAGAAAAAGAAACCAGAACTTCAGCACAGCCTGTCTCCCCAGTATATGAATACGGCCTTGAATACACTTTTTAATTTTTCAACACTGTATTTTGCCAACTTTAGTTCACTCTGTTGACTGTTCAGTCAGACCATTTTTAAATTAAAAAGGAACACATGGTTGAATTATTTATTAAACAAAAGGTGCCTCCGTGCATGCAGACTACCTGGGTTTTGAATTTCTTTTACCGTTGGAGTTTGAAGAAGGTGCATTGCTAATAAGCTAAAGTATGGAACAACCTTCCGTCTCCTAGAATAAGTCTCCCCCTCTGTCTGTGAGGCTGCCAGTAAGCTACCTTGGGTCTGTCCAGTCACAGAAGAATGCCCAGTCTTTTTTCAAATGTCTAATTTTGACCTTAGTGTGAAGTTGTTTCCTCAGTTCGGTAGGCTCCATAGAGACAAAATGCTATTAATTGCAAGTAGAGAAATGTGCTAGCAAATTATTTAGTCTGGATTACCTCCTAATTTTATAGATGCTTCTGATGGGTTAAAATATGTATCTGCTAGTGCATTCATGTGGAGGAACTGTAAATAAGTGGAGAGAGGCTTGCAAAAACTTTGTATTGTGTTACCATCAGCCTGTGCATCCCTCCAGGCTACCAGTTCTCCTTAGGATCATAAGTACATTGTGCCTTTGCTTTGTTCAGTCCCCATTACCGCCTCTGTGTTGGTGTTCCAGATTTGTGCACAGCCACTGTTTGTTGCTTTTTTAGAGGAATGTGGCTTCCAAGTGCCCGATCTTTTCTTTTGTTGTCCCTGTCCCCAGCAGGAAATAACTGCTAGCTTGTGACTAGACCATCAGAACTTCAAATCACTTTGACCAGTGGGCACAGGGAAAGCACTGTCAGGCTGGGATACTAAGAGGGGCCTTCCATCAGTCTGGGAGCTGTGGTCTCCATAGCTTGCTTAAAAATTAGTGGGTGGCTTTACCTGGTTTTGAAAAAGGAATTACCTCACTCAATGTGAGGGAACATCTGTCTGGGAGGTTGATATTTCTTATCACTGCTGTGGGATTTGATGACTATCTAGGATTACAGTTATACAAGAAGTGTGATGGGCTGCAAAAGGCCAGCCGTGGCAGCAAAGAGGCTTTAGAGGAAGGTTGATGAGACCTTCCGGGGCTCTGAAGAGCTTGTGGTCACACCGATGTGTGGGAGGGTGGTTGCGAGCCTGTAGCTTTCCTGTGGAAGGAAAGCAGTGAGCAGTAGCGAGTGGCTGGGCGCACCCTGGCTTTGATAGCTACAGATGGAGACCTAAAAGATTGCAGGGCCACAGTCCAACACCAGCACATGTAAAATAAGGCTCAGGATTTAGATAACTCTGTTCCAGCATACTGACGTGCATGGCCACAGTCCAGCTCCAACACATGCAAAATTAGTTTCAGGATCATTCCAGCATACTGAAGCCTATGCCTAAACCAGTTATTGCCACAAGCTCGGCTAAATCAGAGGAAAGTGTTCAAAATTTTTTTTTTCTTCTTTTTTTTTTTACTAAGATAGTTCAGATGAAAAAAATCATATTTTTGTAGTAAAAAAGGGAAAGTGCATTGTTGATATATCAGCTCCATAGGCAGCATTTCAAATTTTTATAGCCCACAAATGGCATGTTACCAGTGTACGTTCAGGCTATTTTACAAAACATGGATACAGGTTGACCTAGTAATGTACTTTTCAAGATACATCATTAGCGTAAAAAAATTAATGAGCCCATTCATATAATATCATGTTTAAAGATGCCGTGGTCTCAGTATGCTCACAATATGCTGTTAAACCAACGAGAAAAAAAAACCTACTGAACAGTTAAGGGATCCTTCTTAAGATTAGAAGTAATGAATTTAAACAATATTTTTCCATTATAGCAAAAGTCGTTTAATTAACGTATTTTATTTATAGGAAAAGGGTGCTAGTAAAATAAGATTCAGCATTTCAGAGTCGCTCCTTTCAAGTACAGCTCATTTTTTGTGAAATGGCGAAAGAAGTTGGAAATTATACTTAAATGGCATGTACCAAAGAAGTTAAATGGGAGAAAAGTTATTTACAGAGGTATTTGTATTAGCTCAAAGCAGTCATTTAGTTTGAAGGCAGCACTGGAAAGTAAAAAGTAAGAAAATACAGATACTGGAAAAGTCCATACTATCATAGTCTGTCCAAATGCTGTAACACACACCGTGACATTATTCACTTTTTGGAGACTCTGTCAGCACCTCTGTAATCAGTAATCTGTAAATGGAATGACAGTCTTTATTTCTCATTTTGTTGAGGGGGAAATGAGTAATTTAGCTACCTGCACAGTTGTTTTTGTGACTTATTCTATGGTTGGTTTCTTTCTTACTGGTGTCTACAGGAAGAGGTTCCTGTGACATTTTAAATAATTTACATTTTTCTTTATTAGAATGAATTTTTATAAAATCTGATGACCTACTACGGGCACTTCTATGCTGATTTTGCCACCCTATGATAATGATAATAATAATGAAAAGAAGTTTTCTTAATCAGTAGTATGCAAAAACTTCTCCAGTGATACCTGATGCCCTGAAAGCCACTTATAATGTGGGCAAGTCTGTGGTTCTTATTTGAAAAAATGATTTGTTTGTTTTTTGGATTTGTTAAAGCCCAGTAACTCAGGGTGAAACTTGGCCAGTGTAGTTATTAAATATTTCCATACTGCTCAAAAGATTTTAAAAGATATTAATGGATTTTGAAAACTATGTGGCGTTGGGTGTTAATTCGTGCCTTTTAAAATCTCACAGACTCTGAGTCGTTGGGGGCATGGGAAGAACTTAGAGAAAATAGGTTCAATGCCACTCTCTTCCACCCAGATTCACCATCTTTCCGGCAGTTTACTGACACCTTCTTGGATTTTCTTCGTAGCGTAGCCTGTACACTGTACCGAATGGTTCTGTTTGTCCCACATGGAGTTTAGAAACAAGATAGAGGTCTTAATGAAGTACACCTTACCTGTTTGGTTTATAGGTATGTAGAGATCCTAACAAGTGGAAGGGTAAGTATGGAAGCAGGAAGAGGGCAATATATTCATTCACAGAAGTCCAGTTAATGGTTATTTTAGTTGATTAGCTAGCAACTTCATTTTCTCCCTCATGAAATTGCCTCCACAGATCCTTACTTCTGGAGCTTAATCAGCAGTAGCAATCCATCCCAGGAGTGGGAGATCAGGAGTACTTAATTAAAGAGGGACTGTAAGGCAACTCTCCCAAATTGGATATCTGATCTAGCCTTGGCATCAGGAGAGCAATGCTAGGTAAAAGTGTTTATCAAGCTCCATGTAGCCACTCTGCAAATCTCAGAGATGGGAATATGATGCAGACAGCCTGTAGAAGCTGCTATAACCTGAGTAGTATGGGCTTTAAGGCCATCTGGTACCTGAACCAGGGCTTTCAAAGCCGTAATTTTGGAGTAGCAGAGCTGAAAAGCCAGTGAAGGAGTCGGTTGGTGGAAGCGTCTTGCATGTGAAGGGCTTAGAAAAGAAGATAGCAGAACTTTGAAATAAACCAGCAAATATGGTGTTGGAGGGAATGATGTAGTAATCCACGGTCATTTGCTGCAAGCTCAGCTCTCATTAGGTGGCTGGGGGTGCCAGGTCCTAGTGGTGATGTCATAAAAGTGAACATTATTTAACTCAAGACAAGCACTCTGATGGCCATGCTCTGTGTATCCCTGATGATGTCTTCATTGAAGGACTGTGCACAGGTCTGACTGCATAAATTGCAACTTACACCTTTTAATTCTACCATTTGTGCATGTGATTTTAGAATGACCTTAAAAGCCATGAGCATTGGAAGAGGATGAAGAAGTTTGATATGCCTTCAGCATTCTCATCAGTTTCATTTTGATTCAATTTTATCAAAACTAATATTTCAATAATATGCTAAGGCCCTGATTCAAATCTGAGTGTTGAAATTTCATTGAATTCAGTAGGGCTGGAGAAGTATACAGTAGTGAGATTAAAGTTCTAAGCTTACTTTTTTCTTATGCTGAGCTAAGAATATGTGTGATGGTTTGCAGGATAATGATATTTAACTGTAATCTTCTTGGGGCATGGACCACATTCTGTTGATTTTGTACAGCTGAACTAAATATCACTAATTAATAAAATAAGTATAGAAAATGAACTATTTTGTGTTTTATTAAGTATTTGCATTTCATATAGTATTTCATTTTGAATAAGTATAAAACCATACCCTCAAATGGTAAGATGTAATTGCTGATCATGTATCTCTTTGTTCCAGACACTTTTATAAAACTGTATGTATTATGTATGATGTGACCTTCAAATGTCATGAATACGTTGTGCAATAAACTGTCAATATTTGTGGCTATAAGGTACTAGATGACTTTTACAATAATTGGAACAGCTTTATTAGAAGCTTGGATCACTCAGCTGGTTAAAGAGAAAGGCACAGGCCAATGTTCATCTGGGAGTTTCTTTCTGCCAACGGTTAAATGAAAGATATTGTAAGGTGCTTAAGATATCTTCTTTCTTAAAAAAAAAAAAAAAAAAGGAGATACAGTTAATAAGGTCTCATGCAAAAAATGTTCTCTCAAAAAAAGAATTCTTTTTTGGTATGGTTCATTTTCAGTCAAACGGAGCTCTGTAAGTTAATGGCAAGTAACCAACCCTGTTTTTTAAGTACTACATCTGATTTTCTCTTTTGGTCACACGATTCTTCAAACAAATCAGGCAGCTAAAATGATGTACTCAGAAACTGTGTTTGAACTTTGATTATCTTAAAAGGTTTTAAAGATTCAGAACAATTTGAAAAGTAAGACTGCTAAGAACTCCAAAACAAAATCTCTGTAGGGAATTTGATTAAAATGAATAAAGAGGGTAAGAAATATTTTGTGATAAACAAAAGCTTAATTTTGGTTAAGTGTGTATTGATGTTTCTTTGTGCTGTGTATACAGCCTCTCGCGTGTTTCTCAGAGTACGTACCGCAGTGAAAAGCATTGAGATATAACTAACATTTGCATGCATGCAGTATTGTCGTGCAAAGTGTTTTGCACCCATGGGGTGTGAAAACCACCCGTCTTCAAGTGTGTCTTGTGCTCCAGGTATGGGCTTAAGGTGTGTGTGCGCTGCCTGCAAGTCACCAGCCTACCAGTTGCTAAGAAATTGCTTGGAATATTTTGACTCCCTTTCTCTTGTGCTTGAAATAACACCTAGATAGCTCCCCCGCAGCCCGAGGTATTGGCCGTGACTGCCGTTCGCCTGCTTCTAAATGTTGCATGTCGTGCCTTATATAAATGGTTATGGTCATTTTACTTCACTTTAATTTAGACTGTATTTTAAATTTAAATCTGCTGATGGACTAATCAGTAGCAGAGGCCGGGCACTTTGTGCCTGTTGTTTGCCCGCGTGGGTCAGCGGGCTGAGTGGGAAGTCTGATGTCAGAAGCGGTATCTTTTTATTTACCAGTGGAACCTTTGGTATAATCTTTATTTCTAATAATACAAACAATGTGAATGCTGCTTTCTCACTAGCAGGCCGCCTTTCCAATTTTCTTCTAAAATAGCTCTCTGTTTAAACAAATTCTCTGCCAATCCATATTAATGCCTAACAGTTTAAGATTCCCATATATGGTCATTATAAAACCTAAATCCTTGATGAAACAATAGAGACAGCAACTTGTTCCTGACCTAAGACATTAGTAACTCTTTCCGGAGGCCTAAAATATAACTGTAATATTTAGTAATATTAGACTCTTTCATTTTAAGCCATGAACTTCTCTAACAAAAAAAAAGTGTAGTGACATCTGCTAATAGGATTCTAATTTCAAATTATGAGCACTGGGCCAGATTCTGCCCTCATTTATATCAAAGCATACTAATTGAAGCTACTTCAGGTAGCTAGAAAAATATGGTTAATTCTATCCCTAATTATATTCCTATTTTCCACTGTTTTCAGTATTATTAAAGCTTTCTCTGAGGAGTAGGCAGGAAAGGTAAAGCACCTTTTCCCAGAAACTTTTTGCGTACCCTGTACTGCTTCCCAGGGAATGAGGTGGTCGAGTCCAGGCATACTTGAGTAAAGGTGGCAGCAGTGACAGGATTAACACACTGAATATCTTCTCTCTCCCTCCTTGACAGTACATTCAGGATATAATTTTTTCTGCCACAGTATGGGCTAATCTGGGTGGTTTATAGGTCATCAAAAAATAACCATGGTCAATACCACTTCTCGTTGCACCATGTTTTGCTAACTTCTACAGGCAGTAGTTCTAAAGAACTACAAATATTTTGAATTTCAGAAATATATGAAAATGCGGGATTATGTGCAGCTTCAAAGGCTTCTGGCCACATTTTCAGAGTTCTTTAATAATGTCTGAAAAATGTGCAAGAGCAAACACATACTTGTAAGTGTGATGATTACCTATTCTGTGTGTTGATTACCTTTTCCTTGTGATTGCCTGTTTTTGGCTAATTTGGCAATCCTTGTGTCGACAAATTCCAACTGACTTCGCTGATAATTTAGTCTGCGTGAGGACTGCAATTTAGCTCCTTTGAACATGAAAGTACATCTGTGAATCCCTGCACTTTCACATACACACGGCAAATAAATACTCCCGTGAAATTTACGGAACGTGTATGTGGATAGCTCCTTTGAAACCGTGGCCACTAGCACGACTGAAGTCAGAGCTGCTGCCTAACCAACTGACAATATGTTTCTTCTTGCAAAAGCAGTCAGTGCTTTTCTAATCATCTTTATAGACTCATCCCAGACAGGTACACGGCTTGTACAGAACGTATGTGGAAATTTCAGCTAATTCTTTTTCTTTTGCTTCTCTTATGACTGGCTAGATAGCTTCTGCTTTGAGTACACAGATTCACTGCCTATCTAAACTTGCCTTCTCTTTTCTAGAAGCACCCATGCAAGTTGGCATTGTGTCTCTGTAGCATCCCTATCTGTGTGCTGAGGGCACTGCCAGGCATGGTGGTGACTCATTTCTGGGTAGATCATTTCTGAGACCTAGTAAGATACCTGCTGTAAGAAAGGATTCACTGGTGTGTTTCGCACTTTCTTTTAACCTGCTACTGTAAAAGTCGGCTCAAATCCGTCCATTGGGATCATTTGGCTCTGTGGAAATTTCTTTTTCAGGGACCATGGGGATGTGAAAGCAACCAGGTGACACAGGTCATCTCCATGCTAGGCGAGAAGTGTGGGCTTTTTGTCCCTCCTCTCCTGAGAAGTGGGCAGCTGCCTGAAGAAGGGCTAGTCCTTCAAAGGCTAATCTTATGGATTGCTTCATTTTTGTTTCAGTCTGTGTACCAAATAGATTTGCTCACGTTTTGGCCAAATTGTCTCTTGGGTTATGCAGCTAATTGCCACCTTCTTATATGGATGTTAAAGTGAACTTTCTTTCCTTGCATTTGTCCCATGAGAACACGCACGCAGTCAGTTATTAAATGTAGCTGAGGCGTGGTACGCAAGAGATGTCCCTGTCATACCACCTGAGGAGCTGCTTCATGACTGAATTCCTCTGTGTCCTGTGCCACGGAGCAGTACAGAATCATAGAATCGTTTTGGTTGGAAAAGACCTTTAAGATCATCAAGTCCAACCGTTAACGTAGCACTGCCAAGTTCAACCGCAGGTACAGCAAACGCAGCAGCTGCAGGTCTCACAGCTGTTGCCTTCTCCTTACACCAACACAAAGGTCGGTTTCATACACAGGACTGAATGTTGCTTTTTGCACTTTTGCTGTGAACAGTTGCTTTCAAAGTGAAAGGAAAGCTCAGCAGAAGTAAGTTCAGAGACAAGGCTCGGAAGCCTTACATCTCGCATGCACATCTACAATATTTTATACTCTGTTCTGCTATTTCCTGCACTCGAATCAGGAAAGGTAGGGATGGGCAGGAAGACATTTAGGATGTCGACCTGCCTGTAATGGAAGTAGGTAGTAAAATACCAGTCTAATCTCACGTGCATCAAGTACATGGCATGTAGACCACATAACTCAGTGAACCACAATGGCTGTAAGATAAGTAACTGTTCTCTTTCCTTCCTGTTCTTTTACCCTCGGAACTGAGCAGCCTGAAAGCCGTGGCTCAAATCTTGAGTAAATCATAAATTAAATTAATTTGGCAGGGCTAATCCTAGTTCTGCAGGTTTGTAAAACGTCCAGAGTTTCGCAAAATTTAACAGAACTGAGAGTTTCTGCTTAGGAAGGGGGTCTCAGTAGCAGGAGAAAGGGGATATCGGAGGTCTAGAATACACAGTTTTTGGTGGAGCTGAACATTTTTCATTCCCACTTACACTGTTGTTGGCATAGTCTGTATTCACCAGTTTGCTGCTGAACTTCTTCCTTGCTGATGATCTCTTCTCCTTTTTCTGCATCACTTTTCTCCCGCGTCGTTTTCCATAAGTTGCTTTAAGAGGCTCGGTATAGAAAACCTTGGAACCACAGTCAGTAAGACTTAAACGCCTTTTAGAGTTAAGCACATTTTAAATTTAAGTGCCTTGACAAATAGGTACAATTTGCCAAAATGGGGCCCTAGTAAGAGGCTGGGGTAGCATTTGATGGGGACAGTCGGCAGCCTTGAACATATCTCTTCATTGTTTGAAATAAAAGAACTTAGATGTAAAGCAGCTCATTCAGGTAGCGATGGCCTCCAGCGCTTCGGTGGGCTTTGTAGGCAGAGGAATTCAAAAGAAAACCCCTCAGCCCAGCTTTAAAGTCTTCGGAATGCTTTCACTGTGGGAAGAAAAATTCTTCAAGGTAAGGCCCCTGGTGGAGTAAAGCCTTTGGAGCTATCTACTGTATGTCTACTTAAATCTAAAAGAAAACTCTTCAGACCACCCACATCTTTCTTTGCTTCATTGTTGTTTTCAGTTTGCTTTTTCAGAGGGATTAGTGCTAGAGTAAACTCCATCGTCTCACTGCCTTGAAAAAATTCAATTTTGTGTAAAGTGAAAATTAGACTCTTAAATCTGCAAAGCGAGCTGTTTATCTTACAAATTTATTCTTTTTTATTGGGCCACACATATTCTAGATAGAAAGATAAAAGGCAAATGGATAACAGGCCATCATTTAGAGTGACATATAGCAAAACATAACTAGTAGACTTATTCGGTAAATTCCTCCTGAGTGGCTTGTTAGCTTTATCTATATATTTATCTATAATGCTCATATAGTATTTATTGAAAACCAAAATAAAATCTTGCAGTTTATCATCATGCATTCTGTATTTTGCACTTCAGAAAAGTCTTTTTGCACTCAGGAATTCATTTTTTCCCGAAGCAGCTTAAGGCATGATTATGTACAACTTTTGGGGAGGAAAGAAAGAGGAAAATCTAAACTATTTAGGGAGATTGGAATTATAGACTAGCATCTATATATGTTTTCTTGGACTCCTAAAGACAAAATAAATTCCTGCAGTATGTTATTTTACATACTTGTGAATAATTCAAAATGACAGTTACCAGCTTTCTAACTTAAATATTGTGCTTTAACTCTGCAGTCTAAGAACAACCAGAAAACGTTAAAGAGCATGATGTGAAAAGTATCAGATTTTTCCTTTTGAAAACTAGCAATAGCTTGATTACATACATGACTACGATAAGCATTTATGTATTTTTTTTTTTATCCCTCTATCATCCCCTTCTTTCAGCTTCAAGTGAAATAGTTTAGAGGGGCCATTTTACAATAAATAATGAAATACCTTTTCCAGAAATGTGGTATTTGGGTCTCTGCTACTGTGTGAATAGTTTTTATTAGAGCCAAATGTTTAAGTCTTTCTTCTGTCCCATCACTTCCATTTAAAAGGCAATGCTGTGTAAACTGCACTATGTTTCCTGACAGCTTTAGTTACATATCAAATGGGTAAAGACAGAACATTTTTAGTCAGTATTTTATGGTTGAAACAATCAAGATTCTGCATGCAGATTTTAACTCTGTGCTTCCCACCCCAGTGTAACCCAGATAGCTCAGCGTTTACACAGGGCTCTGATGATGTGTCTGTGTGCGTTGCACCTCTGTACCAGCAGCGGAAATCCGGTGCAGAATTTCAACGTTTTCCGTGGTATTTTTTGGTGAAATGGTGAATCGATACATATATGACAGGTTGGATGTGGTACTGAAGGGCATGGTTTAGTGAGTAATAGGTGGTGGGGGGACAGTTGACCTGGATGATCCTTGAGGTCTCTTCCAACCTTAATGATTCTATGACTCTATGTTCTATTACATCACTCTGTAAGTACAAGATGATAGATGAGTCTTGCATGGTTTGAATAATGACTTTTCTAAAATGCCCTACATTTTTGCAATTTTTATGTTATTCTTTTGTAAGTTATTTTGCTCATAGCCTGCTTGCGTAATGGCAGTTTATTCAAGATGGCTGAGAATGGCAGGTTCTGTATATTAGGAGAGAGAAGAGATGTCCTGGAGTCTCACTCGTTGTATTCCAATGCAAAGAATAAATGTAGCTGTGAACACTGAAGGAGAAAAGCCAGGAGCTGCGAGTGAAAGGGAGAAGGAATTGCCCCTCATCCGACCAATCTTTTCATGGCCTTTCCCATGATATTAGGTCACTCGCTAGGTCCTGTGTCGTAACTCCAGTGCTGAAATGTGGCAGAAGGAAGTTGACTAGCTTTGTGTGTAGATGTCGTCACTTCTGTTGGACCCCCCCATCACTGGTATTCTGTTGTCACTGGAGGTTTCAATATACTGATGCAAACTTTTTCTCTCTAAAAGCATACAGATTTTCATGATATTTATAAATTAAATAGATTCAACAAAACAACAATCTAAAACTTTTTTGGGAAAAATTAATAGGAACTAAGCAAAAGAAGAAATCAAACCAGCTGCTGACACAGCTGTTTCTTTTCTTGTATAATTCAGTTCAATATAAAGGTACCATATGCTGCTTAAAATGATCGTAGGAAAGATGAAATAATTTAAGACAATAACAAGAAAATACATGAATTGTCAGCATTCTGTCAGATTTAAAGAATGAAATAGACAGGTGTAGTATTGACATGTTTAACTTTGTGTTGTGTTAGCAGTTTTAGTGAGAACAACTTCTGACATGTGCTGAAGTGATGTGAGAACATTTCTGTGTTGCAGACATTGGAGAAGAAGCTGGGAGATCTGTAGGAGTCCAGCAGCCAGCTTTACTGAGAGACAGGAGCCTTGGTTCTGCCATGAAAGACTGCCCATATTGTGGAAAAACTTTCAGAACATCACATCACTTAAAGGTCCACTTGAGAATACATACAGGTGAGAGGAACAAGTGAGCGGAGCACTGTCGGCACATGCCGTGGGGGGCTGGGGGTTAACGTAATATGTGGCGAGGAGCCTTAATTCCCAGTGTAGATTTGGACTCATTAGTTGGAGAAAGTCTTTTGAGAAAGATATATGACAGTCTTAAATAAAAGCACAAGGAATGTGTTGTTGGATAAAGACCACTTTAATAGAATCATCTTTTCCCAGTTGAGGTTATTTCTGTCTCCTTCCCTGCTTCATCACTGTTTCCTTCAATTACCCTTGTCCTTCAATAGGCATAAGCCTATTGGTTTCAGACTTAGTTATACTAACTGCTTCAAAGGCCTTCCTTAGCATCTGCTTAGGGATTCTGTATGTTTTTCTCAGAGTTACTATTTTTGTTCCATTTAGCATGCTCATTTTTAACCTCTCACTGTTCATATGAATGCATCAGTTTCATGGATCTGCTTTTTTTTTTTAATAGAACTCACCCGACTTAGTTCTTGTAAGCAGTAAAACTTACCCTGCCTTGCATCATGGTGAAACTTACCATGTTCTATTTTAATACCAATCATGGCATTTCTACCCTACAGAGACTTACTGGTGGTCTGGATTCTCACTTTATTTTGGTATGTCACTCACTGGGTGGACTGCTCTCAACCCTAGTAACCTATAACCACTCCATTTAAATTGTAATACCTTGTTTGCTTACAAGTACATATATGTATAGTAAGGTTTGTGTAGAGACACAGTGTATGTTTAAGAAGACTTACTATATGCGTAAGTAAAATCTGACATACAGTGCTGATATCCTTGGGTCCGGCTGACGTCACTAGAAGTTCTGTATATGGCCAATATGATAATATTTTCTTCCAAGTCTTAGGTATTGTAGTAGGCTTTGGGAGAATGCGCAAAACTGGAGGTTTAGGATACTTCTGTTTGCAAACAGACATAGTGGGCACTGTAATTGTGGAGTAATTTTCTATTTAAACCATTTTAAATGAATTTTGGAATTTTACTGCTGCTTTTCTAATAGATAGGTAAAATAAATCGCATGAAGAAATACTTTCCACTTGTACCTCCTCCTTGAAAAACTTCACTTTTGGTTTTTATTTCACTGGAGTACCAGATAAGCGATGTTTTCCTCCCTTCCCAAAATCATCAGTCATGTTTCTCCCATGTGCTGGTGCAGATGTAATATTTAATGTTGGGTTTGCAAATGTGAGGCCTGATTTTGAAAAATTGAAAGTGAAAGCTGAAAATTATTTAAAGAAAAATTTTTCATTATTGAAGTGGGAAACTTTGTTCATTGCTTTTTTCTGCTTCTTTCTTTGGATTGCGAAGTAGGAGACTACTACACTGGTTTGATCTGAATTTTAAAAATTGGCACCCTAATGTCATTTTGCCTGATTGGATTGCAAACCATTTAGGTAGGAATATTCTTTTCCATGTGTTGGACTTTGTAAAAAAAAAATAAAAAATAAAAAATGAAGAAACAGTGATGACCTTCTTTGTGTGCTCTGTAGTGTAGTAAAAGTAAATAAATGGTAGTTATTTTATTGGAAAATAATCTTGTAACTATGAGGTTTACACAGTTTGACATTTTTACTATTGGAGAGGCAAAGAAAAATTCTTTAAAATAACCTGAGGATACCCATCACTCCCTTTGGCTTTATTATATAGTGGTCATTTTGTTCTTGTTTTAAAGATGGCAGTGATTACACATTTGGTATTTGTGGCTTAGAACTAATGGAAAGTAAATTAATTGCAATGGAAATATTCCATAAAACTTGCATAATAAAACTGACTAAACAAAATTCAAACAAGAAAAAAATAAACCGTATGTAAAATAGCAACAACAAAAAGTAAAACAGCATACAGACTGTTGAAGCAACATTTGCAATATATTTAAAAATCATTATAACTTTAACATAGATAAAGATCAATTTCCATTAGGTTGAGAACAAAGTATTTGTAAATAATGACAAGAGTATGTTTAAATGGAGCAATGTTTTACATATTGGAAATAATCCTAATAAATATTATAAAAATGTAAATTGGCAAATTACTAAGTTATTAAATAAAAATTAAGTTGCTTTGCAGTAAATGGAAATGATGTAATAGATACCAGTTATTAAACAAATACTGGTTAGCTCATACTTATCAGGGACAGTTTCCTGCCTTTTATGTCACACTCTGTCTTTATTATATGCCTGGATCATATAACTGACTGATAAAAAACACTTTACTGTGTTTCTCCACTACATTAACTCAATTACTGTTCTTGTTCTCACAGCACCTGTTTGTTAGAGATGAGCTCAAGCAGTTCGGCAGAAGTCAGGTTCCTTCGAACATCTGTGTGTTTGGAGGCACACGAGTAGGTTGGTTTGGTACGCATGCCAAGACAAGACCCAAAGGCTGATCCAGCCAGGAGGTGCTTCTGTGGCAATTGGCCCAAAAAAGCTAGAGAAGCCATTTAATCCTCCACAACAGGGGGAAGCTGTGCTGTTTTGGAAGAATTAGCTAGTGGCTTGGGTTGCTTCTTTTTTCCATTTGATATGTCATGGTCGCAACCTTCTCCACACTGACTGTCAGTATCTGTGTAGTTTGTGTCATATAAGCTTTGGGGCGGGGGGGAGCAAGGTTTTGTTGAGCACGTTCATTTGAGCCCCAACACACAATTGCAGAGGATTTTTCTTCTTATCTAACTCAATGATATTCAGCCAGGAAAAGCTTTAAGGGGAAGATAGTAAGATATGATTTCTGATTGTTCCCGTGTGATAAAAAGAAAAGGGCATAATTATGTGAAAACAGTTTCTCCTCTTTCTTGCTCTAAAAACAGTTAAAAGAGAAGACAGTTCCTTAGTACAACCCTGAAGGAAGAGAGGAAGGACTCCCAGGGCAAAACGCTTCAGAGCCTCAGGGTTTAGAGAGGACAGATGGAACTCTTGTAGCTCTCCTAGATGACTTTATGTTGATCAGTGAATAGAGATGGGCTGTATGGTCCTGGTTCTGCAGGGCTACCTACTCTACTCACACAAAGTCGCTGTGTGAAGAGGTGCAGAAACAAGGACAAAGCATGTGTGTGCACCAGTCGTGCATCATAGACGTGTGGGTGAACTGGCCGCTTTGTGATTCCGCTTCCTGGTTATAAAATATCACAGCTGAGAAGGTTATAACACAGAAATTGCTCAGACTTTGTGAAAAAGAAAACCATCTAAGTATCTCAGACCCATAATGCGCCATATGCAGATGCTTCCAAAGTTTCCATTTTTCCCATCTGGGGACTGCAATTTAGGGTTCTTTCATTCAGGGAGTTGAACATCTTTATGGTCTTGAGCACTCTTAGTTCCCACTGAAGTCAAATAGATGGTTGTTGGTTTTACTTTACATGCCTTTAGACTGCACAGAAACAGTTAAGTGTAAAAAAAATTGAAATTTCTTACGTTCTGCCTTTGACAAGTGACACATTACACAGGGGCTGGTTTTAGATTAGCTCCAGCACCTCTTTGCACCTTGCGTTAGCATTCAGAAGCTACTGCAGATGTAGACCAGTTTGGGTTGTGCGGTCATTAGGTGCTCAGGTGTATTTCCAATATGACGGGCACAGTTAAATCCCTTGAGTAATGAAAAAAAAAGGAAAAAAGAAACCTAAGAAAGAGATGCATAGGAAGAAAAAACTTGACAGGGCTGTGTCCATTGACTGTGTTACGATGTGCATGACACACACCTTGCATGCATTAGGTGCATTATATACATTTACGGCGTTACTGCATTTTCCCTGGGAAATGTGACTAGCCGGGTTTAAAACTTGCTTAGATGAACAGATGAAATACAGTAAAAATGGTGCTGTTTTAAATGAATTCAATTCACATTTTCTTCCTAAAAAAAGACTGCCTGTTGCCATTCTCTGAAGGCACTTGTAGTGGGATGAGCAATATGAATAATTAAGGAAAATGGGTATGTGTGCTCCAAGAGGAGACAATTTTGGTATTGAACATCCTTTATTCTTACATTTCTAAGATGAACTAAAAGGACTTTTCATTTCTCTAGATTTCTCCAGATTTCCCATCCTTAACATTGTACAGCATGCCTTTTCTCCCATCTTAATGACATCCCAAACTTTTGTTGAAAATAATTGATTGAATTTAAATTTCCTTAAAAGTTTAAGAGGTAATGTTACAGTATAAATTTCCTACCAAACACTAAGTAGGGAAATATCCATTAGTGAAATTAACTACAGTTTCTAGGTAGCTAACAATGTGCAGTATACAGTAGGGCATGGCTAATGAACACTGCAGTGGGTGATATTTCATTATACAAATTAATGCTCACATTTTAATGGGAAAGTCACATAATGAATCTCAGCTTCAGTGACAGCAATTAGAGACACAGATTGTCCCCTTCTGGACAAGGCACTGTTTAGCAATAAGCAGCTGTGTAAAAAGTCTTCAGGTTTACAACATATATATATGCTTTGGGGGAATTAGTGTACAGTTTATATTAATGTACTGAATCTTCCCTGCAAAGGAATAACCATATTTATCTCTCTGCATTTTAACTAAGTAAAGACATGTAAAAAGACTAAATAAATATTGCGGATAAGCTATAAATAAAGGAAAATATTCAATTATAAAACTTTATAAAAATTAGAATATTTTATTGTAATGCCTAGGGCATAATTGAGAAATCTTTAATAAACTGAGTGAAAACCACCAAAAGTCTGTCCTGTTACAGGGTAAGGGGTAGTTTTGTCATATATAATAGAGAAAAATCACTAGTAAAGGAAAGTAGTAAAGAGAAGAAGTTAACTAGTATTTCTGACAAACAGATTAATTGTGTGGTGAAACATGTGCAGGATCCAAAAATAATCCTACAGAACCTTTGATATTCCATTTGGTTTAAAAAGTGTGAAGTGAATGATTAGAATGATAAAAGAAATTACCATGTAAGAATAGGCATAATAATGAACTAATTAAACCATACAGCAATTCATTTCTAAAATATCTGCTGCACAATGGATAAAATAGGTTATCAATAACTGTTTCAATGGTAAAATAAAAAATGCTGGAAAATGTTTTCAATATTTTCATTAAGCAGTATTCTCTGGAATTATAAGATGTTTGATTTCATTTGCTTTGCATGAAAGCAAGCTGTAGCTTGTTTAGAAATGTATAGGATCAAATTGCAACTCTTATTGTCCGCGAGTGACTGTCAGAACCCCACTGCTGGCTGCCAGAGCGTTAGGTGCTGGGGTTCTGGTACCGATGCCCAGCCCTGCTGTACTGAGGAGCAGGGGGGCGTGCTCCACAAACTCCTTAAGAAATCTTATGTAAATGGGGGGGGGCATTCAGTGGGATAGAGGGGTGTAGGGCACAGTACAGATCTTTAAGAAGCTGCATGTTAAGTATGAAAAAGGAATAAAGAAGCCCACAGCACAATATAAATAGATATTTAAGAAGTACAGAGATTTGATAAGGGAAACTAAAAGTAATAGTAAAAATATGTATGTGGCTATTAGCGTTGTGGAGAATAGGGAAATATTCTGTAGATCTGGCAGGTTTAACAATTGGTGTCTTGCTAATACTGGACAAGAATGGATAAAAAATTATCAACCATGGTACAGAAGACTAAATACTCTTCTGCTCCATTCTCAGAAAGAAGCATGATGACTTTTATAAGCATTTCCCAATGATACAGTTCTGCCATTAAGTAATGAGGCTGTTATGCTGTAGCACACTATTTTTTAATATTTTTTTAGAACAAATGAGACTGGATAACTTACAGATAAAGAGTTTAAAACCCTGGCTGAAGAGCTCTCCAAATCGTTAAAGTTAATTTAAAAAAACAAGTCTGGGAACACAGAGCAAGTTCCAGAGTGCTAGTAGTAGGAAAAAAGCTCTGGCTATTCTAGCATTTCCAAAAAGAAAAAATATTAAGACCTTGAAGTTATAAATGGATTACCTTGACACAAGTCTGGGGTAAAATTACAGAATGAATTTGTTACCTAAGAAAGAATTGGTAGCATAGTTAATTCAACTTTATGACAGTAAATTTTATCAAGTTTCTCATTTTCTCTCAGGACTTGTGAAAGTAGCTTGTTCTATGTGACAATCCTCACCCCCCCCAAGAAAACCCAGTATAGAGATGAAGTGGCACATAAACTGGCATTCCACAGCAGTGCTTTCCACTCCATCTATTTGGTATTTCATCATTATTTGGAAGAGTATATAAAATCACTGTTGACAAAATTTACCAATGGCAAAAAAATGGTAAGATGCTAAAAATCACGGGGAGGCACTGATTAGTCACTTAGTCAAGTGGGCTCTTTTCAACAATATGAATTTTAAATCAGCAAAATGTAAAGGAACAAATACTAGAGGCATTGATGAACCAGGCATAGGATTGTGGTAGAGAAGCAACAGAATATAAGCTGTTAGTTGATTGCTATAGCTATGGATGTAAACAAGTCTTGGGCTATATAAGATTAATATCAAGTTGAAATTTCATCAAAGCTTTAGCGAGTACCCATCATTTAAAAGGACATTGAAATATTGGGAAGGGTGTTCCACTCAAGAGTGAGAGAAGGTGAAGAGGTGACTGGATTGCTGCCTGCAAGTACCTTCCTTAGGGAATAGATTTTTTTAACTAAAAAAATCTGTTTAGTGTAGCAGAGAAAAATGTAGCAATGTTCAGTAGTAGGAAGCAGACTCTGGACAAAATCAAGCTAGAGATGAGGCACACATTCTGAGTAGAGAAAATACTTAACCAGTCAGCAGTTTACCGAGGAACATGTTGGATTCTTCTTCATTGCTGTGAAGCAGAATATGTTTAAACTAAACCAAGTAAGTTTTGTTTGAAATTGTAGTTATGATTTGATGCAGAAATTGTCATGTGAGGGTCTTTGGCCTCTGTTGTACAGCAGATCAGACTAGATGATCATAATTGTCCCTTCTGGTCTCAAAATCTGTAAATCTATTTATAATCTGGCTGTGGTCTCCTCGCACAGCCCCTAGCAGATAATTCCTACGACTAGTATGATCAGAGTGCATTCTGAGCAGGACTGGTAGCTTGCTTAGATTATACATCTGTGTTGTTTATACAACCTGCTATACAAAAAGACCTGTTTCTACTGGGCAACATGTCTGTTTTCAGTTATCTACCAAGCTTTTATGCAGATTTTACAAGCAGCTTTGGATTTTTATTGTTTTACTGTATCCTGATATAAAATGGCTCTTGTGAGATGTCTTGTGTCTTGCAAACCAGAGCAGTAGATAAATCAGAACTCTGATTATGTTGCCCAGGCAAGTTATTCTTTATAAGACTTTTTTACCTTATTTTTTTTAATTGTACACAGTAGAATATTCTCTCTTTCTACTCCATTGTGAAAAGGTTTGCAGGGATGCAAAAAGGCCAGAGAATTAGCAAGATCAGGATGGTCATTGCCTTTGTGAACAATGAAAAATGACTCTTGGATATGAAATGCAGAAAACTATTTTGAAAAAATCATGTTCCCTCACTCCTACATGGAAACGTTAATTTATGTGAACTGATATTAAGTGTTAAATAACTCATCCAGACACTGCTCTTGGCAGTATTGCCAGGGTAGTCATTACACTAGGATGAATTCTCTGAAACCTTTCCTCAAAGTATGAGATACAAACAGGTTGTCTTCTAACAAGAATCATAGCCTGTCTCTCATGTCCCCTGTAGTATTTTTTGGACATGCACTATTGCATGCTGATAGAGTCCTGGAAATTAGGGATCCTTTGGGTTTTCCATTGAAACTGGCTTGGCTTTTGGTTAGTTTGGTTGAGGTTGAGTTGGGCTTTTTCCCCACAGCAGATTGTAACTCCGTTTTGTCATTTGTACAGGGACTTACACAGGGCATAGCTGGTTGTTAATTTGAATGGATGAAATAGCATCTGAATATCTGCCCAATTACTGAATTTAGGAAATACTGACACACTAAATTTAAAAGATTCAAAGATGATTTACTCCATCCTACTTGCTTCTCTCAATCCCTGCCCTCGAAACAGTAGCAGTTAAGATTGCTTTGAAGTAAACTAATCACTGCCAATATTTGGATCTAGAAGAGAAGAGAGAGGTTTTGAATAGTTCCCTTTGAACGATGTTATTTGGCCAGTCCTGTGCTGTGAAGGTGGCACACTGTGTTGCTACATGTTGAGTCCAATTTGAGACCTTCAGCTTCACATCTCATTTCTAGCCATGCAAGAGGTGGGAACACCACAGAGGCAGTGTACCAAGGCTGGGAGAGATTTGAACTTTTTACCACACTGTCTCAGTCGGTGTCTTCTTTCAGTCCAATGCTTATGGCGTTGGTGGCGAGCTGTGTCCAGATCTCTGCTGAAAGGAAGCTCAGTCAGTGGAGAGACCTTCAAGCAGAAAATGTGATGACTTCAAGGCTTAGCCATTCAGAATAAGAATATGTTGTTGTGCCCAGTGCTTTAGACTGAAGGTACTTTTAGAAGTACAAAATCTTACTAGTATTTACTGCAGTTAGCGTATTTTAACTCATACTGATTTTCACATACATTTACTGCTCTGAACACCGCCTGCATGTTTTTGGCAACATCGGTGCAACCTATACTGCACAGTCCGCCTCCTCCCTGCAGAAGCAGTTATCCAACGGTTGACATAGCACCTGCAATGCTGGGACACACTTTTTAATGGTGTCACTCGATGTGCAATGCAAACACACACGAAACTATCATTAGAATAGGAAGTGCTCAATATAATTGTGTTAAAGATTTCCATAAAGGCATAGGGGATGCTGAGAAAGAGCTTTTCAATTAAGAGGAGTGAAAATTCAAAAGTGAGAGCATTTAACCTTATAAAGTCTGGTACTTGTGTTTCACCAGCCTGATTGCTTCATAGGCAACACTTGAAATACCAAAGTTTTGTCAGAGGTCCCTATTGACTGTTGACAGTAACTGGTGGGACAAACATCAGAACAACAGAAAATGTCTTCAAAAATACTGCAGTATGTACATGCTATAAAAGCAGTATTAATATTTGTCCACGTTCTGACTGGCAGCACAGCTGTCAGAGTTTGCACGGTCCCAAACAGCCCTGCAGAAATGCCAGCACCAGGGAAGCCCAGACAGACATGATCCGTCTCAGTTTAGTGATTCTTGCACGTCAGTAGGAACTGGGTGTTTTTGCATGACTCCCACTGAAATGCAGCCCCTACTTCTCGTTGGTGGAGCATCAGAACTTAATTAGGTGATTGTAGAAGACTCAGAGTTTGCACTGAAATGTTTAAACCTGGTTTCTTCTGTTAAGCTGTGTGGACCCAGGCCTAAAGCATGAACCATGCTAATTACTACCTCTTCCTCTGCTGAACACCTCTTGTTTGAGGTGCTGCACTTTTCTCCTCTGAAAAGGTCGATTAATGTGGAGCTCTCATGTCTCACCATTTAGCTTTAGGATTACATTATGGATTTAGAATTTCCACCTCTTGTAATTTCCTTCAGCCCCGTCTGAGCTGCAGCAGGTACCCAGCTACTGTTCATGGTCGGTAAGCCTGCTGGCGCAGTGCTGTGTGGTCCTCCGAGTGTCCTGGTGTTGCAGTTCATTAGGACATTCCTGTGATCAGCGAGAGGAGCAGCTTCGCAAGTATTTACCAGCCTTTCAGTTGAGCCTGTAGCTGAAGTGTGACAAAACTTTGAAAGGCTTTCCATTTTGTTTTAAGCAGATTTTGAGGTGGCTAAAAAATGGGTAACTTTCCAGCTGGTTTGATGTGCTACATAATATTATATGCCATTTTTACTGTGGAGGAAGTTTTCAAAACACATATTTCGATTTGGAGAAGGTTTGCCTTTGTCTTTTGGATCACTTTGGAGAAAAAGCTACTTAGAGAAAACAGTTTCTTCTTCATGTTGAGTCCCTCATAGAACTAACTGCCAATACTGAGAGCTCGCATGCCTCCCAGGTTCCTGTCGCTTGCGGTGAGAATTTCCGTACTCCTCCCTTTGAAGGCAACTCTGCATTGCCAACAAGTGCTCTGCACAAATTTAGACGTGCATTTGCTTGGCTGTACCTTCTTTTTGGATATGTATTTATGATTGTGTGCAAATATTTATTATATGTGTAATATCTTCTACCTCTTTTAAAGTATAGGAAGAACAATAAAAGTTTAGTATGGGACTCAAATATATATTTAATTCATGAAAATCATCTTACATGTTTTAGAACTCTATTCAAGCTAATCCTAGAAAAGCGCTTATGATAGGTAAATTACACGTTTTACTACTTGAGCATTAGAAATGCCATTAGAACAAATTTAAAGGACTGCAAAAACCAGTAGATAATGCTAATTTCAAGTACAGAAACTAAATATATTTTGTACTTTTTTATTACCCGATTTCTTTTTTATTTTATTGACTACTTTTTATTTTAACTATATGTTCTTACATGCTGCAATCATAATGTAGTGTAATGATATTAATATTTTATAGAATCTGTATTTATAGTTCTTTATTTAGAAACAATGCAGTAGGTCTGCAGATCTTTGAATCCTTCTGGAATGGTGCCCTCCAAATAATGATAAATTACTTGTGCAGTATGCCATTTGCTAATTATATCCATGATTTACTGCAGAGCAAGACTTAAATCATTCATTTCAGTCTTGCGTAACAGTGCCATAAAATTTTTAGGTTTAAAAATGGTTTCCATGTGTATAATTTAAACAAATTTCAGAGCAATTGTATACACAAAATATTGCAACCATCCATTTGTTACATTCTTTGTCTCTCTTTTTTTTTTAGACTTGTACTTTTAATGATTACTGTGGTTGAAATTGTTATGCTTCATTTTCATAATCATAGCTTTTAATTCTACAACAGTTTTCTACATGTTAGATTAAGAAAAAGATGGCTAATTGTGTGTAGATACCATGTCATTCCTGAATAGCCCCACATTCTGGAAACCCGCTTTAGAAATATCCAGTTTATGAATTAGTCTTCAATTAAAGGCATTTCTTTTTTAAAAATGAATTATTAGCTGTAAGATCTTCTTGTTTTCAAGCAGCTAACGTGGATTTTTGTTTTTCTTCACTCATCCATACACCAAAGTACAGTTAATTCTCTGTGCTTTCCTCTTTATCTGTTCCTATTAGGTGAGAAGCCTTACAAGTGTCCACATTGTGATTATGCCGGTACTCAGTCTGCGTCCCTCAAATACCACTTGGAACGGCACCATCGGGAGCGACAGAATGGAGCAGGACCACTCTCTGGGCAGACTGCAAGTCAAGAACACAAAGATGAGACATCAAGTAAAAGTTCTGTGTTTATTAGACCAGATATTTTGAGAGGAGCCTTCAAGGGGCTTCCTGGTATCGATTTCCGAAGTGGCATGGTCTCGCAGCAGTGGACGTCAGGAATGCTGTCTTCTGGAGATCAGCAAGGACAAGCAGCTGGCATGTCATCTGAAGTATCTTCAGAAAATATGAAGAGTTCAGACATATCTTCCAAAGGAACACACTTCTCTGAACTTGGTCGTGCTTACCAGAACATGGTTGGGAACGGTGTGAACTTTCAAGGGTCTTTGCAAGCTTTCATGGACAGCTTTGTCCTAAGTTCTTTGAAGAAAGAAAAAGAAATGAAAGACAAAGCTCTATCAGATCCACTTTCGGCAAAAGCTCTGGGCTCAGATGGTGGTGAGGAAAAGATAAATAGCAAGTCCTCACAGCGAAAAACAGAGAAGTCACAATACGAACCTCTTGACTTATCCGTAAGGCCAGATGCAGCCTCCCTCCCAGGTTCATCTGTTACTGTGCAAGACAATATTGCTTGGCACGGCTGCTTATTTTGTTCCTTTACAACTTCATCTATGGAACTAATGGCTCTGCACCTCCAGGCCAATCACTTGGGCAAGGCTAAACGTAAAGACAACATCATAGGGAACAACAAAGACCAACCTAGAGAAGCTTCAGCCTCGGTTAATAAAGTGAGCTTGCTCCCCTCTTCTGTGCAGTCCAGCAAGGAGGCAGTAGTTTCAAACATGCTGAGCCAGCTGGACTCAGCTTCTGAGAAAATGACCCAAGGACAAAATAAAGAGACCCTGGGAGAGCAAAAGAGCACTGCCTGGCCCAGCCACATGGAATCCACTTTTTGTAATTTTACAACAGACTTCTATAAGCAGTTTGGTGTTTATCCTGGTGTTATTGGCACGGGAACACAAAATTCTTGCACCAGTAATGAATCCGAAATAAAAACACAATCCGAAGATGACCCAAATATTCTGCTCTCTGACTCTGTAAATAAAAGTGCTACTGATGACCTTTCTGACATAGCTTCATCTGAGGATATGGAATCTTCCAAGGAAGAAAACATTGAAGATGAGGACATTGACACAGAACCAGATATAATGAATAAGCAGTTGTCTGCCCTAAATAAAGAAAACCATGAAGGAGGCGACAATATACAAAGTGCAGTCACCTCACAACCGACACAAGGGCTCGTATCACCACTGCCGCAAGCGTCAGAAAAGCAGTGGCACAGTCAGAATCTTCTATCCTCCCATGAAACTGCACAAGGAGTGATGAAACCCGAACAAGTTCAGGGTCCACAGGTCCTGGAGAAGCAGATGAACATGTTGTCAGTCCTAAGAGCTTACAGCTCTGATGGCTTAGCAGCCTTTAATGGACTTGCAAGTAGCACAGCAACTAGTGGATGTATCAAGAGACCTGACTTGTGTGGTAAGTTTTAGACCTTCTTTTAGACCATTTCAGAAAACACTTGTGCAGAATCCTGAAGCTGCTCTTTAAATATACTTAGTCATGTTTGTTAGTAATACATTTTTTTAAATGTTAAACCCTGTGGGCCAAATTCTAGTCTTATATGTGGTCTACTCCATTGAAATCAGCAGTGCTGCATGCATATACTTATACAGGATTTTAGAAAGAACTTGCTTTTAAACTAGAGTAGCAGCAATATAGACTATCTGTGCTAGTGGCATCTGAAGGGGATACTTACTGCTTTAGCATACTCAAAGGAGGAAAAAGTTCTAAAAAATTTACATGGTAACTTGCAAACTTTTCAGTATTTTGATATAAGTAAGAACCCAAGAAAAACACTGGATGCTTTGCCAAGCAAACCTTGCTTTCTCTTTTTTTTTTCTTTCCTTTTTCTTTCTTTCCTTTTTTTTTCTTTCCTTTTTCTTTCTTTGAATTGGGGTGTGTTCAATTACCACAATATTAATGAAATCAAAGGCCAAGTGGCTGGAATTTGTCTACCTGTGGTGAAGAGACTGGTTTGTTTTGTTTTTTTTTCTTTTCTTTCCTTCCCCCTTTTTTTTTCCACTTACACTTTTCTGGTTGTGGCACCCATACAGTAGTTGCCTGTGACCATTTTCACTATTCTAACCAGAAGTTGTGCAAATTGTGGTTTGCCTAATTAAGAATATGCCTCCAGGTAATTAAAAAAAACCCTACACACCAAACAAACAAAACCACCTTTTACCCTTGTTAGTCTCTGATTTACAAAACTGCAGTTTTGCTTCCTCATATCACACACATCGCATCTGACAAAAATGAAAGTTACATCTATTAGGAACAAATAAGAATGAGGATTTTTCAATATATCAGCATAATATTCAATATTCAATTTTGTCAGCATAGTTCTTGTTCTAAAGACATTAGAATGTAAATCCTTTGAAAAAGGAAAACTTTGAAAAGCAGAGTTAGCAAAGGACACACAAACCTTAGTAATGCTCATTTCACTTAACCCTCAAACTAATCAGAAAACTCTTTGTCAGAGCTGAATATGCACAATAAAATGTATTCAAGTTAAAAAAAAAAGAAAAGTAAATGTAATCAACAGTTAGAAAGCCTGACAAATTAAAAGGAAACCTTAAATCTGCAAACACTTAAGAGTGGTTACCCTGGTTAACTTAAGGTTAGTGGGAACTTTGTTTGACTTTGCTGTGATAGTATATGTGCTTAAAGCCATAACCCCTTCTTCAGGCCCCTCTCTGTTTTTCCAAGTGTAGTAGTTGGTCTGATAAAAAGGTCTGATTTCTCTTCACAAAATTTTTCTCACTTGTATTCTTAGAACATTTTCGCTTCACAATATTGTCATTACTTAAAGCAAATCACTAGCCCAAGTATCTGCATGGCCTTACTGGCAAACTTCTGTGTCTCAGTGCACTAAGAACCAATTCAGATAGTTGGAAATATTTCCAGATTCTTCAAAATCAGCAGTTACATTACTGATATTTTGAAAATAGTTGATAGTTTATTTAATTTGCAGCCTACTTAGATTTTTTTTTTCCCTCTCAGTCTGTGGAGTGCAATCAATCAGTTAAAAAAAAAAATACAGCAGAGAAATGACTCTCTAAACAAACAAGTAAAAAAAATCAGAGAACTAAGATTAGTTGCTTTCTACAAACTATCTTTATACTTCTTCCCAGACATAAGATTTTTAAAACAACAAAAAACCCCTCTAACATTATTATTGAAATGAGGTCATGTTACTTCCATTAGTTTTTTGTTTCATCTTCCAATCAATTCAACAGAAATTTTATGATGGCTTGAGTTTATATGATTTTAAAGACCATATCCCTTTCACAAGCTCTGCCCAGTGATAATGGATTTGACTTGAAGTATGAAGGAAAAAAAACCAACAGAAGCTTGTCTGTTCTACTTTTTAAGCCATTTTTTAATGGAAAATGCAGTGCGAGTCCTCTCTCCCCCCTCCAAAAATAGCTTTTTAAAATACTTTACTGACATTCTATTGAGTGTTTGCAGAATAGAAGTATTAAGGTTGACTATTTAAATGTATTATTTCATTTTTCTCAACATCTCACAGCAAAAGTGGATGATTATGAACAAGCCCTGTGTCAGTAGTTCTTTTTATTTGGTTGGCTTGGACATCGCTCACTTAAAAGTAGTGGTTTTGGGGAGTTTTCATTTTCTCAGTGACATTGTGTACTGTGAAATCACACTCCATCTGTGCGTGCTAGTGCAGGGAATCTCACCTGATGTTTCTGTGCTGGCAGATTAGCCATCGGGAGCACCCTGTTCCTTTGTTAGCTTTCCTTGCCTCTTGCACAAAGCCCATGACCTTACTCATGGTTCCCTTTGTCTCTTCTACTGCCCGAGAGATCAGAAAACTTGAAACACATCTCCAGCACCGATTCCAGGGCATGATTTTCATGTCCCTTTGTATTTTGGGAGACTCTCTGAGCATTTGCCTTTCTTTTTACAGCCAATGATGTGTGGGTTGTTGACATCTCAAGAGAGAACACTGATACACTTGATACACTCCTTGTGCAATCCAGACAGCAAGGCGTGGTGCTCTTTCTGCAGTCAGAATACAGTGGAAATAGAACTGAAATAAAATATCTCAGCTTCAGTTAGCTGAGATTGCATCTTTGATTGGCCACTCTAATTGAGTTAAATTTCTGGCTGCATAAAAACAAGCCGGGACTTTCAGTGATCCATGTGGATCATTTTTAGTTGGCAGATTTTACCTTAAGATAATGGGTCAGTTTTTAAGCACAAATCCTGGCACAAAAGGGGTTTAATTTCTCGAGGAGAATGCCACCAACTCACATTGTTGTTTTGGAAAGGCTCAACGCATGGGGGAAGCAGTCCTCAGTTTCCTTATATGTAAAATGAGAGAGACTGATGATGTACACATAATTCATTTATGCTCCTATCATGCTTCAGGCTGTAAGGATGAAAGACACAATTAGGAAAGAACCATAATTACTGCATAATACAGAAATTTCCATGTCAAAATGCTGCTGAGAAAAATCACAATTTTTTGTAATATTTCTCTTTTACATATAGAGCAGAATAGGGAAGAACAGAAAGAAAGAAAAAAATACCATTGATGAATTTAGAGTTACTCCTGACTTGTACTTGGTTTTGGAGTCTCCAAGTGACTACACTTGTGAGCCAATCTTGTTAATCTTTGCTACCACGCAGCTTCGGAGAAGACAACGTGACTTTCCTTGCTGCTTGGCAGGCAGTAGCCCAGCATGGAGGGGAAGGCCAGAGTGATGGCTCCTTAGCTTGGTGGCTATCTTGAGCATCATGTACTCTGCTTTCACAGCTCTTGCTCATTTCAGAAGTTATGCTCAGAGGTTCTAGACCTACTTTGTACTTAAGTTTTGGAAGATCTGTTTTCCTTTCCATTTATACTCTTCTCTTTCTTTGCTTGTCCTCCCATATACAAATAGTTGTATCGCAATAGTGTTCTACCTCCTGTTCCAAGTCATTAATTTACATGTGATTTACACAGCATCTATTTATGACAAGACCCTTTCCTTGCTCTTTCTCATCCCCTTTAAATTTTTCTGCTTTGTGTCTGAGATGGTTAAAACTTGTATTTTCTGCCTGGGAAGTAGTTCGCTTTCAAAGAAGAGCTGGTAGGCTACAGAGCTATTGGCCAGAGATAGTCCTGGGCATTACCTGGCTGCTTAATGGGTTAGTGCTATTGAATCCACACTTAATGATGTCCAAAAGTATTAGTTCCATGTTGTCTCTATAAGTCTAATTTGCTTCCATTCAGGCTTGCTTTCCTCTGCAATTAGTGCTGTTTTCTCCTGCATAGGCTCCACCCCATTGTCACTTCTTTCACTGTATGAAACAGAGCAGGGTCCTTCTGATGTGTGGCAGTAGCTTTGGAGTTCTGATCCTGCAAAGGGCTCAGCACTTTCAGTTTCCTTCGGAGCAGAAAGCCTTCGACGTTGCACAGAATTATTAAAATGTTCAGCATTGTAACTTTCTGAAATACCTTCCAAATGCGGAACTGCAGCACAGACAAGAGGGCTGGGCAAGGGGAAGATCGATTGTGGCAGATTATTACAGCTTTATTGTCACATAATTATAGTGCTCTACCCCAATGTTTAAATAGTGAATTTAGTCATCGTAAATTGCTTATTGCCACAGGTGTCAAAACCAAAAAGATTATAATGCTAACCCCTTCAGAACTACCACCAACATATAAAACACAGAAAAAGATCTTTAATTGTTTGTGGTGGCTTCGCTTGAATCCTTGTTGCAGCTCTTTTAAATTATAAAATCCGTAGTAAACAGAAGCAAAAGGCCTGATATATCCAAGCTCTAGGACCGCTATGAGGCAGTGGAAGGTCATCCTACTGCTGCAAGTTGTAGCACTCCTGCCCATTTCACATATCTTGTAACGCGTTTCAGTAACCTGAATTTTTGCCCTGATCTGCACGTTGAAGGAGTAACCAGAATATTCTTTTTCCTTCAAGGCAGAATGAAATGATATGGAAGTTTTGCTGCAGACTTTTCTTTACCCCATTATGGTGATGTTGAAGAGGTTTCTTTAGTTCAGTTAGGAGGTCCAAGGCCAGCTTTTAGCTTACAAACTGTACTGCTGCACGGGAGATCAGCACCTCGGCCCCACGCCTGGGTTTCAGCCGCACTTCTGGATGTCGCAGTGCCATTTGCATGGCAATATCAAACCAAACTCATATGGCTTGCTTCCTTTTTTTAATTAACTGGGAATGCCAGTGATCCACTGAAGTTTGTGCTGCTGGATAAAAGGGCCGGTCTGTGAATAGCATTGTATTTGCCAAATGGTTCGCTAGTCATTTCAGTACAAACAAATGGATGGTGTCTGTAAGTCTGCAAACACTGTTGACATTTAGCCTTGTTTATGTTACTTTCCTTTTGCTGCATATTTTTGGCTAGAAAAGATACTGTCTGAATCAACACTGACTTCCTAAGCAGAAGCTAAGGACCCAGTCTTGCATCCCTCATTCTCGATGAGTGGGACTACTTACATGACTAAGGATTGCAGAATCAGGTCCTATGTTTATTTGACTTTAAATTTCGTTGCTCTATTCATGTAATTTAATTTGCTTGTATTTTGTTGTATCAGAAACCGGTCAGGTGATAAGTTTGGTGTCACCATTTTGTTTACTGTTGAAAACCTTTATTTCATACCATTTTTCATATTGCGGTGTAACATTCCCATTCCATTTATGTTTCTGGAAATTAACCCCTAAAATATCTGATTCAGCTACATGCTGAGTACCTTGTTCCCAGTGAAACTGGAGGCATTCAGTCCCTCCTAGCACCAGATCTGAAAGGGGGATTGTGTTTGCAAAAGGAGGCCTTGGTATGTGCCTTGATTTCAGACATCAGTGGCCAGCCGCACCACGGCAAATCCCTAGCACAGAAAGGCTTTTCTTTTCTTTGCAGAGACAAAATAATGATGTAAGCTTAGAACTGAATGATTTTACTCAAAGTTTCATCTCCCAAACAATATATTCTTATTGTTTTTGTCATATCCAGGTCGAATTTAAATTATAATTTAGGATTAGGCAGAGGCATAGAGATGTTTCCAGATCTTTCCAAAGTGAGACAATGCTCCGGTTTGTGTTTTGGTTCAGGAATACATATTCTGGTGTCTGAGGTATAGTATTTCCTATAACTACTCGTAAACACAAACAATTTAGACATCCTTGTAAGTCAAAACTAAGTGTACAATTAATACCTATTATGAGGCCAATTTTAAACAATTAATTTGACAGCAATTATAATTTTATGTTACGGGCTTTCAGAAATAAATAACCAAATTCATCTTTGTAATCTAAGGAACTTAGGATATCTTTATGCAGAGATGATCTTGTTATGCACAGTATTGCATATCTGGAATTTCTGGGGTTTGCTCCCACCTATCTAGATACTTGTAGTGCCAGGGATAAATAATTACCTGAGGCTTATTAATTGTTTCAGCAAAGAAAAAAATATATACCTTAAGTGTAAGCAGTAATATATGTATACACAGTACATCCACAATATATAACAAACCATCATAATAGTACAAAAATAGAGGTCCTGAATATGTTCTGTTATTTATGTGTTTGGCAAGCTTAGGGAAAGGACTTTAGTATGAGTGAAAATTCTCTTAACATTTTTAAGGTTATTTATTGTCATTTCTATTTGAGTTTTTAATGGTCCTGTATTTTGTAATGCTTTAGCAGGAAAAAATACTGTAGTTATCTTTTTTCATATTCTTTAAGCAATATTTCTAGCTTAATATATTGTGCCAGGTTTTCCAATATTAACCAAGAAAGACAGTAAAATTCAATGAACAGCACTCTGACATCCACAATTTAAAACCTGTGATTGAAGTGAAATGTGTAAACTTCTAGTGGGTTATCATGTGCTTTGGAATAGAGTATTGTTGGAAGTAATTAGAAATTATATTAAGGTTTCCTGGTAATGAAGGTATGTAAGTTTTATTAATTGTTGCTTTCTGAATAAGTGTCAAACTATATCTTTAAATGTATATGGAGTTACAAGTTAGGTCACTTCTGAATGGAATGTAAAACAATACTAAAATGCTTCAATAACTTATCTCAGTGTTGCTAATAAAAAAAAAAGCTGTTAACCATTAGTGCAGTTTTGAGTCATTTTGTTAATTCATTCAAGAAAACTCTCTGAGAAACTGTTGTCCCTTTTGGTAGACCAAAGACCACTCGTGCAATCCACAGTAGTTTGATGCTTTGAGAGGCAAACTCTGCAAAGCTCCTTGTTGGCCTTTGTAAAGGATCTTTCTTAAAAATGCAGTCTTCTAAGGAAGGAGTGGTTTGTCGTTAGAACGATGCCACGTACGGCTAGGCAGGTATACGAGGGGGGCATTAGATTTGTTTCCTCTGTCACAGAAAATACCTTGGGAATGTGGCACCTGTTTCTCCTCTGGCACTAGTAAAATCCAGCAAAAGTTTTTGTGGAGGCCACCGGGTTAAAAACGAGTACTGTGGGATGGATTAAGTGTGTAAGTATTAGTGCCTGGGTGCTTGGCCAGGGTGAGCTACATGTTTGGGTCCAGTCCTGCAGCTGGAAATACAGCCGTAGTGAGTCATGGGCATACGACGTCTATCCCAGCGGAGAAATACCAGGAGCATGCAGCCCGTGAGTGATCTTTCTTGGTTAATCTTGCCTAGCCTTACGTGAAGTCAGAGTCTTCAGTACTGCAGATAGCACTGAACTCTCCTCCTTGTTTCCCACGAGAGGACTGCGCACTAAGCATCCCGAGACTAGCCTCACCGCTCAGACCTGCGGGCGACTCACCCAGAATAAGCAAGCATAGGATAACCAGCAACCAGTTGCATCAGTCCCAGTAGTGCCACTCGGGTCTATGGTAAGTGTTTCCAGGATGGGACCCATAGGAGGTGGCCTGTTGTTTGGTGCACCACTGAGTACACGATGGAGGCTAAAGGAAAACATGAGGAGGGCTCCCAGTGTCACATCCTCATTAATGCTGTCAGTTCTGAATAGCATATCGGTACTTTTTCTTTATTCCTCCAAAACACCATGAGTCAGGACCTGACATTTTAGTGTTCTGTGTCATACTGAGAAAAATCTGTAGTTCAGCAGTAGGACAATTATATTATTTTGGAAGGGCTAGAAATAATACAGCATTTGTGAGACAACTGTAACATTTATCCAGACTCAGTGTGAGATTGTTCTTCCTTTTATTTGGAGAACACTTCCAAAAAAGTATCAACTAGGAGCAAAGGAAAAGAAAAAAAAAGAAAAAGTGGCAATTATGAATCCATTTAACCCCCATAGGGTATAATCTCATCTTGTGTAATACCGCTGGCTGTTATAAGCCTAAACTTCTATGCAGTGAGCTGTGAATATAGTCCTTATTGTCCTGTGGGCAATATGACTAAGGAAAAAATATCTCTGTACTACAATGGAGCATTTGTCTGAATGGCGCAACCTAAGGTCCATAACATCAAATCTAAAGTTGTAATTATACAGCTGCAGTCACACCACTCAAGTGAAGGCTGTGTCAGCACTTGCATTATATAAGAAATCCTCTTTTCAAGGGTTGATGAGTCATATGCAAAAAACATTTCTCACTAAACAATTGTTCTAGTTGTTCCAAAGCAATGTCTAGCTACGGACCTTTCCCCAGTAAGACGTGGTTGTGTCTTCTGCAGCGTGCCATGGCTTAACCTGGCAGTTCATTTGCTAATGAATCTACCTTTTCTGAGCTAGGAAGTTACCTGGCAGGTCTGGGGCTTTGTGCATTTTTCTTATTGTCAAAACATAACGTGGTGGGGAAAAACCCGGCGTGGGTAAAGTCTTCACCAGCAAGGGTTATACCAGGTGAAACATGTCTTTCTCAGACATTATCAAGTTAGGATTTTTTTTCCCTGCTTGTCATCCCCAACGTTGATTTAAGGTCTCTGATCTAAACACTTCCCTGGAAGGCATCGTCACGATTGTGTTTTTTGAGACGCCTTGAAATCGAGCCTTTCAAGCTCACAGTGCCTGTTGCTGCCATTTGAAGCAGCCGCACGTTTGCTGGGCAGGAGCAGGCAGGAAAGGGGTTTCTTTACAGCAGCACCACAGAGGTGAACTAGGAGCGCTATGAACCCCTCCCACACGGGTGTAGAAGGAATACGTTTAGGATCGAGCCCAAATACCGGAAACCACAACAATTTCCCTACCGCACGGGGTCTCTAGGTAGGTGTGCTGGCTGCCAGTGACTTCAGCGAGCAGACGCCCCTGCCCGGAGCGTTGCCATTTGCAAACAGGTGTTTCTACAGCCGCCCCCACGTCAGGCGCTCGCACCCACAGCCGCCTAACCCGCCCCATTGTCCGTGGAGCGAGACGCGGGCCAGCAAGTTTCTTTAAGCCGATCTCCTCTGATCCGGGGCGTCTGTAGCACCGCTCCTTGCATAGAACAGCCATTGTTCTGCTCGCAGAGCAACAGTGGGGTAGAAAATAGCATGCCATGCTGGGGATCAGAGAGGGAATTGTTCCTTAATTATCTCTTACTGAAGGAAAAACCCAAGGCATGTCCCGGTATGTGCCGTGACTCTGGTAGAATTCGAGTCTTATAAATATGACTTGGAGAGGGGGACTCATGTTCAGAAGCTGGCAGCCCTCGCTCCTCCTGCAAGTCTACCTGTGATTCTCTCACTGACCATGCAAAAAAATAAGTTTTTCGCTTTGGATTCTCCATTGTGAAATAGAAAATAATAGTACTTATCTCCCTGGTAGGAGTGCTGTGAGGATAAATGAATTAATTAATGTTTGTAAAGCACTTTGAAGATGGAGAACATTATATAAGCCCTCAGTGTATAAACGCTTCCTTCTCTGATATAACTACAGTAAGCTATAAAAATTTATTGATGAAAATAAACGCACATTTAAAATATGTGTTGGGTGTGTACATCCCTTTTATATCCCAGCAGCTCGGCTTCCTGCGCAGCACGGTGCGGCGAACCTGGTGCCGAAACCTGCCTTCAGCCGCGGCCCTACCTGCGCCAAGCGGCCGGCGCTCGGGGCTCTCTGCGCCCGCAGGAGCTTTGCCGTGTTTTGACCATAATGTCTTCCCACCGAATTTTGGCCTCGGGGCTCTCGGGGTGCCAGCTGGGTTGAGCCACCGGTTTCTGACCGTTGCCGCAGCACGCCAGCCCCAGCGCCGGGGCCCGAGTGGGTGATGGCTCAGCGGTGTGTCCGAGGGCTTGCTCGGCCCCAGCCTGCGCGAACAGGCCCTCGTCAGGCCCGAGGACTTGCCACGCTCCCTGCCACGGTTTGTCCCCCCCTTTTCGGCGTCAGTGTGACGCTGTGCTTGGTCCCCGCAGTGCTCGGCGTTCCCGCCCGCTGGTCTGGTGGCTGAACTGGCTGTTGTGTGGGTTTTAATTGAACGGCGGTGACTTCGATTCACTACTTGTACTTTAAAATTTTTATTGCCTGCTTCCCAGTGTTACCGTGCTGGATTAGTCCTTGCCGCTTCCCTTTGTATTATTCTTTTTTTTTTATTCAAGCCAGGAAGCGCATTTGGTCCCGAGCAGCTCCCATGTTTAACAAGGCAAGTTAAGAGGATGCAGGGAAGGAAAACCAACGCTTCAGCCATGTAGAGACATTTATCAAGAGAGACGGATAAGAAAAGGTTTGTGCGTTGAATGGACATGTTAAAGACAAACTTCAGGATTTCTCGGGGGCTCTCCTCAGTTCACATAGATCGGTTTGTGGGCCTTAGGAGAAAGGGCCACGTTAGCCCTAACTGTGTCCTTTTCCACTTGTCCCTTTGCTCATCTAACCCTGGTCCTGCCCGTGTGCTTGGTTTGCTTGTAAATCCTTTCCAATCTTCCCGGTAAACCTGTTGCTAGTTTAGCCGGCCAGTTGGAGCACGGAGGAGCGCGGTGCGCCGCTCCTGCGGGTGCACAGGATGGCGAGCCCCTCGCCCCGCTCCCTGTCGCGGGGTGGGGGGAAGCTGAGGGCTCCGCTCTCCCTGCTGGGAGTTTGAAGGGGGCGACAGCTTTTGCCCAGCAAAGTCTGCTCCCATGCTGTGTTCACCCTGATGCCAAATGCACTGAGATGCTTCACTGGCACAGCCAGACATCCCAAGCTCAGCCCAGCACCAACGCGCACCCAGCGGTGCGGCTGATCTCATCCCCTAGCATGAGAACTATTTAATAACGGGAGGGTTTATGGGTGCATTCGCTATCCATTACAGAACTGTACGTTGGGGTGAAAAAACAAAACACCGCCAAACCAGAAAAGCTTTCCCAAAGGATAGAGGTGGGAATCCCATTAACATGACGGCTCCCTCTTTAGTTGCCAAAATGATTGGCAGTTGGATAAGGTCAGAAGATGAAAACCAAGCCATGGGGGACAGAGCAGGGAGGGGAGGGGGCCAATCAGTTGAATAAAAAACTGAGTGTCAGCGCTGGGGAAGGCGAAAACCAGCACTCCCACTAGAAAAATCCTCACCCTCTGCTCCCCTACTGTTTGTTTGGGGAAAATGCTGCAGCTTAATCAGAATTATTTACAAGATAATGGTCCATTGTTTGTAGTAAGACAGATGCTGTCTGTGGGAATTTGGTGTTTTATGCTCTATGCATTACAGTGCCATTGCTGTGTACAGATGGGATCACAGTGGTATTGTTGTTATCCACTTTTTGGAAATTTGGAGGATCCTTACCGTGAAAGGAGGATCCTTAAGTAGAAGAAGAAAGAGTTTTCTCAGGCTTAGAACTGGCATTTCTCTTTAGGTAGGATTGTGTTCATATGTGTATGGGAGAAGAAGAGGACAAGGTGGAAGCACTTTGCTGGAGACCCATAGCATGAAGGGTCCCTGGGATGACTATATCTGGCGGTGGTAGACATTAATTCAACAGATGGATGGATCCTCTGTGTCTTTCCAAAGGCGAGGAGAGACGTCCTGGTGGGGTGTATCAGTACCGCCTCCTTTGCTGGTGGCTGGCAGGGCCAGTTGCTTAGAAGACAGAGTGGTGTGAGAGGTACACGAATGTGTCTGTACGAGAGCAGGGCTCGCTTGTGGAGTAATCGTCCTCTGGTTGTGTGATTGCAACGTGTGGCGTTCCCTGCCGTCCTCCCCATGCTGCAAGTTAAACACTTCTGTTTCATCAGAAAATTTCATCCTGAAGATGTTGTGGGTGAAACTGTGTGAAAGGAAAATTAGATTTTTCACTGGATTCATACTGAAAAAAAGAATTAAAAACCCAAGGAGAAAAATCTTTATTTATTTAGAAGATCAAATGCAAGATTTTTTTATTTTTTTTTTAAATTTGTTTAATCCCAGCAGAAGCTCTATTTCCATAAGTGTCCCCTCTGGCCCACATAGACAGTTCAAGGTGAAGGCCCAGAGCCCTGCAAAGGGGACAAGCCTGTGACATGCAGGTGGGTGACCCAGTGCCATGTGAGAATTGCTGCATCTGGGAAAAATAGGGAGCTCTGGAGAGGCCAGTGGAGATGGCTGCCTCCATCGGCACGTCATCTCACCTGCTGCCTGGGTCTGTCTCAGCAAAGCATGGGGACAGCAGCGCCCACAGCTCTTTCCCATGACCCTGGGATGAGAGGACCAGGACCACGCCATGCAGAGCTCTGCAGTGCTGTGCCTCTCAGGAGCAAACCCTGCCTTGCCTTTTCTACCTGAACCACTGAAGCCTGAGAGATAAGTTCCTCCCTGGGTCACTGCACTTTGGAGCATGACCTGCAAGCAAGGTGCAGGACAAGGGGGTGGAGGGTGCCTGGGTGGGTGTGGGTGCATGTGTGTGTGCACGCACTTCCTCTCTCAAAAATCTGCTTTTAGTGTGCAATAGCTCACATATTACCTCGGCAGAGACCGGTGTGCACCAAAGGCAACTGAGAGACGACAAATGACCAGAAAGGCTCCAGAGGGGATTTTGAGCATCCACGTCTGGTATCCCAAGATCCATTAGCTTTCAGGTAAAACGGAAAACAATCACCGTCTTTTTCTATACAAGATAATTAAGCTGTCTTTCCATCGCTGAAAAGTACCTGAGTTTCCCCAGAGAAAGCAGAGGGCCTAGGGAGAGGGAGTGAGACAGGGAAGGGCAAGGAATGGCTGATTCACATCTTTTGGGGTCCATGCAGCTGGAAGGGGGGTTCCAACATCAGCATGACCTCCTCTGGGTGGGCTCCCCCCGAAAGGGGTGGTGGGAGGAGGCAGCTCCCAAGTCGTCCCTTCCCTCTGGGCTCAGTGTGCTGCCAGGGACGGGGCCGATAGCATCAGATCACAAGTGGAAACCACTTTGCCCCAGAAGAGGGATCTCCTCTGCCTTTTGTGAGACAGTTTTCCAAGAATACCCTGGAAGGGTTAGATGGGCACGGCAGATTGCCATTCCTGAGTGATTCATTTTCCCTAAGTGTCTCCGGTGGGATATGTACAGGGAGCTCGAAGTTTTTTCCTTCAAGTCAGCATTTATTTGCAAGATCTTAATTTTGTATTTCCTGACATTTAAACTTTTCAGCCTAATGTTCTAATAAGGATTCTGTCCGTCTGTCTAAATAAAGCTTCGTTCTAATGAGGACACCATCCATCTCCTGAGATGGAGCCGTAACGACTTCCAGGCTCAGTGTAATTTTAGCTAGGCTCCCTTCCCCACCCGCTTCTCCCCACAGCTCTTTGTTTGGGGTGTAAATTATCTGTTTTGGGACGAAGTTGTACAGGATTTCATTTTGGGTCAAGTGACTGAGCTATTGTGTGAGCCTCTGCTTTCTCTCTGAAAAGGGGGATTTTGCTCACTCCCAGTTGTATGTTCAGTGCCTGCTTATTTGCAATTTCTGTTCGTAAGACTGTGGGTTTTCATGCCAACGATTTTCTGTTTGAGTTATTGGAGTAGGGAGGTTGTGGGAGCATGCCAGTGTCAAAGGTTGTCGCTTGAATGATAATTAATAACATTATCAGACTGATTATGTGTTTAGATGTCCAGAATCAGGAGTGAATTGAACTTGTTAAATTTAATTCCTACCTCCGAACATCTGACTGTTTCCCGTGGCTGGGAGACTGGCGTGCTCACCAGTCTTGCATTTGCATAAAGGACAAAACCAGGAATTTGAAAGGGCAACAACTAATGAGAATTGCTGAAATTCTGGGCTTCTGGCGTTCATAGGGCTTCTCCGACGGCACCATCGCTCTGCAAGCTTTCGCCGGGGAGAAGAAAGCGCAGATCGGGTGCGCGATAATGTTTATAGACCCCGGTTTCATTCATTGTGTCAGCCGCTGACTGAAACGTCGAGTTATTTGAGATTGGAGATTATGTCTTTTAAGGTCCCGAAGAGCTGTTTCACATGCGACCGATTACCTCTGTCAGAGGCGGGAGAGCCGGGTCCCACCTCGGTGGGTGGGATCTGAACCCATGCTTTCAGAGGTCAATAACAGGGTTTTTAGACCTTTGTGCCTCTCGGTCCCTTATAGCCAGACCTTTTCTGTTAAAACTGTTTAAATTACAAACCAGTAATAAAAGGATCATATGTGTTTCCCACTGAACAGGTTCTTTAAGGCTATTATGATAATTAAAAACATATGGTGCCTACACAAGTCAGAGGGAAACCACAGATGTACAAATTAGGTATTATATAAGGTTTTTCTTCTTTGCCCTTTCAAAAACGACAAGCCAAGGAAGCACAAAGAGATAAAGATGGTAAATTTTTGGAGATGGTAGGTAGCATTTTGGATTTTTAATCATGAAATATGTAAGCCTCCTGTCTTATACATAATCAGAGCAAACTCTTTCTAATACACAGGAAGAAAAAAACAGTAGCGTAAGACCGCAGTATTTATGGAAGGAATAAGGAAACACTTTGTTTCATGCAAGTTATTGGAGACCAGGAAACCTTTTGCATTTTTTATGATGTTTCCCTGCACAGACACGGAGGATTATATTTATTAAATATTGAATTATATTGAAATTGGATTGATGCAGCCAAAGAAGGACATTTCTTTGTATGCCATTTTTTCTCCTTTTAAAAAAGGGAAATGTACTGATATTGATTGCAGTACAAGTAGTCATTTGTTTTAATTTAAAAATATAGGATTGATTTTGAGAAGGTGATAAATACAGCTAATAAAAAAATTCAAAATGGGGATTTATAATGATTCTCTGTTAAGTCAATGGTTTAGTGAGGCTAACTTATAATAAAGGTAGAGACGTGCTGAACTATCCGTAGCTAATGGGTTATTTGCCATTTGATAGCGCTGCAAACTTGGTTTGCTGGGTCCTGCTACTAAAGGTAAAATTTATGCCATCTAATGCTCCTCGCTCCTTGTTTTGTCTGTCTTTTGCTCAAGTAGCAGCCAAGGGCCTGCCGGCTGGCGGAGGGCCCCTCGTGGGCAGGCGTGAGCAGATATCGCGTGGGGAGGGGCTCTCAGCAGCACCTGCGGGGGCCCTGCGGCCTGTAGCTCATCCTGCCGCAGGGAGCTCCAGGGTCACGCAGCACCCGCGTCTGCCTGGCACCTTGCGCTGCCTCCGGCCGCAGGACAGCCTCCCCTTCCCACCTGCGGCTGCGCCAGGCGCCATGCTGCGGGTGGGCACTCAGCATCCCGCCAGCACCAGGGACGAAGAACTCCGCTCCCGCGGCATCCTGGCACGGGGAGCATCCTGGCACGGGGAGCATCCTGGCACAGCGCGCGTGGTTGGGCTCGCCTCCCTCCTACCCCTACAGAGGGGATGCTGTTGGCCCACCAGCCCCCAGCACCACTGCCCGCCTGTGTCAGCCCCTGCTGCGGTGCGGCCGGTGGGACGCAGCCCCCGGCAATGCCACCCCAGGGCAGGCTGCCCGCATCTGCTGCGGGGATCTCACCCAGAGATGCAGCGCAGCATTCGGACGCCTGTTGCTCTGTTCACTTACGTTTTAGCCTGTGTTTTAGCATAAAATAGACAACTTTTTTTTTTCTTTATTACCCCCAAAGAAACTTTTAGAAGAGAAAAAAAAAGATCTAGGGAAGAAGAAGTCTGATGCTAATACTTCAGGTTTGCGGGAGTGGTGGCTGAGCAGGCATTTCTGACGAGAGGCTTTTCTTTTATTGAGTGAGTGATAGCAAACTCAGTGTTATTTCGCATGTAGGTATTACCATTTTAACTTTTACTGAGGTAAAATAACACCTTGTCACTCAGTGCAAATACCAATCACAAAATGAATTAATTGTAATAACTGTTGTCAACAGAACAAAAGACTTGTTGCTTTCCTAAGCAGATTTCAGTGCCACTGATAACTATATACAGAGGTTCCCATTGGGCTTATGCAGTGTATGCAGTCAGAACATAATTTCATCTGTCTTTCTCTGCACTTTGCTGTAAAAGTCTCAGAAACTGAGTTAAAAAACTGTATTTTTTACATATCACTAAGCATACACTTTTCCAGTGCTTATGATTTTTTTTTCTCAAAGAATCCCTAAACATTTTTATTAGTTAATTAACACTTTTTCATGGCTAATTTGTTAAAGAATTAACAAGCTTGTAACAGTCTGCAGAATCTGTTTATTCACCTTATGCCATGATGGACAGTTACTTTCAGAGAAAGTATGGGCAGCTTTTTTGCTATACAAACATATATTTTTGTTAATCTTTCCTCTTTAACTAGTCATCTTTATCCAAAACGAACAGTGCTGCCCCAATAGATGGATGAAGTTTCCTTTGAAAAGGGGGGAAGAGAGAAAAAATTAGCCAAGAAAAGCAAAATTCTTCATACTTGTGCTAACCATGAATTTATTCAAGCAAAGTTTGGGGGAGGGGGGGGAACTAATTAACTGATTTCACAAAGGAGCCTCAGTACAGCAGGAATCGGTGCCAATATGCTATACTCATTTTACACGGCTGTTTAGCTTAATAATCAAAAATACTATGGCATATCCTCTACATTTTACTGCAAATGCTATGTATTTTCTTAAAGAAACATACATTAGTATTACAGCCTGGGATAGTCATAGAGACCACTGACCATGGAGTAAAAACTCATCAGGAACTGACCCATAGAGCAATCAAAGTTCTATTCTGCATCCTTATTTAACAGAATATGTATTTTAGATTGCTTCCCCCTCTTCCCTTCTGAAGCATACCAACAGGCTTCATTGCTCCCTGCCTTCCCTGGTGGCAGAACCAGAAACTCAGATAAAATACACAGAAGATTAATTACCCATCTATCTTCCCCCAGACATAAGCCAGGCAGCAGGAAAAGGTGCCCTGTAACAGTGTGTAGGGGTAGGGCTCCCCGGCCCGTCGCTGGGGGAAGGGGTGAGAGGATAACGGAGCACCAGCGGAGCAGTCGTGCGTCGTTAACCCAGCACCAGGTCCTGCTGCTCTCACCTCACGCTTGATTAAGCCGGGGTGCAGCTTGCTGCTGCAGCACCCTCTTTGCAGGAGAGCAAGAAGTGCCTTGGAACCACAGTAAGACCTTCCTGAAACCTTCTCCTTTCTGAACCCAGGGGGCCTGGAGGGCCGGGAGCCTCGTGCAGCCCCTTTCTGGGCTGCGTAGCGTGTGGCAGTATTGCCGCACAGCCTTGGCAACAGGGAATTTCTGTGGTTTCCCCTCAAACCCTCTGCTGTCGACATTTGGTCTGTCTTTCTGGTTGGCAACTGCTGTCTCTTCAGCATCCAGTCGGTCAAATGTTTCTGCTTCTACCTGGACCTTGCTTTTGACGTGGGGAGCGCTGCTCTGCAGCTGCGACAGAGCATCCCTCTGCTGCCGCGTGGGCTCGTGGTGCGGGGGGAAGGACCAACTCGCTCACAGCTCTGGGCGGGTGACGTGTGACTCAGTGTAAGCTACAGCACATGTGTTCTCGCGGTCTTCTTTTTATTGTTTGAAGTAAACAGTCCTGAATGTACCGAAGTGACTTGTCCCTCGTGCACTTCCCATGGCAGCAGGGACTGGAATATCCGTGACAATTGTGCCGCAGCTTGAGTGGTTTTGTTTCAGCAGCCTTACACCAAGGCTATGGTTGTTCTTGCGTGGATGCACAGGGATGTGGGAAAGTGGCTCTGGGATGGCTGAGGTGGCTGGAGGCACTTAGTGCCACCATGCCTGGAGATGGGATGGTGGCTGGCGCGTCTCAGGGTGACCCGGTTTGTGCTCGGAGCAGCCTGCAGCCAGCACTGCCTGGGCTCCACCGCACCTCCGCCATCATTCCTCCCCTCCGCTTTACAGCTTGCCCGCTGAAGTAAAGTTTTAGAAGCAGGAAACATTGTGAGGAAGGTTGAC
Organism: Psophia crepitans; assembly: GCA_013399095.1. Lineage (NCBI taxonomy): Eukaryota > Metazoa > Chordata > Aves > Gruiformes > Psophiidae > Psophia > Psophia crepitans. The sequence continues at coordinate 1,661,261 of VWZZ01003047.1, forward strand.
TAGCAGCTTCTCCGTATTCTAACGCCGTGCGGGTGGGGATAGCAGCCATCCTTGCATGGACTCGTGGGGTGCCTTGAGGAAAACCTGGTGTTGGAGACCTGGAGCCAGGCTGGGCACAAGCAGCCCCGGTGGGACAGGAGGACATGTCCGTTCCCCCCTGCTGAGCCTGAGAGCGTGTGCTGTGCGAGGGAGGGGGCAGAGTGGAGCTCGTTACCCTGCCGTCTGCTGCCCCCCTGCCGCGCACCCGTTTATGTCCCAGTAAATCTGTTTGAAAGATAGAAAACACTCCCAGCCTCTCACGTAACACCGTCGCTTATTCTGACCGGTGCCTTTCGTTGCTGTAACGTGGCCGTCGTGTTCTTCCTCCGCCGTTGCTCTGAGTCCCGCTAATGACGGTGTTCCTCTGGAGCTGCGAATTCCTGCGCTTGGGGCCAGACGGCCCAGCCCGGCCGGGGCCTTCCCGCAGCAGTGCCCAGCGGTCCGGTGACCGGCAGGACGGGGACCCCCGGTACGTTCTGTTGTCAGAAGGGCTGATTTTGGGCTTGCTTCTCGGCCACCACTGCTCCGTGGGGCTTTCCCCTGCTCCTCTTTGGGTGATTAACTGCGGAAAGAAGCGTTTCTCCTTCCTGCAAGCCACTCCTCTCTCTCCCCGCTGCTTGGCACCAGTTGCTAATCAAAACAGGACTTTGATAGCCAAATGGCATTTGGCTGAGCCAAACACAAAGCTAGACACACAGGCTTCTTGTGATCAAGCGCTTTATTAATGTGAGGTTTAATGCAAGTTCATTCGCAGCATGTGGATCCAACGGTAAACATTCAACAATCTAATTCTGTAGCACTAGGTTTTATTTAGCATGAAAATATTCCAGGGTATGAAAAAGCAGCACTCGCTCTGCTTAAGAGTGCTGTTTCAAAGGATTTAGAAAATATTATTAATTTTTTTTGCTCTTTCCAGAGCAGAAGCATGTTAGCCTGTCAGTTTATAAAGGTGCGTGTGCTTTTTTTGGGTGCTTTTTTTTTTTTTTTTCTCTAAAGTTAAACAAGTGCACGGTCCCAAACTGGTAAACTTTTACAGTATTTTTGAAATTCACATTCATGTAATACCAGAATATTCCGAGAGACATTTTGGGGAAATTTGTAAAATAAATGCACTTCCTGGCAGAGACCTTGTACGCCAAGTTTTAGCCTGGGCTGCATTTTTACAGCTGAGTTATAAACCCCTGAAAAACAGGATTTATAATGGAAACGCTGACACAACCTTAACTATAGCATTGCTATCTGGTGCTGCTATAATATACTGTACGAAGAAATCAGTTCATTAGTTAGTTATAAACAAAGGACAGAGATAGTAAATTACAGTAGGTATTTCAGCAGTTTTCTATGTATTTATGACACAAAAATATGCAGCTGCATTTTATTTCTTGAGACAGTATTTAAGGATTTCAGATTTAATACACATTAGTTTGGTTATGCACATCGTGCATTTTGGTCTTGCTGTTCCCTCTTGTAGTTTTATTCATGGTATTTTCTTCTTTCTCTGTTGCTCATTAGAAAAATGTTAAAAATCCATTTTCATCTGATTAATAATAAAGCTGATCACATGTAACCTAATTTTCATTCACTGCTGCCCCTGTCTGTGGAGTCATATACAAAGTGACCTTTGAATCACCACTGGGCCCATAAAGCACAATAAGCACCATTGTCCTGTCAAAAATTGAAGATGTTTTACATCATTACAAAATTTAATGTTCCATCTTTTCAAATGCACTACTTTTCAAAGGCCACATTCCAATTGAAGCTCATTAAAATCAGACTCAAGTTTCCTGTGGTGGGGATGAGAAAGAGTTTCTCATGCATTCGGAGTAATATGAATCACTCTTTTAAAACAGATATGGTTACATATTAGTTTTGAAAGGTACAGTAACTGCTGAGCCTCCACTGTCTGCAACAGTGAGGCTTTTGTACTTATAAATCTAATAACTGCCTCCTGATCCCTTGTACTTCATCCACACTGTATCCTATTTACTTATGAATAAATCAACTTTCTAAATAAAATTGTTGTTCAAAAGTTCAGGGGTTGAATTATAGGAGTCTCTGGCTCAAAGCTTCTATTAAGGTTTTAGCAGACATCTGTAAAACTCTTGTTAAAAAAAATGGGTTTTTTTCTCAAAAGTCCTTCCTGAATACATTAGATTTGGAGGAGCAAATTCTTCTCTGGAGCAGTCCTTTAAAGTCCGTTGCATTACGCAGAGGCTGAATTTGCCTCCTAATCTTATGGAATAATTTCTCACAGTGTTTTATTTATAAAGCAAACAGAACTTTGATAAACTGATGGCTGAAGTGGGCTGTGCGCATCAGTGTATTGTCATGCTTGTACTGTGCTAATAGAGTTATACCCGGAATCGTGAAAATGCTCGGGTATTCGATGTAGCGTCATGAAAAGGCTGGTTGCCTCCCCATCCCGCTTCCCTTGCGAGAGGGACTGGCAAGCTTCACGTAGCTCCGTTTCCACAAACGAAACAAAAAAAGACAAGTAAGTTATTTCAAGCCTTTTAAGAGTTAATTTTGCACTACTATACATACACATACTGAATCTCGTACATATGAACGTACACACTCGTGCCCTATATTTATAAAGCAGATGTATATAAATATTATTGCACGTTTTGTTTACTATAGCTATTACATGATCTCTCATTACGTGGAAAGAGTTTTGTATATTGGTCACGTGAAATATAAACTGTGCCGCAAAACACAGTGCGTTAAAAATTTTATGAAGAATATAGACACAAATGTATGGCGAATACTATTTTCAACTGTTGACAGACCCTGAACATGTTTCCTCTAAGTTTATGATCATGAAAACACAGCTATAATTTGCCAGGCACTGTTGCAAGTGAGACAGAATGAGCAGGAATGTCAGTCTTTTATCAATATTGCATTAAGATGCTATTGCATTTTCAATATTCCTATTATAGCTCATTAACATGGTATATTAGCATAACACCACGTGACAAAGTCAGGTGCGTGCCGTTCTCACATTTTAGTTATAAGGTTTTTAATGCTGCGGTGATGTCAAAGCCCGGTCTGCGGATAACCAGAGCTATACAGAAGGCAGCTCTTACATAGATCAGGAATATGGAATACCATATGCTGGTATTCCTGCAGTACACTGATATCCCATTAAGCATTGAGATCTTGCCAGCCACAGTTCAATCATATTTTTACTATAGTATTGTACAACACCAGACATTCTCAGTTCTCATAGTCTGAGTTGTATTCTGTGTCACTGGACGCTGAGATAGTGCTGAACGGAATTCTTCAACTTTCCATGGTAATAGTAATCTTAACCTCATTTAACGCACAACTAGAAGTGGGATTCGATGATTCATAAAAATATAAATCATTGGATAAAGATGCTTTGTCTGACCGGCCTGTAATTGCTCGTGCTCTGACCTTCCTCTGGTCAGTCGTATCGTGTTTTCTGCATCATGTTTTAGTCTCAGCTTTTGTGGAGGTTCCTTCATTTGTTATTAATAATAATTATTAGTATTCATGATTTTATTAACTGGGTCTATCAGTAGATTGTTGAAAGTAGCAGGTATTTTCATTCTAGCCTATCCCTGTACGTAGATAAAATGAGCTGGTTTATCACCCGCTTCACGTGGGTTTGCTGCGAATGAAGTTTGGCGCTGGCCAGGTTTCCCAGCTCCTCCGCTGCTCAGCCCACCGCGGCGCTGCGACCGCTGGGGGAGGCCCTCGCTCCTGTTCGGCGGTGGCCTTCTGAAGAAGTGCGTGAAACCTTTCCTCTTCCCTCTGTAAAGCATGGACTTTCCCATTCTGCCGTTTACAACTCATATGGAAACGAGTAAACTTTGCAGCCTGCTAAGGGCCGCTTTATGAAGTGCTAAAAGGCTTTAAAGCAGGCATGCAGCCAGGCGGCCCTGCTGCCGGAGGCGGCCGTGGGCAGGTGGGCATCCCAGGGGGCTTCGCTCCTGCGCTGCCCGCTGGCACCCTAAGCGAGAATGGTCCCTTGTAGCAGAGCAATTTATGCCCTTTTGGGGTGGCCGCACCCCTGGGAGCCGCAGTGCCTCCAGCGGATGACAAGGAGAGCCCCTTCTTCCAACTGGTGAAGGCTTTTTTGGGTGTGGGCTCTGGGGCAGGTTCTCCCCAGGGCGGTGGGTGCTGGGCAGTGGTGCCACGTTAGCTCCCTCAAGGGGCTGCGTCCGCACCGGTGTGGTCCTGCCTTCCCCCAGCACCTTTTCCCTCTGCGAGGAGAGGCGCACGTCTCTTCTTTGATCATGATTTCTCTGTTTGACCTGCAGGAACACCCAACCTCTGAAAGTGACCTCAGAAATTGGAGAGCAATTCATTGTATAAAATAAAGCTTGAAATACTTTGCTCGTTCCACCTGACAAATGCTAAACTGTGCCTTTCCCACTTCCAGGATCGGTAGCGCAACCTCGGAGAACAGGAGTTGAGATTGCAGCCCTCGCTGCAGTTCAGTTCTCAGGTCACAGCCTCAACTGCAGTAATTAGTAACAAGCACCTGTAGGTACGAGAAAAAAGGGGCCACTTCTGATTCCTGTGTGCTCCTAGGAAGAGAGTTGAACAAAAAAAGGAAAACCAGATTGCTCTGCTCCTTTAACCCAGCTTGCACTTACTGAATCCAGAGCTGGTACTGCAAGTACTTGAAAGGATTAGGGTAGGTTATGAGGCATGCTGTGGCATAACAGCTCCCGAGCAGGCTGCACCGCTATTGTGCATCAGTCAGGAGAAGTGGAAAAGTACTGAGAGCAGAACTCTGAAGTGTCCTCTTGCAAGGAGCTTTCCTTAACCGTTTCTCTCACCTTCTGAAGAGCCTAGACTCTCAGGGAGACTGTTTTCTGGGCTGGGTCTTTATACCAGCCCACCTTTACTTTCTTTGTGTGGCTGATTGTCCAGAAGACATCTCCTGGTGCAGGAAATCAGGAGGTCTGTCTATTGAACATAGGTGGCTGCTGATGGTGGAGGAGAACATCCTCCACTTGTGACAATAGCGTGTGGAGTGAGTAGAAGATTGTTCCTTTGAGAAAAACTTTGGTCAGCCCACACTTGTCTATTTAAGGCAAGGCATTTAATCTGCATTTTCTGCAAACTTTACGTTTACATACTTTATTTGCCCCATTTAATTTTCTTAAGCGAAGACTATAGATAGGTATCTTTCTTAGGACCAGGCCTTTACTCCTTCTCATTTAGAGTGTTCTGCTGCCTACAGTGGGCACCATTAAAAATTCAGCATTTGTCCTCATCAGTAATTACTGTGAATAGGAAATAGCATGTTACTGTATAGCAGGAAGCGGTGGTTACAGGACTAAGAGTGTGGGGTGGTGCTCGCTGTGTGTACACCTTTAATAACATCTGCCTTAAGTCGATGTTTTCCATCTTGCACTCTTCCACAGCAGTGGATGCAAATGCAGACAGGCAATTTCTTTTGTCTTTAATGGGCTTTTCCCTGGAAAACATAACTCCTTATATTGTGTAAGCTTAGCTGGGAGTAGGTGCATTAACAGGGTCAGTAAAGATGTTACATCTGCAGAGTACACATGAATAAAGTTCTGAAATTCTCTAACAGGCAGAAAAGTTTCAGTTGTTAGTGGAGATTTATCTTGGTAAGCATAAATACATTTCAGTAACAACTTACTGAATAAGTGACTTATGTGCCAGAAAAACAAACAGTTGGTATGCAAGCAACATCCACGTTTTGGGAGGAGTGGCTTGCTCTTTTCTAGCTGTCTCATGTAAGGATTTTTTATTATTATTATTTTATTTTTTGCATCATATATTGTAGAGGGAAGGAACCTCTCTACTCCAACGGAGAAGACAGATCCATCCATATATACATTTCAAATTTAGGGTTGTGGTGTGGATGGCAGAAGAGCTCAATAGGCAATGCAAATGTAGACGTGCTAACTTGAAAACTAATACCAAAATTAGATTAGTAACTATGTAAGGCATGAATCTAAATATTGGTAACTAAGACCCTTAGGGTATGCAGGCATATTTTGAAATGACAGGTTCTGTGTGGTTTGTACACCATACATCTGACCATATTTCTGCCAGAGAGTAAGGAAGTCTACTGCTAAATGCTTCAAAGCCTTCTTCATCTCTTCAGAAACCCAGAAAATGCTCGTTGGCTGCTCTTGCCCATCCCATACACCCAGCTTATTCATCAGCAGACTAGATCATCATTACGATGATCTCATTCATTAGCAGACTAGATCATCTGGTGCTTCGAAACATCTTTTTGCAAAGTGCCTTGTCTTCAAAGTCCACGTTGCTGAGAGTGCCAGACTCTGCCATGGCTGCTTGGGACTTGAAAGTACTTCTCTGAACCAATGTGTTTTCTGATGAACGATCTCGATGTGCAGGAGAGACTCACATAAAAAGGGATGGGAAAATCCTGTAGGAATTGCAAATACAGCACCCAATGATGTTATTATAATGTAACTGCTTAGGGGATTGACAGGCTTCAAGGAGAGTTCACACATGACTGCTAAACTCAGTTTTAAAGCTGGGGCAGCTGTGGTAGAGTAGAGCAGGAGGGGGTACATGCATGTACATGCTAAAGGCGGGTCGGAATTACTCTGTAATTCTCAAAGAACATAGCAGACATTTTTTTCAGTCAAATTTTCTTTAGTACATTCAGTTATGAAGCTCTAAAGTTGTGTAGCAATTAACTGAGGAGTGCCGTCCAGTTAGAAGCTGAGAGAAACAAGGGTTTATTGAATGGCAAAAATGCGACTTTTCAGAGAAAAAAAAAAAAAAAGATACCATGCTTTTTCTCCAAGTATAAGAACATCCAGCTTAAATAGAGTATTCAATTTTTAATGAATTGGGCTCTTAGTGTCCTATGATCTATGGTTGAAGAACTAAAAAATGATAAATGCACGCACACAGCTGATGGGATTATACGTGGCATAGTTCCTTTGGAAGATATTCTTGTTTGTTTTTTTCAGTTTTCTGCTTAGATATATTCTTGATCATGGACATAAGCTGGTAAATGATTTGCAGTACTTTTAATCATTTTCTCAAACATTTTTACATTTTTAAATGAATTGTATTTTAAGCTAAATTGGTATGCCTCACTCCTACTTGTAGAAGAGTGGAAGGTTTTAAAATGATCTAATATGGGACAGTATTTAGCATTCAGTATTTCCTAGCCCAAGAAACATTATATAATAATCTATAATCAAAAACACTAAAAACCTGTTAACTGCTAAAGTCTGTTTCATTCTAACATTACAACTAAAACTCATTTATAAGTAAATGAAAGTCAAGAGGATTAAATTCAATTAAAATTACTTTGAAGTATGGGGGAAAAATGTTTCACGGTGATATAAATCAACATATTGTTATTGCCTTCTTTTCCTTATCCGTTAAGGGTCTCTAAAGCAAAATGTAGTCTAAATTATACATGGAGAACAAATAGAGAGAAAAGAACGCCATGCACCCACAAGCACAACCCAACTCAAATGAAAGGTTTGGGTGTACTTGTGGATGAATGGCAAGCTTTTCTGTGTGCTTTGCAAGCCAGGATCGTGGAAGGTTTCTCCCACTTGCAGCCTCCATACCTTTATTGAGTGCAGTATAAATAGAAAGTGAATTAAAGTACATCTGTGTTATAAAAAAAGAGAGAGACAAACAAAAAAAACACCACCATTTTAGTGTGCATGCATTTTTTACTGAAAGTAGGATCTCAGCAGAGAAATTAACTTTAATAATCTATGGATTACAAGACATATCAAACCTTCAAAGCATTGCAGCGTTAGATTTATTCTCAAAAGGGTTTAAATTACTTTAATAGTTAATAATAAGTGATATGACTCATTTTTCCAAGTAAATCAAGATCGGTTGTCATTTGTTCATCTGGTCTCCAAATCTCTTAATTATGGCAAAGAAATTCCTCAGTACCTAGTGAGCACCTCTGGGGTGTGTAATATTAAAATGCACTTAGAGTTTTTCTACTGTTATTTAATGTTTTACTACTAGGACATAAACCTAAGGCAAGGCAGAGAGCAAGGCTTCCAGCATCCCTTGAGCCCAGCAAACATCAAGCCCCACTAAAGAAATGTCCAGCCACCCTACAGCATAATTTGGTGCACATCTTTTACCGTCAATTGAGCTATTGATCTTGAACACACACGGAGCACTTGGAAATCCACTCCTGTGTGTGTAGAAATGCCGTTCATAAACATCCTGTTGAAGAAGTTTTTGTTGAAAGAGGGCCCAACTCTATGACCTTCCTGGAAAGTCATCGTTGGTCATTAAAAATCAGCCACTGAAAATTTCAATAACTGCCTTCTTAGCGAAGTTTACTCCCATGAGCAAGATCAGGATCATAGAAAAACAACATTATTGTTTTTTAAGAAAAGAACCTCACTGTCTGCTTTAAATCATATATTGTTCCCACAGGTTTCAATTACTTCACATAATGAGATGGTGCCAGTTTGTAACAATGGCGTGGCTTTCTGTCTCGATGGCTCTGGTACAATACTTTTAAATGAATTACCAAACTGATCAAAACAAACATTGTTCCTCTCATTACTGCGCTGCAACCTCGCCATTAGCAGCGTTAGCATCCACACATGTAGCCAAGGGTCAGGGGACCCAGATGCTCGCTGGGCATGTTCCTGTCCCAGCAGGAGCGTGTGGCTGGGTGGTCAACCCACCGGCAGCTGTGCGCGGGGATGGGGACGCTGCTCGGGCTTGGCAGGACGCTCTTCAGCCAGGCGCTTGGACCCACCTTTAGCGCATGGAAACGTGCGAGGGTCTTACGCTTACCGCTGTAAGAGCCTGTAAAAGCTTCAAGAAATTTATGGTAGGGATTCTTTTCTAGAAGAGGTTTTAAAGAATTGCAGATGTTACCCTTATATCTATCGTCCTCTCGTAAGAATTGGTCTTTGGAAAACACCATTAAAACTTAGAGAACCGAACCACAACTTTAAACTGTTAAACTGTTTTTCACCATGGCTTCAAAGCCTGCAGAAGATACAGACAATTCCGTCTTAAATTCCAACATTTGTGCAAGAAACATGGCAAGATTATTGGTTGGATGTTATTTCCAATTCACGAGATGGTATTAGGGAGGCCGGAGAAGTCAGGTAGGAAACAGATTGTTTCTCATCTTGTGTTTTGGCAGCTACAACGTTTCAGTAAGATTTTGTTTTGTTTTAAAATAATGATCTGTATCTTCTTTAACTCCAGCAGGCTTTTTGCACCTTGCCGTGTCTGACACTTTCAATGTGTGTCCATACCACGGCACCTCTCGTTTCAAGGAAAGCCCTTTTATAAGCACATTTGGATACAGCCGGGCTGTGGAGCCGTGAAGGCAGCATGTGTAGAAACTTCTGCTGCAGACAGGCTGCTTCACGCGCCCATGCAACATCAACTGAAAACCAGGGACCCTCCAGTTACAGCTCTGGGTAAATACCGGTTGTAAATAATCACAATTATTTGGAGAACATTCTTCATTTTCATAGTCATTGCAAAGACTTGCTGCCCCATCCCACACTGAACTAAATCAGAGTTTAACCGCTAGGGTGAGATGGGATCCGTGCAGGTGCTGATGTCCCGCTTGGTGGGACTCTAACCTTTATGGGTGTGTGCCTGGTAGACCTGTGAACCTTCTAGGATAATGTGAACTACTGTGGTTTTGCTGTTGCATTCATTTTGCAAGAATTAATTTAAGCTCACCGCACCTTGGAAATAATTTGAATATTTATAAATTTAAGTATTTATTTTCGTAGTAAAATTAGAGCACTATTGTCTTGCAACTTACCCTGCTTGTTCCAACACTCCAAAAACAAAACCTCGAATATGATAACCTTTATTTATAGATGGCAATAAGCGTATTTAGTAATTTTATTATTCATGACCCTTGTACTAAATATCATAATCAGAATACAGATGTGTGAGATAATTTCTATATGGAAGTTACTGGAGTAATTCTTGTAAAATAAAAATAGAATTGTATTCAGAGGAATAATATGTCCATATTTAATAAGTGTGTCTTGCTACAAACAAAGAGACCACACAGTGGTTTTTCGAAAAGACCTACATTAATAACAAGCTTCATGAATAGAAACAAAGCTCTAAAAATGTGATTTTTAGTGTTAACTTTTATTTTCTGTCACATGCTTATATTCTTCCATATATAGTCCTTAGATTTTATTGCAAACAGGAACCAGGCTGCTGTGTGCTTTGTGTGATCATATAATCAGCAAAAGTGCAATTTGTTGAACCAGTTGCTCCCAAGAAGTTAAACGCAATCCTTTGTTAATGCCTTCTTTACTGGTGTCTGTACTAAAGATGCAGATTATCAGATAAACATCATATTCAGACTTCGCTCACTAATTGACTGAACAAGAATCGGTCACACTTTATGTACCATTCCATAATGGATTTTCATGTTTGTGAACCCTAACTGGCTGTGGAAATGGAAAGCAAATGTCGCATAATCACAAATAACTTTGTGGTTTGGGGTTTTTTTTTAAGCCAAGAGAAAAAAAATCGACTTTTTCCTTCCCAGTTTGTGACAGGTTCATCATTACAGATAGGTGATGAATGATCGTTTTGTGGTCATATCAGCTGTCATGTTACTGTTTGGAGAATTTTAAAAATGATTGCTAAATATAACATTTTTCAGTTAGATGTTACATAAATAATTGATACAGTAAAGTGACGGTGAAAAGCATAGGTATAATAATTGAAACTTTTTTTTTGTCAGAGGTTTTTGAGAATATATGCCACTTATTGAGCATCTGACTATCACCATATTAGGCTAGGTTTCTTTTTCCTTGTATATCCGAGGCAGAAGCTCTCATTAAGCATATTGTAAAAAGATCCTTTTATGAAAATGCTATCAAGTATTTATAACTACAGCACTGAAGATCAGAGGAGGATATCATTTAAAATCTGTGCAACATAAAACTGGTCAGAAATATCAACATCAATCAGTGTCAAAATTAAAACTGACTTGAATTTGTTTTCTTTTAAAATCCTTTTTATTTTTTTTTGAGTGGGTTATAGCAAGCGTATACTCATTTTGACAATCTTATTTGCTGGCCCCACATTACAATAAATCAGAAATATGCTGGTAATAAAAGGAAAATATTGAGGCTACCAAAGTAACAGAAAAAAGCATTCCTAAAGAAAAACCACAATCAAACACCCCCCACTAACATATGCAAATTTAGAACCCTTTTCTCACCTGAACCTTCCTAATATGAATATGGAAATAGGGGAATTGTCCATGAGCCTAAAGGTTTGAATTATCAGTCCTAATGCTTTTAGCTTTCTTAGGTGACAAAAACCCAAAACGGACTCTGGATTAAGGCTTATTAGTCGCCTTGGGAGCGTCCAGCAGAAGTGCGACCATGTACTACCCAACCAGACACTTCTTTCCATACTGTATATGGAGAGATTATCTCGGATCTCTGGAAGCCCTAAGAAGGGATAATGTATATACTTCTGACATTGGCATGCTTCCAAGAGAAAGTTATAACAAGCCTAACAAAAAAGAAAAAAAAAGGAAAAAAAAAAAAGCCAGAACAAAGGGTGAATGGCATATGGTGGTTATTCTACAATATGGTCCTCATCCCTTTTAATACAACTCTGGAAGGCATAAGTGAAGCATTGTAATGTTGTTTTTCTAAGAGATGACATGTCTGCATTATACCCTTGGATGAATGACACTTTATTAATAATATTTATTATTATATTTATTATTTTTTATTTATGAGTTCTGGTGCTCCTGGGAGCACATGTTCAGGCTAGATCCCTGCACAAGGACTTTGCTTTCACTCCGGTTGTGTGGCTGCTTTGTGCTAGCTCTTCTGGAGTGATTGATCAGCTTAATAATCTCTCTGGTCACAAAAATTGTTTCTGTGTGGGAAAAGTCAGTCTGGGAATCAGTAGTCCAGCTACTAGGGTGACCATAGTGAGATTCTTGTGTCTCACCAAACCATGATGCTTTACCTCCAAAAGGACAGGAGCGAGCCTATGCAGACCTGGTCACTGCCTGACCTAGGTGCTCACCCAGATGCAGCAGACCATCTTTAACCCTATCTTTTCTTCTCTTTAGTGTGATTGTTACAGATTTAGTGTTAGTGGTTGTCACTCACGGTTGGATACTGTTGCTTATCACAGGGTTTTTTTTTGTGACCAAAGCAGCTTCATTTCCCTCCTGTCCTCCTTTCTTCCACGGTAATCTTGCCCATTTTGGTGGGATGTCCCATCCCATGGCCAGAAGCTGGACAGCAGCCATACAGGTGTGATGCCCATTCAGGCAAACTCAATGCTTCGGGTGCCAGCGCCATACCAGTGCCCCATACGCATCATCTCCTGCCCTCCCAGATCTTCTGGATGATGACACAAAAGCCCTAAATGTAGATTTATTGTGTCAGAGCCCTCAGATGAGTAGAAACTTGGAAAGAACACCTCCATCTCACAGTTGCTAGCTGTTAAAAACAACTGAACCATAGAATCATAGAATGTTTTGGGTCGGAAGAGACCTTAAAGATCATCTAGTTCCAATTCCCTGCCCTGGGCAGGGACACCCTCCACTAGCCCAAAGCCCCATCCAGCCTGGCATTGAACACTGCCAGGGATGGGACCTCCACAGCTTCTCCAGGCAACTTGTTCCAGTGCCTCACCACCCTCATAGAGAATTTTTTCCTAATACGTAATCTAAATCTACCCTCCTATCATCTCAAATGAAAGAATATTGGGGAAAGATCTTCAAATATTCTCATCACGGGATATCAGATCATATTTTGTATCTAATCCTCCTGACTTCAGTAAAAAAACTGTACAAAGAGTGTAACAAAGTAAGTACTTTGACAGTGGCTTAGTTAAAACAAGATCTCAGGAAATGAGTGCGATAATGAGCAATTGGCTAAAGACGCCAGCATATTGTACCAGGGCCTGAGAAATAATGCAAAAGCAAACCCCTTTGTTCATATAATCACCGGTTGCAGACTCTGCTGACTGCTTATTAATTGTCTGCATGACACTGGAATTGTTTGACCAAAAGACAAGGCTACGATTCCTTAGCCATTACTCCTCAGCCCACCTCTATGGGGGAGTACGGAAGGTGTTGAAGCTGTTACACCGCTCCGATACTGGCCAGCTCTTTGTACACTGAAATCCTTGAAAAATAAACTACTTCCTACTGACACACTTGTAAACAAGTTATTTCTTTTTTAGACATCCCTAGTGCTGCTATATAGTGATGCTATTGAAAATTTCCAAAAGACAGCTCACATCTTTGTTTTACTGTTTTTGTAATAGAAATTATGTGGCTTTTGAAGCTCTTCCACTGAGACTCAGTTTGAGAAACCACAAAGCTAGGGATTTGAGAATGTATTTAGAGTATGTTGACTTTATTTTTCCTAGATCTGGCTAAATAACTAAAAATATCATAATTAATGCAGAAGGCTATGACTGTCTTTTCCTCCTTCTCTTCCAAAGGAGCTCCAAATTCACAGGATTCACTCTGAAATACAGATAAAGTCAAGGAAGTTTTGAAATTCCCATTAGGTTCACAAAAATTTGGCTACCTCTTGTAAATCATGGCAAATTGCAGCACCTTTGAATTACGGTTGGTTGTTAGAAAAAAAAAAAAAGGAAAGGAAAGACAAAGGATGATAAAAAGAGTTCTAGGTCTGACTCCAAGTATGTAGTTTCCCTCATAATTTTTTCCCATTTGAATATAAAACTCCTTGTCTACATTAACTTATTAGGATCTTTCCTTGGGACTGCACCTCAAATGAGTCAGATGTTCGGCTTCAGATTAAGTTAACTAATTATATTATCTTTTTATCTTTGCCTTCAGGTAACTTCTCATACTTCTAGCTCATGTAAAGGGTGGTAAAACCTTTTATAGTAGTATAATTTATTTGGAACCAGCTATTAAAGGGCATAGCAGCACCTGAAAGAGAACTAAAGCCAAAATGTTATTAAAAATTAAAATCTCACAGGGAACTGTTTTTCCTCTTCATGAGCACGCTTGAGAATCCAGGTGGGAAGAATGGACCTAGGCCCATGTAGTAGCCAGTACTACATCATTTCCAACATTTATGGCTGAAAAAGTAAAAATACAGCTTATTCTGCATACATTTCTCTTTTACACTGATTTAGTAATTGTTTTCTTTTTTGTAAGTATGTGTGCATGTGGTGGATGCTGGCTGCGTGGCCGCTGTGGCTTCTTACACGCAATTTGCCCTTTCCAGAGGCAGGCGCATCGCTAGTCCTTAGGCACCTGGAGGAACCTGAATGTGTTGACTCTCTTGTCCTGTTTGTGTGTCAGCAGAAGGGGAAAATCACTGTCAGAGGCTGTTCCAGGGCACCCAGCTTCAGCTGCTGTTTAGAAACAGACAGTGGGTCCACAGGTCGCCATTGCTTCAGTTTCTCAACAGTGAAGCACAGGCTCCCATGCTTTCATGTCAATGATCAGTCCCGCAGCACTGGGGCATGGCCACCACCACTGAGGCTGGTGGAGCCGGTGTCTGGGCACTCGACAACAAGCCCTGGTCCTTGAACTGCTCGCGCTGCTCTCAAAGATGGGTTGTTGTTTTTTTTTCGGTCCTGGTTAATTTGCATAAAGGTCAGGATTTTGAGTTGGAAATTTTGTGACTTTTAAACTTTTGAACTGGCTAGAGATAGTTCTTACGACAGTTGTGATGCCCACTTCGAAAGGAGATCCTGTGTTAACAATAAGCTATTTTTCAGCTATTTTTCATAATTGAGTTACTCTGTGTGCATTTTGCTGTGGCTGCAGCAGGCCCATGATCTGCACCTTCCCAACTGTACAGAGGAGGAGATGTGGGTTTTCCAGCATTAGTCTCTCTTATTCTACGTCTTTAAATACAAAACCTGGAGGCTACTCAGTCATTATTTTTAGAGAGTTTTTTCAATTCCCTCTGAAAAAAATCAGCAATTCCATACTGGGGCAGTTTTAAAATTAACACTAAGGAGTGATCTGTAGGAGTGCTACGAACCCAGGCCATCAAACGTTATCAAAGATATTCATAATCTCTGAAACTGAGGCTCTGATCTTTCCTTATGACTTTTGGTGACTATTCCTTCAAAGACAAACAAACACACAGAGCTCAGGCCAAACGGGGACGAAGCACCTTACCTCGCAGAATCAGGTCAGATGCTATCTGTTTGCGTCTTTCATTATAAAGAGCTTTTTTTTTCCCTTTAACTTCTATACCATGCTTAACATACCACTGGGATTAAAATTAGAAGTTGCTGTCCCATAATAGACCAAGCTGACCTCTATATTTCAGCGGTGCTGCTGGGATCGGAGTGCAAATGACTTTGTTAGATCTCAGCGCAATTCGAAAGCGTTTTGCATTAGCGTGCTGCTCTACCTGACCCTCTACTATTAGCCCTAAAATACACTGTGTTTTTAGCAAGTGCCACACTGCTGCCATCCTCCTCCTCATAAAGTTTCCCCTCCTTCATGTGTAGGCAACATTTATGCCAATGGTAATGAAAAGCTCGACTCCGTTTCTGGCGTCTGGTGAAGATAAGGGCTTTGCCTGGAGTATTTGCTTTCTTGAACTTGGTCCAACAGAGAATGCCCTTGGAGCGATGGCACTGCAGGTCAGTTGGGACTTCCCAGTTCACAAGGACCTAGTTCTGGCAGCATGTTTCTGTTGCTAACAAAATAGTGTTTTCTGAGAGCATGGTGGTAGCGTTTGCCGACAGGAAGGCTCCAGCAGTGAAGGCTCCCTCCAGTAGTTGTCAGGTCCCTACCTAGCTGAAGAGGAGGGAGTTTTGGAGCTATGCCTTCCCTGAGGCCTCACCAATTTAAGCCCTGTGGAGTCCCGGAGAGATCCTCAGAGGAACCATCAGTCAATGCCATCTCCTCCGCTCGTCCCCATACTAAGTAAGAGGGTTCCCAGGCAGCTAATTCCCTGACTCTCCATGCCTTGCAGCATTTCACAATGCTATTGTCATCCTAGAAGGCAAGATCACAGAAGTAGGAGTTTCCTTTTTTTTTTTTTTTCCCCCAGCATCTT
Organism: Psophia crepitans; assembly: GCA_013399095.1. NCBI lineage: Eukaryota > Metazoa > Chordata > Aves > Gruiformes > Psophiidae > Psophia > Psophia crepitans. Next base: position 1,677,334 of record VWZZ01003047.1, read on the forward strand.
TAATTCTCTCTGTGGTCCATTTGTCCATTTTAACTCCCTCCTTCCTGACCAGGCATTGCTCTCCACAGGGCAGCGGCTGAGCCCCGGCACCAGTGCCCCCTCCTGCCCGTGCTCCTTCGCCCATCCCAGAGACTGCATCTGTCTTCTAGTTCATGAGCAAACCCCTTCTTCTCTCATGGTCTCCAGGTTTTCCCTTACAAGCAGAGACAGGGTTGGTGGCTGAGGTGGGCTGCAGGAGAAGGCTCCAGTCTGCAGCTCTGGAGTCAGCATGGCTGATACCCCTTCCCTAGGTCAAAGGGGCTTTCTGAGGATAACTATTTTGGATGTAAAGATGCCTTTTTCAGCACGAAGAACCATGAAAGGACTACAGGTAGCTCCAAAGGCAGTATGTTAAGGTACTTTTTCCTGGTGATCCCTCTTAAAAAAAAAGAAAAACACACAAACCTTTTCCTTGCTCCAAAATGCTGTTTCACTAACTCCGAACGTCAAAAGGATTTTATTCTTAGCCTTCTGTTTCGATCAGTTAATTCCCACCAGGGCTGAGGTAAAAATTGTCCGTGGGACACACTGTTCTTTCTTCTTATACACCTAATGTTGCTGTGCTATTTTGGGCTACCATTTAAATAAAAGCCAATTTGACTAAAGAGCAAATATATTCTGTCGAATGACGGCAAAAGGGCAGAGCTTGGGAAAAAGAAACAAGAAAATGCAAGGCATTCATTTTTCCTTTGTACTTTTTAATAAAAGAAATTCTCTTGCAGCTTAAAGTGACACATTAAAAGATGTATGTATCGTGGCTTTTAAAAACACAATTAGATAACACCTTGTCAAATACTTATATTCTTTGTTGACAGCCTCGAGTACAATCACAATAACAGCACAGCTATTTCAGCATGTTTCTTATTCAGTTGCCATTGGCAGAGTCAGCCATTTTATAAAAATGTTACTGTTTATCACTTTAATCATCAATCTACATCTAGTCAAAACAATAAGTCAGAAGGAGTAGTAAATTATACTTGTGCAGCCCTGATGAGTTTGAACTGTTTTGCTGAAATTAACTGCAATAATTATCTATTTTTCTAAAGCTGTTAAGAAGTTCTGCATGAAAAAAAAAATTGGATCAATGAGGACTTGGCTTTTGCCTGTTTTATAAAAAAAAACTTTTTAGTAGGCTGAGAAAAATTCCACACTGAGTCTTGGTTTTCTAAAGGTGAAAGAAAAACATGAGGTGTGCTCTTTTCTTCCAGAAAGAAGATGCCCAGCCGTAGTTGCCAGGTGTCCCATCCCCGGTCCCTGCCCCTGGCCCTGCCTCGGGCTGGAGGCGCGGGATGCTCCGGGGGATCTGCCTGCGCTCTGCGGAGGGGGGCTGGCGAAGGCGCTGGGGTCAGCAGAGCAGCAGACACCGGGGTGGGCAGCTGCTTCGTCTGTTCAGGGGCACTACTTGTGCTGCGCTCGCTTTGGGTATAATATTGGTGTTAATCAACAGTGCTGGTAAAAGCCGAGCTCTTCCGTGGAGTCTGTTAGATGTAGGTGTAAAGCATGTCACCAAAAGTAACAGAGCTGTCAGGGCTCCATGGTAGAGGTGGGGGCAAGGGGACCCATCCATCTGAGCGTGCGCGGCCGGGCATCCAGCCCACTCTGATGCCTCACAAGGAAGTTACCTGGCCAGCCCCCTGTACCCTGACCACGTGCCTGTTTTTGCCAGGACACCTCTGACGGCCGAGGCGACCTCCCGTCATTCCCCGCAGCCCCCTGCTCTGGCAGAGGGCAGGGATGAAGGGCTCCCTCCCGCAGCAGAAGGTGCCCCTGCCCCGGGGGGTGTGGGGCCGTAGTGACAGCGACCACAGTGTTGAGTGTCGCTTCCCCCTCATCAAAGCCTTTGCGTTTTTGGTTTTTTTCCTTGTGGTTCTAGTCTTTTATTTCTTGCCTTTTATCAGTTTGAAATATTTTATTTCGCTCTTTTTGGAAGTATGTAATTATCTCTTTTTTCGGTGGGTCCCAACTTCTTAGGAATAATGTCGTGAATCCTATGAATGCATTTTATATGTCATGCGTGTGTGTGATCAGTAGGTTTTTTTAGACTTATATACCATAGGCTATCAATATTACATTTGCTGCTCCAACCAAGAGGCTTTAATAATACAGATCTAACTTTTTACTCTTTTACAAGACAAGGCAGCAAATTTAGATTCCTTTAATCACATGAAAAATGATGGATATAACTAGGGGATTGAATTTTGGAAACAATGCTGGGACAAAAGAGTTCCTGATGGGATTCTATAAATATTAACAAAGAATATTTGTCTTATCTTTTGCTAGCAACCATTAAGTATTTAACCCTATTCATGGAACATTTTCTACGTTAAGAAAGCTTTAGCTTTTGTCTGCCCAAAAGGCTGTCTGTCTGTCTCTTCCTCTAATAGTTCTACCGCTTTGCCATCAAACTTTGATTGCATTAATTTAATTCATTTAATTTAATGTAAATACGCAGTGATTTACTAAGCAGTTATTTAGAACAATATTTATACAGATCTTTATGAATTTCTTCTAATTACTCACTGAACCCCCAGTTTTAGAGAAACAAAAATGTATGAAAACCACGGTCAAACCCAATATATCAGTGTGACTTGCTCCTCGTGTGGGAAGCGCTGCAAACACGCTTTGGAGCCTGAAGGAAAAAAAAATAATAAAGTAGTAAGCTTGAGGCATGTTGCCAGCTTTGCATAGGTGCAAAAATTTTTAGCTCTTGACAAAAGTTTATTTGCAGTTATTTGCACCCTGAATTGCTTTTTCTGCCTGGTGTGTAAACAGTAAATATATCTTTTTTCTTTTTTTTTTTTTCCTTTTTTTCCCCTCTGTTTGGGTTTTCCTGGCTTTATTGCCAGCCCAGGTTTCTGTCGTTACAGAATTACCCTCAGAAGCCCTACACCTGCCCTTGGGGCAGCGTGGCGGAGATAAAGGTGCAGCCCCAGCCAGGCTGCACCCCTCTCCGCTCCCCAGGGAGGGCAGCTCTCCCTGTGCGAGCCCGGTGACATCGGGGGGGCAGCAGCCACCCCATCTCCAGCACAGCTTAATTTCCCCCAGCTGGTGGTGTCGGCCCGCTGGGAACGTAACCAGACGGAGCTCGTCCGCGAGCGGCAGCACGCGGGTGCTCTCCGGGCACGCTGTCTCGGTGTGGGGCTGCCGAGGACGGGCACGCACGGGCTCTGCACATGCCGTGTGAGTACCGCCGTACACCGAGACCGTTCCCGGGGGTGTGCTCAGGGTGCTTTTATAACGCGCTTTGCTACAGCATCAGGATCCGATCCGTGGCGGGGAGAGAAAAGTAAATGCATCTTGTTAGTGGACGCGGTTTTGTGCTGTATCATTCTGAGAAGAAAACTGAGTTTAACTAAGGACAGGTATTCGAAAGGCAACGGTTAGTACCCTCAGACTGAAGCTGAAAGATTTGTTAAAGGCCTCTTGTGTGTAGCTGGAGAGCAGAAGGATCTCTCCCCACCTTTCCTGGGTCGCAGCTAGGAGTGGGGAGGAATCCTTCTTTTGCCTTGGCAAGCTGTGGGAGCTACTTCAATGGCCAAAACCAATTTTGAGTATAACACATCTGCATACAACAGAATAATTCTCATTTCTCTGCTGACCCCCCTCTCTTCAACTCAGAAAAAGAGAGAACTCATTTAGCTCCTTAAATGTAGGTGTTGTAATCATTAATAAGGAAAGTGCCAATAAAAAAAATCTGGTGATACTATAATGGGGGAGATAAAACACTGCAAAGAATAATTAGATGCTAGCATCAAAATGCTGCATGAAACAAAAACAGTAGGGTGTTTCAGAGAATCAACATTTAAAGCATTTTTTGAATTTTATCTACCTGCACTCCTTAATCTTTTATTTTGCCTTTTGATTTTCCTGCTATGTACTGTGTTCCTCTTTTGTTTTATTTTCATTTGACTTCATTTTATTACACCTCCCTCCAGCTTCTCCCACCCCAAAGATATTTTTTTGTTTGTACTTTCAGCTCTTCCTTTGTTAACGTTGAATGCCAAGGTAAGCCTGCTGACAGATTTTTGAGAGTCAGGAGAAAGTCTTAAACCCTAAATAGGCAGGATCACCAAGCCGGGTGGTGGGTACAGGCCAAGGCAGTTGGAGCCCCTCTCGGCTGGCTGCGTGGAGTATGGCAATCCCAGCGAGCTGGGCTGTTTGGCTGGGCATCTCTTTGATCTGTGCTGGGGAGAGTCATTGCGGGCAGAGCCAGAGCTGCCCTTTAGGCAGCAGACCATGCACACAGCAAGCTGTAGCTGTCCCCCGTCCTGCATGGCCCTGAGTTGCTGCAGTCTTAGAGGTTAAACTTCAGCAAAGGAAAGGATAGGAAGAAACCAGTGTTGGTCTCTCCAAATTCAGATGGGTTTGGCGATTGGTCGCTTCTCCCTTTTGGGCAGCTGGAAGTTTCTAGGGATTCTCTGCAGAACGTGAATGTGGGAAGGCAAGTTTTTGGAGAGGAATCACTGAGCGTTGTCCCTTGTCCTCAGGGTGGCGAAATACTGGAGGTGATACTCTGGCGTGGCACGGGGAAGCGTGCACGCTGCTCTGTGTGTCCCAACCAAACACTAACCATTGCGTATCAGAGTTGGGGCAGGCTTTTCTAGAACAAAGACAGGAGATGAGTAATTATGCAAACTGTATGCAGCTGCTGCAAGATCAGTGTTGAATACAGCCCCCTCGCCACTGGTGGGCAGGCAGACAGGCTTACGGGTACCACTGGATGCAGGACTTGCACTGAGGTACTAGTACTAACCCTGCCCGCTTCTGAGCCTCAAAATACCTGTGCTGCTAGACCTGTGGCAGGCTGACCGACCTGTTACACCGTGACTTCGTTCAATGGCAGTCACTAGTTACAGGTATTTCTGTTATAAAATGGAAATGGATGAAGATAGATGTAACAGGGACAATATTCTGAGTTCCTGGTGTTTGGTCAACCCAGCTCCAAGTGCTCACCAAGCAGTTAAAAAAGGATCTGTTGCTACAGACTGGATGTGGACGTACATATTTTTATCCGGTTGAAGGAGAGGCATTCTGGGTGTTGTGTGCTGGCTCTAGTGCTGAAAATAAAACTCACAGAATAGGGCATAGTACTAATTAGAAACTTTGAATGGAAAAAGATCATCAAATATAGAAACCTCCTGAATATGCTTCTCTACATGCTGAATACGTTGAAACAGAAAGTGGAGAATTTTGTCTTTGAGGCTCACATTTTTGCTGTGCAGTAGATAAGAACTAGGCTTTCAAATAAATTACTCTTTTTATATGCAAAATGTGTGCTTTTCTAATTTTTTTTGTTTTTTCTTCTTTTTTTTTTTTTTTTTTTTGCAGTGGTCACCCTTAACAAGTCTCCAGTTTTCTCCCTGGTTCCTTGGGCATTGCTCTTATCATTCAGTGTTTATATTACAGTAGTAGTTAAGTCATTGCGTAACAGTACTGATCATCCGGGAGCGCGTGTAATTAGACGAATGGGAGTCAGAGTGCTGCCACTTGACAAAGAGGCATGGTTTTGTCTTGCCCTGTGTGAAGGTACCTCCCATCACCCTGGGCGACATTGTGGCCATGGGCTGATATTATATATTTTTCCTCACCTGGGGCTGATTCAGTTTGTCTTGGATCTAGATAAATGGGTCTCCATTTTATCCAAGGAGAGATGCTGGCAGAAGCCTTTGGCGCTGTGCCATCTGATTGAGTTGTGCGGAGGAAGCCGTTGGAGGAGACTTGATGAACTGGGGGCTCTGGAAAGAGGAGAGGTGTGCCTGAGCATAAAGAAATGCAATTTTTGAGGAAGGGTCTGTTCTTGGGTTATAGTAGTCATTTATTAAATGAGGGAGCTGCTGTTTCATTGTATGCTGTAATGCGTGGGACTTGGTGGGATGCAAGCCAGAAAAAAATACTTTTGAAGAATTGTCATTGTGGGGAATACATTTCGCTGTCTTTTGGGGCCTGACTAGATAACCAGGTAAACTCTCTTGTAGTAGAGTGATGGGCAACCTATAGTCAAAGGCCAGTCAGCAGCAGAAAATGCTAGGGATGGACTAACAGACCCTGAGCTTTGAAACTGCAGCGATTTCTGCAGGAATGCAGACAAAGCCTTTTCCTTCTTTGCAATACGTTCTCTAGCTGGGTTAAGAAATCATGGTGTCCTGTAGCTGCATGTTGAAGAATTGAAACCTGTACCCTTGATCTGGTTATTTACACATGCGCTCACAAGTAGGTGCGTAAGTAAAACTTGTGGCCTTCGCTTGCTCCCATTCCAGTGACTGTTATCTTTCCATTACCAGTCAGCCAGAGCATCCCATAGATGTTCTGTGCAACCAGCACAGTGTGAGCATTTAGATCTTACAAAGAGAGGTGAGGGAGGTAGGGAGTGTGGGTGGGAGGTAACCAGAAGAGCTGGGGTTCGGGGGTGCACCTGGTGGAGGTGATGTACTGGACTCACCTGATCTAGTACAGGTTGGGGCTGAGGTTCTCAAAGCTATGACAGGAGTTGAATATCTCCAAAGTCTTAATGCTGAATTAAATAGAGTATCTAAATCATATCATCTAGACCTATGTCTGTCTGCAAGTAATAAACTTAAAAATTAAGATGGGGAATTCATTATACTAAAGCTATCACCTGTTTCCTGTACTCCATTTTTTCTGGTGACTGATCTTTTCTCCTTTTCTCATCATGCTTGCTACATCTCTGCTGCATGCCAAATAGAGATCAGTGACTTTATTTTTAAATGTGAGCTCCCTATCAGAGCCTGGATTTATTGTCCTTGTACAAAAATCACAGTGATAACTTCTAGGGAATCAGAACTCGAGACCAAAACTGTTAACCCCTTTGCAGAGCTATCCAGCTGAGCTGCTTGATTTTCCCAAAGCGTCAAGCAGCTACCACCACGTTAAATTATTACAGTTTCAGTGCACTGGGAGATGCTGATTTGTTTAACGTTGTTTCTGGAAGTAGTTGCCTTCTGGATTATCACTATAGAAGTGAAGCACTTGTGCCACAGTGGAAACTTCTGCCGAGGAGCCTCTGTGTGCTTCAGATTAGAGATTTAATGTGGGACCACCAATTCAGTCAATCTGCAGCCAGAACATATTACCTACTCCATAAATGACAGTAAAATGTGATTTTCACATTTTCGGTGAGGGCTTATTTTTATTCCAGGCTTTAGACTGTGTACTGTAGATCTTAGGGATGAACTTGGCATAACAGGTAAAAGGCCAGAGCAAACGCAAGAGCCCTTTGAAATCCTCCGTCCAGCTGCGGCAGAGCTCCCGTGCCGCAGGAAGGGGGGAGGCAGCCGCAGGTCGCAGCCGCGGCCCTGTGCTCGTATGCCCTCAGTATACATAGCCCTTTAGGTCGTGTAACTCTGGGGCTGGGTTTTCCATCAAGCTCCATCTGGTGATACCTACTAACTGCTTTTGGTATGGTGTCCTCTGTGGTGTAGTGCAAGACCAGGGCGAGAGCGGGGCCGGCTGGCAGAGGGCTGGCTGCCTCACCTGCCGGGGATGAGAGGAGAGAGAAGTGCTCACAGCACAGAGAGCTTCAGAAATGGTACACTGCAGTTATCCCACATCCTTCAAAAAGGACAGTTTGTGTTCATGTGTACCCACCCATTTCTAAAACATATGCCGTGGTCCTTTATTTTTCCTCCTTTCTTCCCTTTGGGGTTTGTTTTGAAATGGCACTAAATTGGTGTTGGTACAATTTTCCTTTCAGTTATATTGAAAATAGTATTTTATCAATGTCAGCTGATTTCTTTTTTAATTGAGCTAAAGTCCACAGAGTGTGACAGGGACGTTACCGGGTAGTATATATTTCATGTTATAATTTAAATTCTGAAGTCTTTGCAATGAAGCACCATTGTCATCTGTTACGCTACATGTGAAGCGAAGGATGCCGTCAGCCTTCTAAATAGTAAATAATGCTCCGTATCCCTCCACCCCTCTGCCTACCCCCGCAGAGGTCATGAGAAGGCTGCAGAGACATTGGTACCTGAGCTGTTGTACGTCACCGGGAGGGAGCGGGGTAGGCGGCTTGGCTGCGGAGAGGCGCTGCCGGCGTGGCTGCACACCCTCTCGGGGCTCTCTGTAGCCCTGATGAAGAACAGGTGCCGAGCAAATCCATCGCAAAGCCACTTAACGGGCAGGAACCCCCGTTACAAATTTTGGGCTCGTAAAACGTCAGCTCAGGGGCTTATCTGGACATCAACCGGGCTTGGTGGTCACCTCATGTGCGGGTTTTTGCATTTATTTATTGTCAATCAGTCGCCTGATTCTGGGTGGAAAAAAGGGAAAAAATAAAGCAGTAAATATTTCTGTAGCGTGCTTTATCATGCGTATTTTGCTTCTGGTCGTCTGTACCATGCTGTCTTCTACAAGCATCTGCCCTGGTGGAAGCCCTGCTATAAGCTCTGGAGGCAGCTGACAACGTGCATTTAAGGGCCTTCCCCCAGCCTCTCCCCCCACCAGACTGCTATTAACTCGGTTAAAATGTATATGACCATAGAATAAGCCTGGAGCATGGATGAGTAGGAGAGAGGGAGGACCTCAGGGCCAGGCGGTTTACAAACAGGCATCACAGCCATGCTGTCCTTTGCCCTCTCTTACATTTCTTATTACAGTACATTAAAACCCTTTGCTCTGTCAAATTGACAAAGGCAGCTATAAAAGGGGTCCTTTCTAATACACAGTAATATAAACTATGTTTGTACACTTACCACATAATCCCTAATTACTTCCATACTTTTATGTGTGGAGAGCTTTGAGGCTTGCATTGCTGGATACTTAGTGAATGAAATAAAAATCAGAAATTATTTCTATATAAGTATGGGGTAGTATGTGGTATGTGGATTAGCTTCTAGGCTGGCGACACAGCTCACATTTCAGAATAAATATACTAAGTGTCATTGATCCACTAAGTGTCAGATAAAAAAATATGACACCAACAAAACTCTCGTATGACCCTGACATTCCTCCAGTACTTAAAGCAATTACCCTACTATTTAATAACAATGTTTATAAAATTGCTTTTTGATTGGCTATCATCTATGTCATACCTATGTCAATAATTCCCAGTGAATGCCTGCGTGTGACCTTTAACCTTGCTTTACAAATAATTTCCATTCCATAATAGCAAGAAGACTCTTGGCGGTTGGTAATGGAGTGCTCCCATGAAGACTGCATCACTTGCTTTTTGGTTGTGCTGCATGGTAGAGGGCACAGCTTCCTTCCTCCCGAAGGGCAGCACGGCTGACTCCGTCCCAGCCCACACAGGGCTCCCTGAGATGCAAAAGAGACCGAGCTTGTCATCTTTCTTCGGGAGACATCTCCCTCGTAACTAATGGCGTGATGTCAAAGCTGCCGAAAGTTTATCACTGCTTCCCAGTTATCCTTGACCACAGTAGGTTATCCCAACTTTGCCATTCTATTTTCGTGGTGTTTTCCCTTCCCCTCTGTATTCCTGGTTTTTAAAGAAGAGGTGGCTCTAAAGGGTGCATGGTAACTCCAATGTTAAAGCTGTGGTGATGTGGAGGTGGTAATGAACAGATGTCCATGCTGTCTGTACGTGTGATATTTGCTCAACAGAGCTTAAAAGTTCTCAAGGTGTGTTTTGGTGACTGTTTATTCGTTTAACTTTGGAGTGATTTCATTAATGCCATATATAGTGCAGCTGATGCACTGCACACATCTCTCATTCTTAGATCCCTAAATGGATACATGGACAAAGGTGGTTGTGGAAAAAGTTTTGAAGTGTACATTAACTGTTCTGCACCTCAAGCTGGTTGCAGATGCCCACTAGAAGTCATCTTCTCAAACACCATAAAATCAGAATATCGCCATACACCATGTTTAAACAAACAGTTTGTTTCCCTAAAGCCATAGAAAATCACGTACCATTCTCTGCAAATTCATAGAAAGTATCCGAGCATCTCTTTTCTGTGTAGAAAAAGCTAGGAGTAACTGCTTCTGAAATGCTTTTTTCAGAGAGATACAGCTGTGTTAACAGCGTGCATACGTCAGAGCCTGTTCGTGACCTGACCACATGCGAGACAGAAAATGGTCAGAGATCTTGGTAAAAGTTATGGTCATACCTGGCTTGCAGCTGTGCAAACCTAGTGGTTTTCTCCTGGTGGGGAGACCGAGAGAGATGAAAGGCTTGCTGAGGCTATGTCTGAGGGAGATGTCTTTTGATCCCATGGAGGCCTGGAACCGGCAGACAGGTATCCTATCTGTTCAGTAAAACCTGCTGTATTTTAATGGCTGGCCCTACCGGTTGCTGAATGCCAGAAACATCTCGCTCCTGGGGAGAACACGCTCTCTGTAAACAGCTTTGCAAAACTTTATGTAAGTGCTGCGTGTGATAAAATCTGCGCAGAATATCCAGACATGCCCGAGAAAGGCATCCCACTCCTTCCACCGAGACGTGCACAGCCATCTATAAAATTGTAGCCTTAAAGCTGGTGTAGAAAAAGTGTCCTGCTCTTGGGCTGAAGGTATAGATCCCATCAACTCTGTCCGTGGAGGCAGCGATGTGGGAAAAGAGCTCGCGAGAGCCCCAGGATCTGGCGTGGTTTCCCCACTGAGCAGCCCCGTTGGGGGCTGATAGACAGCTATTGAGGAGGAATGCCTTTGCGTGTGACAGTAAAACGGGTTTCGTTCTGATTGATATATGGAGCTTGGAAGATCAAAGTTTTGTGTGTGCATGGTAACGTTTCAGAGTGGTATTTTTAGTAACGATCCCCCCAGCACTCAGAAGGGAAGACAGGCTGTGCTGCACATGTAGGCACGGCGAGGAGAACTTTGTTTTCCGTGTACGCATCTCCTAAGTGCACGCTGAAAGACGGGGAATTATCAAGAGCAGCAGAGTGGTAGCGTATGAAGAGAGAAGGAGCAAGCAGGCCAACGTCAAAGGAAGAAGGGCCAAGTTTTAGCTCTTTGCTTGCTTCAGAGTGCAACCTTGACCTCCTGCTAATAGATTTTATTTCTGGAATATGCATGTGCTTGCAGATTTGCTCTAAAACATGGTGGGTCTCGTGACTCACACTGACTCTGTTTACATTTCCCGGTAGATACGTTTTGTTTGTTCATAGGGGCAAGTACTACTTCTGATCCTCTTCTGGAAATCTGAGTAGTTGATGAAGCTTTTTCCTCTTCTCGGTTAACTATTCTCCTAGATTGTCTCCTATTAATACGCCGTGATGTGTTGATGTAAAACACTTAAATATTTCCATATGTAATAAAAGGTCAGGGATATTATTCTTTCATTACCAAGAGTCATATATCAAGTACCTCACAGGAAATTCTACTCTTTAGCAAAATAGGAAGGTAAATATATTGATTACAAGTTATCTGTCAAATTAGCTTGAACCCTTTGTTTAAAGTAGAAGGGTTTTCCATTTGAGAATGTACAGTAGCCCAGTGCAGCTCCTTTTGTGTTTTTAGGGGGTGCGTGTGCTATAGAGGCTGAGGTTTGACTTAACTGGCTGCTTTCTTGCATCTGCCTTGACAATTACTGAGAGATGGAGAAGGACGCTCCTTCCCTCCCCCAGCTGAAGTGCTCTCCCTCTCCCAGCACTCAAGAACTCTACACTAAAACCCCGTGATTCCCTGCTGCTTCCCATCCTCTGCACAGCCCTGGCTTTCCACGGGAAGTAAGCAAGACCCGCTCGGTGCCAAACATTAGTCCTCTTTGTGCTGTAGCCAGTACCTTCCTTTTACAACTTATTTATAACGTTTCTGAAAAGTTACAATTATCTCCGTATATATCAATCAATCATCAAACAGGCTGAAGTTACAGAAATCCAGCCACCTCTGCAAGAGGAGGATGCTACAGCTGTGACATAATTACATTATCAACTTAATTAAGGAAGTGAGTGAAACGAAAAAGAAAACAAAACAGCCAAAGCGAAGGCTAGGGGTGGGAAGGAAAGGTGGGATGGGTAGCATGCAGAGGATGTGTTAAATTTAGCTCTAAGTGGTTTAAAAATGGATCTAACGTATCATAAAAGTCCCTGGGTTTTCATCCTGTGCTCCTCGCTTTCTGCACGGCTGCTGGGATAGCAAGGGCTGGGGTGGGATAACAGGACCCCCAGAAGGTGGGCTGATAGCGCAGCCTCCGGATCCGCAGCAGACCAGGCAAACCATGCGCTAGGATGAAGCATGCGTGTCTTAAACGTGTTCGTGTGTCTTAAACGTGTTTGCGTGTCGGGGCTGCAGGAAATCTGGTTTTGCAGAGTAAGGGCTCAGCCCTGTTATCCTCAGGAGCTGAAATCCTCTGTTAACTTCTGCAGGAGGTCTGGGCACACAAGGGCTAAAGATCCAGGCTCCTAAGCTGTTTATTCTCACCCAAGTATATTAATTATACAAAACAACACTTTTTCTAGACAGGATAAAACAGCAGATCACTGCTCAAAGTATGTCCTTTCTTCTGCGTTCAAATCCCAGGTACTTTTCAGTATCAAAAAGAAGAGAGGGGGGGAAAGTCTTCAAATTCTGTATTTGATTTCAGCGTACAGCCACGCGTAGCTGAAATGTCACCCATACGCAGAGCAGTGGTTGCACCAGAGCAATCATGGCGAGATGTCTAAAGGGGTGTCAGCAAATTGGACAGGGTATAATTTTAGTCAATGTGTTCTTGTCTTATTTTAGTTCAACATCATTTCCCAGTTGCAATTCTTTTGAGTGACACATGGAATGCAAAACAACATAAAAGGTCTGCCCTGAGGCAGATATGTGTCCATGTAGGACTTTAATTATTCTTTTTGAATCATGTGTAATATGCAAGCCCAATTTCTTGCATAAAAGTCTGATGGAAAAATTGTGTATCACCTGTATAAGTATTTTTATGAGAGTTCTCGTATTTTTAGAAGCACTGAATTCGGAGCAGGTCCTTATTAGTCCATGTACTGTGGATTTTTCAGGCGACATTTGGGGGAGAAAGCAATTGCTCCCATGGCGTTTTGCAATGACATTTAAATCATTGTGGTTGGTTTTTTTCAAAAAAAAAAGGCATTCTTTTATCTGTTCAACTGCTGTGTGCTTAAATAGCACTTCCAACACACGTATAGTGTGCTATGCTTGTAAGAATTTATTTGAATATATTCTTTTACTCTGTCGCCTAACACCTGTAAGCTGATCCTGGTCTTATTTATATCACCGTTATACCAGCGGAACTCTGATGGCTTCGTGGAAGTGAATTCTGAGCAAAATCAGAGTCAGATCTTTTCCTTCCAAGAAATAATATTAAACTGGCTTTTTAGGTAGCACTTGGTGTATCATTTTAGATTAACTGATAAAAAATAATGAAAAGGGTGTGTGTGAATGAAAATGTAGATCATAATGGTGAAATATGTTTTTAATATTTCAAAAAAAAAAAAAAGAGAGAGAAGCTGGTGTGAAAGCAAATTAAGGATGTCACTGCATTTTTGCTACAGATTGTGGGACTGATTCAAAGGCTCCTAAAGTCAACGTGCAGCTTTTGACATGGACCAGGAAGATCCTCCTGGTGCTTTGTGAGCTGTGTATTAGAGTCAGTAAAGGTCTAGGCATGCCCATATCTTCAGGAGGAGAAAGCAGGGGGAAATGGGAGTGCTGGTCTCTTACCACAGGGTGATAATGGGCAACAGATAGAGATGAAATCTCACTGAGGAGTTCTTCATCTCCTTTGAAAACTGCTTTCTCAAAGCTCCTTCTAGATTTATTCTTTTTTTTTAAACAATAAATAAATCTGCATACCTAAATGTTTAGACAGTCAAATTAAAAACAAAACAACACAAAAAAGCCCCACCCTGATAGCACTTTTAGCTGAAATTACAGGAATTAAAGCAGAAGGAAGGAGTTTCTGAATGCACCGGATTTGCTGCAGGTTGGACATGAAATGACAACTTGTACATGGAGAAAAAGGCAACCGTGGTGCTCGCCTGGTTTGTCAGGACCCCAGCACTGCCCCACAAAGTTTGCTTCCCCCCTGTGTGCTGCCTTCTCCCCCTTGGAGTAATCCCCTTGTTTATTTGGTCACTGCAAGGCTGTGTTTTTGGAGGGATATTTAGTTAGCATAAACTATTTGAAGACTGTTTAGAGAAAAGCACTAACCCATCCCAAAATCAGTGGGATAAAAAGCTCCTTGTTTATAACTGTTACTAGTTTAATCATTTAGATGAGATGAATTTGCACTTCCAGCCCTGAGTGTGCTCTGATTTCCCTGCAAACATGTGTTGTGGGATTTGCATTGTCTGCGGTGGGAGTTGCACAGAGGGGAAGGAAATATTTTCCCCATCTTTTTTTTTATTATTGTACTTTATTATTCCCTCCATTTACCCCATGAAAAACATGTAAGTCGAATAGCTGCTGGATTTTAATGATGAAAAAAGGATATATCGAATTATCCCGCTGCATAAGGAAAGGTACGAAAGAGAAACCCAGGAAGCAGCAGCTGAGATCAGGTTCCATTCAGACGATCTAAACCAACATTATGTCGGCAAGTTCAATCTTCTCCCCAAGTGCTTGGTCCCTCTGATGTACGGAGTTCCGTCACCCGCACCCGGGAGGCTCTGCTGGCCGGCAGCCCGCTGACTGGCAGTGACCTTGTGCTAACTGTCTGTCAGAAACGGTCACTCAGAATTCATTGGGATGAAAAATAAGCATTTGGTGCCTTTCTTTAGAAACATAATAGACAGCTTTGCTTTCACACCTCCTAATAGCCTTTTTAAAAATAGTTTCTCTAGCAGGATGCTTTTTTAGCGCATGGAGCTTTACACGTCTACATATTCCAGAATTTATTAGGATTATTTTTATATTGTATATGTTTTTTATCTTAAATTTCCTGATGCCACACTGCGACGCTGCCAGTTTAGCAACTCCAGCTGTTGTGAGTCACGAGGGTAGGCTGTCGGTGGCGACTGGATCACAGAGACGGGGAAATTTTGTTTGTCAAGTCAAAGCGTTAACCCTTTGAGGGGGCTTCTAAGCGCTACCTGTTTGCAAAGATAGCAGCAGCACTGTTGCTCTCCAGAGGGCAATCCTGGCCTCGGCGGTCTCGGGTGGGCTCGCTCTTCCGGCAGCAGAGGTGGGGTTCAAAGCGCTGGTGGGACGTGAGAGCCCCTGTGTTTTATTGGGGTATTTGGTTTCTCCAGGCAGCGTGCAGCTGCACAGGGAAGGGGCAGAGCCACTTCTCCCTCTGCAGCCTGGAGGCCATCGAATTCCTCTTGCCCTTCAGGAAAGGAGTGCCTTTTTTACAGCAGCACAGTGTTATTCAATGGAAAGACAGGAACAATTTTAAGCTTCCAGGTCTGTATAAGCTCTATTGAGAGTGGAAATTAGTTGGGGCTCCCCGTGGCGTATGTGACTATGGAAGCTACAATGCTCATTTGTCCTGCTGAGCGGTTCTTGTATGTGCTTTACTGGCTGCAGAAGTTATTTTTTATTTTTATTTTTTTAGGATTGCAAAGATCTCCAGTGGAGAGCTATGTGGTAGAACTGAGAGTTAAAGCTAACCCTCACTCATGTGGCATAAAAATAGCCTTCCAGAGATAGGTTAGGAAGGGTTAGATGTACACTGAGTTAATGCAGTTGCAGAATAAATTAACTATCTGTTGCAGCCAAGAACCATGAGTCTGCGTTTCAGGGTCTTGCAATGGGGGGGCGAGGGGGAAGAGGAAAAAAAAATGGAAGAAGAAATAATCCATATGCAGACAAACCTCTTCACTTTCAAACTGTATTCGTGGCGCTCTGCCTCTTTGATGGAAGGCAATATATCCGGCTTACCCTTTTTACTTTCTCAGCACCTTCGGTGAGGCTGGGCAGGTGAGGGAGCCCTGCCTGCCTGCTGGGGCATCGACCACCTCCTGCGGCCCCGGGGGACGCCTGGGCTCTGCCCACCGCAGCAGGACCCCGCCAGGAGCCACCGACCCGCAGCCAGGTCCTGCTGCCATGGCAGGGGACGGGCTTGTCTTCCAAAATGTGCCTCGACCCCGCGGGCACGGAATTGCGTGGGGCTGGGGAGCCGTGGGGCTCGGCGGCTGCAGGGCTGTGTGCTATCAGAACAAAGCCCTGAATTACAGCTTCCTATTGTATGCCAATATAATGTCACTTAAAGTCTCAAACCAGCCAAAAGCTCTCGCAGCCTCACCCTCTCTGCCACCCTGGATACAGAAATAGTCAGATCTTTTTGTTCGTGATTAACTGACTTATGCTTAGAAATCATCAATTTAAAACCCATTTCAGGCAAAGTTACTGGAATGTTCTTTGCATGGACATGGCAGTATATTTAAATTACAAAAGTCCCCAAAAGGTGCTGAAAATATCCTTAATCATTTTCTGAGGATATAGCAAATTTGGTGCTAATTACAGTTATTTGCATCCCCTTCCCCCTTTAAAAAGGGTCTCGGAGAAGTAGAAGGAAATTTGGATACATAATGTGTGCTGACAGCTCCTACAGTGTGATGGGGAGGGACAATTTGAGACTGTCACAGGGCTATGCTCAGCTTCATAGAGATGGGATTTCTCTACATGCTAAAGTATGAGGAAGGCTAAATAACTCACAGGTGTCAACGGCACCAAAGAATTATGTGTGTCTGACCTATGAGAGAATAAATCTCATTTCCTGCTCAAAGCCATGAGACATCCCTTTAAGTGCAATAAAAATTGAACATTTCCCCCTCCTAATTATCTTTTACAATTTTCTCAAATTTATAAAAACAAGATTTTCCAATTTTTAAATTTTTTATTTTTTTTTTTTTACTGGTAGATTGTGCTCTTTAGTATCATTTTACATAATTTAATACAATTTGTTCCATCCATTGGTTTTCATGGAGATACAAGCTGTTCGTTTGTGAGAAAGCTGGCATAGGAGTGAACATTGGCAAAGAGTCACCTCCAGGAGTTTATTCAGATTTCAAAGTTGCATGGGGGCACCGGCCATTTTGAAGGAGATAAATGTTAAGGTTGCTTCTTTTTTTATTATTATTTTCAATAATATTTGTTTGATTTGTTTTTATTTTAAGGGTATGGTTGATAGCCTCTCCCTCCCCCCTTTCTTAGTTCTTGGCAAAGTGAGTCATTGTTATTTTGTCAGCTGAATCGCGGTAACAGAAAATAATCTCAGCTTAGAAGAGCGGCTTTCTCAGAAACGTACGTTATTGCATGAAAAGAACACAGGTGTTTCTTAATTATTTGTGCAGAAGGAAAAAGTAATGCTGAGCGGATGTGCTGTAATGATTAGCACGCTAAAGAGGAGAGGCCGCAGCCAGAAAGATCTTCCTTTCCTCTCCCCGTGCCGCCTTTTCTCCCTCCTCCCGAATGCCGTGGGGAGGCGGGGGGGACACTGTGCCCCTTGGCCCCCTGGAAAGGCACCTGTTGGGCTTTTGGATGCCAAGTAAGGCGTTCACATGGCTGGACTGGGGTGAGGAATTCAGTGAACCCTCTCTCTGTGCATTTTTGTGGTTGAAGGGGTGGGGGGTCCCCACCGGGAGTCTTCTCGGAGCAGGTCTGCACATCCCTCCCCAGATGTGCCAAACCTCTTGGCTGGGGTTTGCCACCACCAGAAAGGTGCAAGGTGGGGCTTTTGGGCTCTGTGGTCATGAAGGCAACGTGCCACCACCCTACATCGTTCATAACAACAGCTCCATCTTTCTATTGCAGCACGTTAAGTATTTTTTAGTGTCCATTAAATAATCAAATATTCATTATCCTAGCGTAGATGCGTGCTTTGTGGAGGCTGGCAGCATGAATATGACATCATGTTTCTGAAGGTAGACCCAGACCCACTGCCTTGCAGGGTCCATGGGGGCTGTGTCAGCTGGATGCTGTATTCAGGTGCCCGGTGAGATGTTTCTGTCTTTGCCATATGTTTCTGTAGCCATCAGGTATGGAAGAACCAGTTCAGCTGCTGGCGGTGCGTGCAGAGAGCATCCGTCTCCATCCTGCGTGCTCCTCGGAAATACCGGGAAGGGGTTATGGTGGATAAAATACTAAAGTGAAAGGACACGGAGCAGTGGAGCTGGCAGGGTGCGGTGATCGGAGTGGGAGGTTAGCCAAGACGCCCGGCCGAAGCTGCCTCCTCCTGAGAAATGTGATGAACACAGATTTTTAATGATTTCAGGTCACGAGTTACCCGTGGTTCACACCAGCGCCGTAACGCTCTCCCCCCCCCTCCCGCTGTTAGGGACACTAGGGCAGGAAGGCTCCTGGTTGTCCTCGGAGGTGCCCCGTACCAACCAGACAGTGTTTTGACAGTGCCAGATCAGATGTCCCATTACACAAATACTGCTCAGATGATTGAGGACGATTGCTCAGCTGAATTTTGTCTGGTTACTCATCTGGGTGAAATAGAGTCAAATTCTCCAATTTTTACCCTGTGTTTCGTGAAGTTGAAGTACTGTTTCTCAAAACCTTGCCACCCTCATCCAGAGAAGCGAACAAAGTGAGCTTTTTGATTTTTCCTTTGTAATGTTTGGGGGGGGGTGGCTTTTGGGGTGTTGTGTTTTGGTTTTTGTTTGTTTTGGTTTTTTACAAGCCCTGGCACTTCTGATTGCTTGTAGGAAAGCTCATGAGCAGCCCCACAGTAAAAGCCTGTATTGACTCCCACACATACTAAACGATACATCAGTGCAAAGCTTCCTATGGGAAGAACTCCTCCAAAGAGGAAAACCCCAAGAATATTCTGTGTTTAAACAGCAGCTCCCTATTCTGCATAGTGGTAATTTTTATTTATTTTTTTTCCCCTCGCCTCTCCTGAACCCCATTTTGATCAACTTTGCTGCTGGTATTTCACCATCAGCCTGATTCTGGGACTCACCTCTAAAAATCCGGTGCAGAGCGCGCGGTGTGTCAGTGGCCCAGTCGATCTGATACCTCGTGCAGTGCAGGAAAGCTTTCTTTTTTTTCTGTTCTCTGGTTTTGGTGCTTTTTGTAACCCTATCAAAGCAACCATGAGCCTTGTTCTCTCCTCTCCCCGGCCATCTGCTTGAAGCATCTGGTAATCAGGTGCAAGCCCCCACATCCAGAGCATTCATGCTTAAATTTGCAGCTACCTTGCCACCCACATTGGCTTTTGTTATACTGCCAAGATGTACCTCTTTGTGTGCTCGATATGAGAGAGACTTAAATTCCACCATCAGCCTACTGAAATTGTGATGGGCCAGGGTGACATTATCACCTTTGAACATAGATATGTATCAGCCTTCTCCCATTTTTCTCTGCTAGAGTCTCCAGCTAATCTCTGCTCCAGTTGCTCATCGTACCCAAGCCATGTGTGTACTGTGAAGGTACGGCTCCGAGTTGCAAATAATTACTCAAAGAAATATCTCGGTTTAAAACATGATGATGCTTAATGTGCTCTTGTCATTTCTGGGATTCTTCTTATAACCCTTTTTCCATCTGAGTAATCTCTGTGTATGTGTCTCCATATAAGAGACAAATAGAGTCATTGTTCTGCTCCATATTTTAATTCCATATCTGTATTTTAGGGACATCGCTGCCTTCCCAACAGACTGACTAAGTATTACAAACTGCCAAATTTAGGCTTTGGGAAGTGCCCATTGAATTTAAGAGCAGACAAATACTTTTGTCAGAAACGCCAAAACCAATGACCTTGAGCGCTATCCCCTGTCCCTCACAAGGGGATCCCAAAAGGAGAAAAGCTCTGCTGCTTCTGGTTTTTCTTTCTGCAGCCCTACATTAGAAAAGAGAAGAAACATCTTGGCTTCTGATTTTTCACTGCAGCACAATCTTCACGTGTATTCGATCTGTTAGAGCAGAAACATCCACCTGAAGCCCTTCGCTGTCGAAGGGTATGGGGATGCGAGGGATTTACTAGCTCCTGGGTTTGGATGGAAAGAGTGCCCATCTGTTTGAGCAGGACGGCGTTCATAACACGATAGGAGTCACAGATAAAAGTCCCAGGGTGAGGTGAGCCCTGCTTTTGAAGCTCTGGTGCTGAGCTTGGAAAGCCCCTGCCACCTCTGGGTCTTGCGGACTGGTGTGCCCAGGAAAAACCGGGGACCCGCTCCAGCCCGCCTGGTGTGCCCCCCATCCTACCCAGGGGAACCTGGCAGCTTGGCTGCTTCTGGCCTCTGAAAATCACCCATGACAGGCTCAGGCCATGCCCTGCCACGTCCTCAGTGGTGCCTGCCTGGCCAGAGCTCAAGCTTGCTGCCCAGTGCCGGCACACCGACGAAAATTTGTCAAGTTTTCAGTAAATATCACGTAGCATTGATTTGATGATCCCAGGGTGCTGGCTGCATAGTCTAGTGAGAAATGTGCTCGGGAAAGGCACGGAGAATGGTGGTGAAGAGGTACAGTTCCAGAACGATCCTCTGAATCACTCTTATGGTACAGGTATTTTCCTACTTTGTTAGAAGGGACATGGTAAAGCACCAGGTAGGAGTGGCGACTGTCTTTCATTACTCACTGCAATTAATGCCGTGTTGTTCTTGGTATATGCATCTATTTTTATTTTTCCTTTAATTCCCAGACTGCTTATTTGCTGTTGACATCTTCCATTACACCTTTTTTTTTAATGCAATATTAAAAATAAAAGCTAGAAATGGCTATAACGCTTTTTTTTTTTTAAGTTGATTAGGAAGCAGCCTTCTTTGGCGTAATTGCTCAGTGAAGTTATAAATTATTTTATTTGTAGGGATGGTTTCTCAGCATTTGAAAAAAATGTCAGTTAAAGAAGAAATCTGCAACATATTTGTTGAAGATGTGCAACATCTCACCAGCTAACTCCTTTGAATTATTTTAAAGGTAGTAAAGCTTTACTAAAATCGTTGTTATTTTTGGACCTGTTAGGTCTAGGTTCTTTAAAGCTTTTTTCATCACGTGATTCCTCCCTGGCCCTCCAAATGTGAACTCGAGATATTTGTACACACAAGCAGGACGTGTTACATCCACGTGTGATTCGGCGTGTTCGGCGCGGCGGCAGCGCCCATTCTGCTGTCTGTAATTGCACCTGTGCTCACAGATTGCCCAGATAACGCTGTGGCTGTTTGCATACGTGATTTTCACAGGATGTAAGAGAAAACAGTAAGTGCATTAAATATGGGTTCACATGATTTTTTCACAGAAAGCACTGGAAAACCTTTATTAGTTATTGCAAAAGTCAGAAATAAACCTTCAGGGACTTTTCTACAAATGGGTAAAATAGAGGAGTGTTTAGAAGAGGCCTTATTGGCTTGAGTCATGAAGCTGGCTCTCTCCGAGTGTTGCGCCGTAAGTTTGGTGGGAAAAGTTTGACAGCAATTTAATTTTCATTGACAAATACTGTCATAATATTGAGGGAAACTGTATCAACAGTAGTGGTCGATGCTCAACCAGTCATATGGACTGGACGAGCTTACCATATGCTTAACTACAAACTTCTCTTGGAAAGCGCCTTTAAAACACTTGACAAGCTTAAGATACTAGTCAGTAATGAGCTTGAACAGAGCATGTGAAGTTTTACGATTTATACAGAAAATGGATTAGTGTTTATGTGTTTCCTGTACAGGAGAGATTTGTATGCTGGTATCTGTGTAGCTACAATGCCCGCCTGCGTTTCTATACCCTGAGGTTCACCCAGTCAAAGGACATTTAAAAGTGAAAATAAAAAAAAAAAAAAAATCACTTCAAACATAATTTATTTCTTCTGCACAGCGTTAGGTGAGAATCTTTTCATTTATGTTGCACATGAAGTGTTTGAATTTGCAGTTTCTGGTATCAATGGGGATGTCAAAAAATCCAAACTGAGGCACCCCACCCCCCATATCGCCACGATAATTATTACAGCAGGTGATAGGTCCAGGCTTTCATTAATGTGCAGTATCACTACTTTCTCCTAGCAATGAGCCTTTTAGGCTGATCACTGCCGTTAGTGGTTTTTTACTGTGAACCTATAGATTTCTGTCTATAATTTCACGCAGCCTTTGAGTATTTGAGCTGGTGTCTGTCTACCTGATGGCAGGATCAAATCAGGAATCCAAAGATGCAAATGTGTCATGTTGCATGTCAGTGGGGTTTTTTGTGGGTCTGATTGTACCCACAATTTGGGATTTTCCTCCCTCATCCCTTGGCAATATGCTGTGGCACACGGATTTCGGCTCCTGCACTTTTTCTCTTTTATTTTTTTGTATGCATTTGTTCACACACTTACAGACATACATACACATATGTATATATATGCTTGTGTGTATTTAATGTACTTCTGACTGTGGCCAAATACTGCGCCAGGTTAGAGACTCAGTTAGATAATTCAAACAGAAGTCTGACCTGATTCTGTCTTAATTTGCTATGTTTTGTTAGCATTGAGCCATTTGTAATTTAGTTACATGTAGAGTAGTTCAGTGATGAGCAAGTTTAAACAATATGGAAGGCATAATGTATGCTTACATGAAAAGCATATACAGCCTTTCATTGCACTTTGTACTCGGGAATCATTCTCTTTTTTTTTTAGTTTTGCTCTGCTTTCCTCTCTTAAAAGTAATTCTCCTCATTAGAAAGAATTTAAAAATAGCTTTAAAATATTAACAGAAAATAGCAGTTTCTGTGGATGGCTCAGCCATGGCTTCTTTTTTTTTTTGAGTGTAAATATTTTGGAAATTGGTTTCATTTTCAAGGTTTAGTGTTTTAAAGATATCTCTTGTAGAGCAAAAGCAGAATTAAGCCTGACTTGGATCTCTTTACCCCTCTGTACATCAGATGTGACTCCTGAAATGGCACTTTTACAGATTAGATCAGAATCAAGTTCTCTTTTTTGTTGGCACACTGGTCAAATCTCCTGCCACTAAGTGTAGTAACTGCCCTTTATTTTCCAAGCAAAAGGAATGGATCGTCCTCAGTTTTCCCAAGTCATTGCTCTTGCCCCCTATTCATCACTATTAAATTTTATTTTATTGTCTACAACCAGGATTTAGACTGCTTGGCCTCAAATTAGATGGGTCTAGATGGTACCATCTGCTGAATGCTCAACAGCTATTAAGATTCTTAGTTTTTTAGCGTGTTTTTTTAATGTATTCATCTGACAAGGAAAAGAAAGCAAAAATGGTGTCCAGCATTATTCATTTTATCAGTCTGGCAACCAAAGCATATTGGCATGGATACATTCCTTGTAGTAAGTGCCTGAGAGTACAAGTGTAAAGACAGCTTTGAAGCTTGCCATGAGATCCTGTTTTATTAGCAGAGATGTGTGAACCCACCTGCCACAGGCTGGAAATGTTAAAAAATCATAACTTGGTGGCCTGAGATGGCCAAAACAGCAACTGTTGTAATGGTGTGTTGGCCATGGTCGTCTCCTGGCGTGGCGCATCACTTCTCTGGTTTATCTGGGAAATATTCGTCATCTCGCAGTATTGCAGCCCTTACCTTTACCAGATCACCACTTTAACAGGAAAGATGTAAAATCTCTTTAAAGAAATGAAAAGGGACGGTGCACGTGCCCGTGGGACCGCAGCCATGCCACTGCCCGTCGAGGACCCTGCTCCCAGCACCTGTCAAACACAAGCAAAGCATCAACCCCTGCCCTGCAGCCTTGTCTTACGGACACCTCCCATTTCATTCAGCTCTACCCTCATCAGGAACATGGCATGGAAGAAAAATTCCCACCATTTTTCTTTGTCTGCCACTAATGTGAGAGCAGTTCTTCCAAAGAAACCCGTAGGACCTTGCTCCGTAACGCTGCCAACCCGGTGTGTCACCACCAGGTCTTTATTCTTCCTCCTTGAAGAGAAGCATTTATCAGCTGGTTTTGAAACCTCATTTTGCATTTAAAAGTGCAATAATTGGACCAAAGACAATGCTGGTATATGCTTTTTTTAAAAAAAAAAAAAAAGCCAAATGAAGAAGATCATAGGTGGGGGCTAAGTGACTGTGGGAATTTGTTCTTAGATGGAATGAGTCCAAACACCATCATCGTGATCTGGGCTGTTTTGGGTGCTTTTCAAGCATTTATTTGCATTGATATGATCAAACACCCGGTTCAGAGTGGCTGCTTTAAACGCCACAAAACGAACGCAGGGATTCACTGAGGGCGAATCCAAAATTGTGTCTGGAGCTTTGTGCCTCCTTTTTAACAAGACCTTTTCTGTGTTCACTTTTTAAATGATGACACCATACTGGGGGTTGTCGTTCAACAGATTGTTGGTTCTTTTAACAATTTGTTCAATGGAGGAGGAGGAGGAGGGAGTAGAGGCAGCTATATTTGTCACTACTGTTGTTCAGTAGAATAATTGATTTTTCCAGTTTGGCAACCAATTCCCATTTTCTGCTGCTTTATTATTTCCCCCCTCCCTTCATGTCTTGAACAAAAGACACTTTCCCTTTCCCATTCTTAATAGCAATTTGCAGCCTCAGCTTTCTTGGTTGAGGAAACTGGGTCTAAGAAGGAACTAATGATTTGCGTACTGGCTTTCGGGGTCGCACCCATGGACCAAGCCTTGCTGCAGCTTTGGTGCTGGTCCAGCTGGGAGAAGTCTCCTCCTAAAAGCTCCCATGCTGTGTGAGTATCCCCACCTTTCTGCTCTGTTAATATAGGACTTCTTTTGACTCCATAGCTTTGGCAGTTGTTTTGCAAGATTTCCCTCCTCTTTTATTTTCTTCTCCTTTTTTTTTTTTTTTAATGAAAGGAGGCATGGAGGTTTCACATCCTCAGGGAAGATCTTCATGCTGTATACATTCGTCACAGCAGGTGATCTACTCATGCCTTGGTCTTCTAGCTGTAAGGCTCAATGCTTTGTTGATACTTGGTTTTGGCCAGGGCAGTAACCGCTGCCAGTGCAAAAGTCAGCCTGAGGAAATTGTCTGGGTGGAGGGGCAATATTCTGTGGTTTTGTAAGCTTTGACGATTTAAAAAAGGTTTTTTGCTAATTTCATTAATTCTTCATTTTTATTTTTTTTTCCTTTCTTTTTATATCTGTTTATCTACTGATAAGAGCTCTTCATATCCATGGTTAGGATGTAGCCGCTCGTGAGGCAGGTGTCTGAGGGACTTGCACTGCACAATACCAAGGACCCCCTCTTTGCATCAAACCACAATAACAAGGCTGCTCAGCCTCTCACGTGAGGCACCCGGCAGCATCTCACGGGGCTGAATGTGGCCACCTTCTGCTGAACTTACTCCTTAGAGTCCTGTTAGCTCTTGGTATTTGGGCTAAATATTGCAAGGACTGGTTTCGAGAGCTGCTATGAGGTGGTCTGCACTGAGCATCCCAGTCTCACTGTCACACTGGTGCGGAGCATGAAGGCTCAGGCAGGTCAGATGCAGCACCATGAGCTGATGGTGTGGGGAGAAGGCAATGGGAGTCAGCCACTCAAAAGGGAAGCCCAGCAGGACAGAGTCGATCAGTGTTGATCAGACCATGAGTGTGCAAGGCTGGAGCTGTGGCCAGGCTCATGCCTTACCCCTTGTAACCGCACCGGTGCCCTCCCGAGGGTTACGTGTAGGAAACGGCTGAACTGAGGAGCGTTGGAGATGATGCAAACACCATGCCTCTGTTAGAACAAGATGCTTTTCTTTTTTAGTATTATTTTTAGTTACTATTAACTTAAGAGTTATCCCAGCTGGAGGCAGTGCTCCACGTAGTACACCGGCTAGGACATATATATATTTTAAATCTCTTTTTGGAGGTGGGAGGTGGTTCCGCGGGCTCGTGCCTTTGGTCCTGCGGCACCCAGGTGCGCCGGGCGCTGCTCGGGGGAAGCGGCTTGCTGGCCCGCGGCACGTGGGAGGGTTTTGCCTCTGCTCTAGGGAACTTGGGCGTATATTTGCTGCCAAATTTTGAAAGCCCTTTTAATGTAAACATGTACAACCTTCTCCAAAAAAGGCCTTGAACCTCCAGTACAGAACTATATTTGCATGTTAAACTTAAAAGCATATTTAATATATTACCAGCAATTGATTTAATGTATAAGTAAAACTAACTGTGCATAAATTAGTAAAATACTTGCAAGAGAAAAATGCAATAATTGCCCTGATTTGAGTGAATGAAGTGGTTAAGGCTTCTATTTACTAGCTTTGTTAAGCATAAATGTCTAACGTTTAAACTTGAGCAATTTCTTCAGCACCAGCCCTCTAAGAGTATTCAAAAGCATGACTGAATTTTGCAAGTTACTGTAATTTGTGGAAGGCTTTTTCCAAAGCTTCTAAAGTCAGATAAAATAATTATTTAAAAAAAGTCCTTTTTTTTCCTCTCTTTTTTGATTATTCCAAATTGGGTATAATAATCTTGGCTAGTTTGAGTATTAGAAAGGTGAACACGCATCATTAACAACAGGATTTTATTAACACTTTTGTAATATTATGTAATATTTAAATTTATCTTGTTTTTTCTTTTCTTTTTTTTTTTCAATTTTACATGTAGTAATTAATTTTGTCTTACTGACAGATGATTCTCAATGACTGATTTTCAAGAAAAAACCCAGACAGGTATTTTAACCCTTTGTTCTCATTCTAGACACCTTGCATTCACGGGTCTGGTTGTAATTAAGGGGCACTCTGCCAGGCTCTGCTGTAAATTAAGGTTTAGTGCTATTTATATGAGTTCCCATAGCTGTACCTTCATGATAATCATTTTCTGGATGGGCGGTGGGAGTGCAGACCCAGGAGATGCCTGCTTTGCTTTGAACAAAATATACCTTTGCTGTGCATTACCCAAACCACTCCATTCTGGCTTTGGGGTAACCAGTAATGGAGCATGCTGGCAGGCAGTGGGACCCCCACCTTCCCTCTCCTTCCTGCAGGGGCCTCTGAGTCTACCTCGTGTCTCAGCATAAAGTAGCATGATGGTGACGTTTAGGTGCGGAATGGGAAAGACATAACTTGTGTTCCATTAGGATTAGAAGGTGACTTTCCAAGCATCGGGGGAGGGAGGAAGGGGCGTGGGGCAGCGGGGGACACAGCTCCTGTAGCACAGAGCTCTTGTGCTGCTCAA
The DNA here is from genome assembly GCA_013399095.1 of Psophia crepitans. Lineage (NCBI taxonomy): Eukaryota > Metazoa > Chordata > Aves > Gruiformes > Psophiidae > Psophia > Psophia crepitans. The sequence continues at coordinate 1,704,267 of VWZZ01003047.1, forward strand.
GTGCCAACTCACCTCTGTCTACCTCCTTCGCCCCCTCTTGCCTCGCTATTGATCCACCCCGAGTCTTGCAATCTGTGTATTTCCGTTAGTTACTACACCGTGCTTGCAGAGGGTGTCGCTGTCGTTAGACGTCTCTTGGGGCTTACACCGCAAAAGCACCGTCTTTAAGGCTGTACCCCGAAGGTACCTGCCTGGGTTACATGGACATAAGTCCCTTCTCAAAGCAGGTGCTCGTTCATCTGCTGCTCGCTGGACTTTGTACACTCCGTGCATGTACAGAACCCCGCGGCTGAAGGTAACAGCTAGCGAGGTCTGTGCCTACGTAGTGCCAAGCCTCGTGGGCAGTTTTCGGGGGGTTTTGTACTATAACTGATGACAGAGTAAGAGTGGGCCCAGTGCTTGCTGGAAATCGGTGAGAAACTCTCCGTTGACTTGAGGAAGCTTTTGATTGTAAGCAAATCTGAAAATTTGTGGCATGGAGAGTGTGGGGTTTTTGTTGTTGGTTGTTCTTTATTTGTTATGTTTTTGCGTCTTTTTTGGTGGTGGTGGTATTTTGGTTTGTTTCGCTTTCTAAATATCTCCCCCGAACCTCATGTTGTTGCGTCTTTTGCTGGCTCGTTTTCCACCCTCCTCTCCTGCCCTCTGGCCCCATCTGGAAGGCAAGCCCTGCCTGCTTGCCTGCGTCTTCTTACAGATGGTCCCAACAGAAACGCTCTCCTGCAAGGTATCACCCCCTGCTCGAAGTCCTTAAGCCATGAGAAAGGCCACTGAAATGCTGTTGTACGGGATGTCCCCTGCAGCGGGCCTGTGCTGTTGGCTTGGTGGCGTTTTGCTGGAACATTCAAGAATAAAAGTGCGTTACAGAACAGGCAATAAGGGCTGTGCTGTCAGTTACAGACAGCCGTAGATACCAGTCTGTCCCTCGTGCTGTGGCTGTACTGCTGCCTGTAAATCCCGCTTGTTTCTGTGGTGGTTTGAGCAACAGAATTTCCAGACTCACGTTTCCAGTAACTTCATGCCAGGTTCGTAAGACCTACTACGATGGAAACAACATCATCAAGAGTATTCCCTTAAGGCCCATTTTTGTGATGGGAAAATTTATTTTTTGCTTGGACAGTAACCAAGAGCCCACCAAAGCGGATTAAGTGAGTTAGGTGCGAGGCAGCCGGGCAGTGGGGCTCCTCTGCGCCCCGAGGGCGCGGGGTGGCCCTTCACGCGTCCTCTGGCTCGCGGGCACCTCTCAGTTACTTGCCTTTATATGCTACATGCGTGAAAATTTGCAGAGTTGTGTCAGCTTACACTGCTTACCTGGCCCGTGAGACAGACGTAATGGTCTTTATTTTAATATTTCACTTGCATAGCAGCTCACATAGTTTTAAAGTACTGAAGGATGAAAAGCCAGGGACATCATCTCACTGTTTGTCTTTTCTTCTAAATGCGTCACAGTGTAATATTTTTCCACAGGTTGCTAATGCTGCCCTGGGTTGCGCGTGACATTGACTATCATCTCTGTGTGAAGAAATTCCACTTAAATTCCATTAGTGCCTGCTTTTCCTTAGCTTCGGCTCGTGCCCACTTGTTGTGAGATACGGCTGTAACTTGAGGCTGCTTCAGCAGTTGTGTGTTCCCCACCTCAGCTTTTAAAGAGCACTGATCTGGTTTGGTTTTGACACAGTGGGATTTTTTTGTCACTCGGTTTTTTGGATATTCTATACGTGTCTAATAATAAAGATAGCCAAAGTTAGGGTATGGTCTTCCAAATATTTCCTCATTATCCTGTTACGTGCTGCAGGAATGATTTTGCACAGTTTAGTCAGTGCCTCGATTTGGAAATTCCAGAAATATCCCTGCTTCTTTTTATGCTGACATTAGGTCCTAGGCTTCAGATTTTGAGAGTTTAATTTCTAATTATTCACCACACTTCTGCCCCTTTCGTCTCTGCTAAGGAGAACGGCGAGTGGTGCCTGCCTTTTGTTCTTGCCACAATGTTACTTGACATTTTTTCTTTATTGAATCGCATCCCATCACTTTCCCTGCTCGCTAAAAGGCAGGCTGGATTTTTTTATTTATATATTGTCCCTTCATTCATATTGTCTGTGGCTTCCCCTCCATTTTCTACTTTGAATAAATTTCATCCTGTTTTTGCATGCCATTGAAATAGAAGTGGAATAAAATCAGCTTTGCGAGTGATCTTTGGGACAGACCAGCTATCGCCTCCCATCACTCTTCCCTCCTGGTGTTAGCATGCAGAGCGCTGTGCCCTCATACGCTGTCCGGTTCGTTATGCATTATTTAGCTCACCCTCTCGTCAGGACTTACGACACTGTAGCCTGCTAGGGGATCGCACGGCATTAGCTTTCATACAGTCCACGTAAATCATGTTCACGGTTTCCTTCAATCCTTTTTGAGGATTTTTTTTTGAGGTATTTTTTCCCCAAATATTCTATTAGTTTTGTTACGTATGATCTCCCTTTTGTGAATCCATGCTGAATATCTTTAATTAAATCATAACTTTCCCTATTTTGTCCCTGATTAGTGCTTCAAATATCTTCCCCACTGCTGAAATCAGGCTGACTGGTGTTTAATTTCCTTGATCTTCCCTAGAGCTGTCATTATATATAGGTGTTACATTAGTCCTCCCATCCGCAGGTACCTCCCCTGTTTCCAAAGATGTTTCACAGATATTTGCTGAAGTGTCCCCTTCCTTCTGCCTTTTGCTTCCACACTCTGGCAAGTATCCCATCTTCAGTGGCTTGGTTTGGACTTTAGATGCTCAAAGAAGTGCATTTTTACAGCTTCACCTTCCTCTCATTTATTCATCTCATTCGTGGTAGCTGCTCCATACGTTGGCGTTTGCAGCCGCCTTGGCAGCAGATATCCTGCTCGGTGCCCTGCTTGGTTTGCGTGCATGTGGTGTTGGGTGGCCTCGTGCCAGCCTCCCCATGTGCATCCTGGTTCTCAATAAACCAAGAAACCATGCTCGGTGTTTGGAGGCCAAGGCCAGTGTCCTGCCCCCAGACCATCCTTTCTCCTCAGTCTGGGATCTCCTGCTGGCTTTTTGGATTCCCCAAGACAGAGGTTGCTTCTTTGACCCTTCATGTATTTTTGTCAGGATGCATGTGTATTTTCTGCTGATATGAACTCATCTTTGAACGCTTGCCATTTCTGTATGGAGTTGTTTCCTCCGCTCCTTTATTCCATTCAGGGTCTGTTCCTCCTCTCATTGAAGTCAGCTGGGAGTTTTGCCATTGCCTTCCTCGAGAGCAGCAGCGAGCCTGCGATTCACTGACACTTTAAGCATGCTCGCAAAAATTAACCCTGCTGAAATTGAACATCGATATTGAGCTTTATATTTTAGTTGTAAATCCAACCCTAACTCCTTGAATGCTTCTTCTGTTTGAAGAATGGCTACTGTGAAGAAGCCCATTAATTTTAATGTAACTCTCCGTAGTTAGATTTGGGTCATAACATTTCCACTGTCTTGGTTGCAAAAACAACATCAATAGAAAACTCCGGTTTTCTGGACGCTGCATCAGATGCTCCAAAATCTGTTTGTCCTCCTTCCCTGTCATCAGAAATTTGTACTTGGACAAAAACTGCTCACGCAGTGTTTAAATCTTTGAGAAAAATACATAATTAAATGCTAAGAGGAAAGAAATACAAAAATAAGTTTAAGTACAGGTTTTGAAGGGGTTGGTTTGTTTTTTTTTAAGAGTAGCATGAAAACTTTTCTTTTACGTTTCCCTTGTTAATAATGCTGAGAGTCACATGCCTCTGTCCCCACAAACTGTCGTGGAAATGAGCCCACAGGACCCGTGACTTCAACCAGAAAATTGCTGCTCTGTCCTTAGCTCACCCCACTGCGATGAAGGCTGGTACCACATATGGTATGTAAGCTCACACTTGCTTCTCTGAGACCATGGAAACCTGAGTATGATGGAATACATCAGGGATGGAGTGGCAGCCTTGATTGCGAATATTTTGTGCTAAAGTCAGACACTGAATGTTACTGTAATGACATTTTATATCTTTCCTTCTATATTCTAGCAGAGAGAGCCACAGGTGTTCCACTGGAATTACTCACACATTTATAGAATTGGACATTCTGTCATTAAATGGACTTAAAACTAAAAAGCCTTTGTCTGCGAAAGGTGACCAATAGAAAGGGACTTTGGATTATCTGATATCCCATAACTTAATCATATGGCTCTTAAGAGTAGGGCATAAGCAGCTGTGTCTCGCTAATATGCATGCGATATGTGTAAAGTGATATGCTTTAATTCTAAACTTGTTTTTAGCAGGAAGAAAAAAGCATTTAGATGAGGAACATTAAGATTCAGCATTAACCATTTTTTTCCTCGGGGCAAAATTATTCATCACCTGATATTTATTAAGGCAACATTTTTATTTTATTGCTCTGTACTGTAAAGAGTCTTTCCAAACATTCTCAAAGTTGTGCGGGGAAGTTTTATAGGCAGATTTGCAGGCAGTATTTAAAGTGGTTTTCAAAATAAATGAATTTGAGAAAGATATTTTCCTTTTCCCAAATAGTAATGCTGTCAAATCTCACAGTGGAAATAACAGAGAGAAGCAGTCATTTAATTTATTATTTAATTTTAATTTTTATCCATCCTCCCACATTATATAAGCTTGATTTCTATATTGTAGCCTTAATTGTTAGTTTGTGTTGGTTTAATCTCTCTTATTTAAGTATGTTTGCTTTAATAATATTTAAAAAAACTAAGACAAAGAAACTGTAGATTAGAGACTTTATTTTCAGGGTAAAATGATACGGATAAGTGAGCGTCAACTGACCAGAAATTATTTGCTTCTGTCTGTTAGACACGTAATGGAGTCATTTAACTAGTCAAATTAGGAGCTGTAGAAATGCACCATGCTTCATTACTGAGTTCGAATGGGCACCATTTTACATTTACGTCAAAAATTATCTCATAGCAAATTAATGTTTTCATTGTGCGGGGAAGCCGGAGCTGTGCAGTATCAGCACCACCTAGAGGATGCGACACAGATGGCTCGGAAATGTTTGTCAAATGAAAAACCGGGGAGGAAGATATGATCTTTAAAAAGCAAAGTGCTCCAAACAAACCTCTGCCTTCCCCGAAATAGCCCTGGAAGTTTCGCTTGCTTTGCTCTCGCCAGCTTCGCCCGCTCCGCAGCATCCCCGCACTAGCTGCGCGCAGACTTGCGAGGGTTTATGGCGCGTTTGGGGTTGGCTCTTCTGTAAAATCCTTCAGTGCCCACACCACTAGCTGTGTTATTTTTAATGCAAAAAGATGCTGTTAAAAGTCAGAATATCCGAAAATCCAGCGAACAAGCTCCCTCGCCAGCCAGGAAGCGTTTCCAGGCGATGTTATGGAGGTGCTCTCTGCCTTGAGAGTTCCTGAAAAGCCAAAGAGAAAGAAGGAAGTTGTTATTTAATGAGTTACACGCTTATTTCACAAATGGAAACAGCTAGTGCCTTCAAGTGTAGGAAAAAAGACAAGAGTGAGACAAAAGGGAGGGCAGTGGCTAGACTTCCAGCTTGAAAAAGTTACAGCAGGGAAGAGCCGTGATGCGGGAACTAAAAACTGATAACATACAAAACTAGCTGCAGTTGTGCGGATCGGACAGTGGCGGTGCTAAGCTGGTTAAAGCACGGAGTGGTTTTGGGTGCTCAGCGTCCACTTTCCCAAAGGGGTGTTTGTCGCACGGGAGGCAATATAAAATCTGATAAGATCTAACTTCTGCGGCGCAGGAGGTGCTCACAGGCGGGACCTGGACCCACCCCGGCAGCTTTTCCAGCAGCGCCAGGGCAGAGCGGGCACTCCTGGCATCAGACGGCTGGATGACATGCTAGGCCGGAAATTTTCATACCTAAGTGTTTCGTGATGAAAGACCGCGGAGGTTAAGTGCCTTTGGCTTCGTGGTTTAGTGTTTCAGTACAACTCCTGGAATTCTGGATAGGAAAAAAGAAAAAGGGGAAAAGAGGGAAAAGAAAAAAGTCGGAAGTGGCTAGTGAGACCTGACACCCTACTGCTACAGCAGGCCCCGTGCGGGCAGGGTCCTGAGCCCTCCCAGCTCAGGGGTGGCTTTTTCTGCATCAGTGGTCCTCAGCTCCTGCCCACTATCCATGGCCTTGGAAACCTCAGCAGAGCAGCGAGCCAGGACAGGCCATCGTGGTCAGCCAGCCCGGGCTTCTGTCTGTGGGCCAAAAAGTATCCCCCGGTCACTTTTTTCAGGGAAACGTTTTCCTGCACATGCCAATACGCAGCACCTGCGAGCAGAAATGTGCAGGATTCGAACCTCGGATATGATCCGCATTAAATATATTTTTATAAATTGACCAGAATATCTAAACATGTTTTCCAATCTTATTAAACGTTGTGCATGCATAACTGAATTAATTCTCCATATTAATATTCTTAGAAGACATTTAGAGAACAAAACAAAAACATCCACAAAGTATTTTGACACAAAGCACAGGAGCCGGAGACAAAGATGAGCTGAGAGGAGGAAGTGGACCAGAATTCATTTAGTATTACACTTATCTCTGGAGCAAATGATCGCTCATTAATTAAAATGCTGCTGCCAATTGTAGTTGGAAGACAAAAATTCTTCATAATTGTGTCAAGTGTGTAATTTTTGTTAGTATACTATTATTTTTCATATTTCAATGAGATGCTCTTCAGGATCCTTTTGAAAAATCAAATAATTGCTTGTGATATTATTTCATGGCTAAGTATAGTGTTTCAAATACATACTGTGCTGTAGGTTCAAGAATTTGACAGTGACTTTAGGACCACGGTTATGATAATGCCAAATTGGTAGACGATAGAACATGCCTGTGAGCAAGTTTTCTTTTGTTCCAAACAAAGCTTTTTTTCTTTTTTTTTTTTCTTTTTTTTTTTTTTCTATAATGATATAAGCTCATTGCAGAAAAGGATTTCTTTGAAACAGCAAAGAAAAAAAATGTTAAGAGCCTTGCTTACAAGTACCCTGGTATTTTCTTCTTTTTTTTAACTGTTGAAGCACTTTACCTATTATCATGAATCTTGTCTGCTGAGATAGTTCAGCCTTCATGTTATGTTTACCAAGGCCAGACTAGAGGATCAAATAATTTATAACCATTCCTGTTGGGTTTTATGTAATAACTTTGGAACTCATATAAAGTAATGATCCACAAACTCTTTTAATGTTCATTATAAAATATGAAATATTTCTCAGAACCATTGCAATTATGTGACCAGACATAACTGTTTCACACATGAGTAAATACAGGGAGGTTTAACATAACTTTATTATCTTCCTGTCTTTTCCTCTCATTGATGTGATAATACTGTTTTAATATTTTTCTAAAGAAAAGTTAAGTAATTTCAGAATCTCTATTGAGGCCTAGTTTATTGGTTTTTGTAATAGAGTACTCAAGAATAATTGTATTTATGATTAGACTGATAGTGGTAAATGTTGTTGTGCTGAATAGGGGTAAAATACCCTGAAAGCTTTATATTATTATAGATGAATATATACACATACATCAGTAGGAAGAAATTATTAATATCTGTCTGTCTGTCTATGCATTTATATTATGCTCATCATAGTATCAGTGCACCTTCTCTGGAGACTTTCTGGGGTTTGGCAGTTATTAAAATGTCAGTAGATATAGGATGGCAAAATTCATTAAGACTACGTATAAAAAAAACATCCCAGGTCCTTTCCTGATACTTAGAGCTAACCTTTAATTTCCCCCTCTTCTTCTGATCATCTTGGACTTAGACAAGACATGAAGTGGAGCCTGCCACAACCTAAACTCTCTGCTGAAGCAGTTTGACCAGCCCAAGCTCCTCTAAAACCTGTCTGGGGACTTCGTTGACCTTCTGAGGGTTTCTGCCCCATTCAGGCTGGGAGAAGCCTCTGAACTTTGTATCTGGTAGCTCTGAAGCTTTTCACATCTCTCTGTCTCTGTGCTGTGCCTCTTACGGGACTGATAGACTCACGAGCCTATCTCAGAGATCCCGCCTGCGTGTCTGAGTTACAGCAATACGCAGTGAACGTTTGGTGCTAACGTAGGGAAAAATAAGCTGCCCTAGAGAAAACAGCACCGAGGGACGAAGTTCACAGCGCAGAAGGATGCTTGCCTTCCCACCTTCCCCTTTCCTTCCTTGAGGAGCAGCGTTCAGCATGCAGAAGGGGGAGGAGGGTGAGCGTGTGTGTCCAAGCTAGAAGATATACTATATTATTTTTGTTTTACCAACATAAATTGATAATATAAAGTAACAGAATTTTGGTCTCCAGGTGAATGGTACTAAACAAACATCATCAGAAAAAAAGATCTTTGGCCAGAAGAGCATAATCTAATTAAGAATGGCCTTAATGAGCAGAAGTAATTTTTTCCTTGTCTGCCTGACGTCTTTCATCTTGCAGACACTGAGGGGTAGGAGCTGCCTTTTCATTACTGGCCTGTGCCGTGCCAAAGGCAGAACCCTGCCATCGGGCTGGCTGCAGCACCGCCAGCCATGGTAGTAACAGCTACATGTGAACCGGGGAACCAGCACGGCGTTGGGTGCCCGATGGTAAGGGCATGGTGTCAGACTGCGTTTTAGGCTGGGTATGTGCTTGATGCTGGAGTCCTTAGCAGATCAGATACGTGGTTCTCCAGATTGTATTCTCTATGTATACAGAAACTTTTGGAAGGGCTGATGTCCCCCTTTCCCTTCTGGCTCTGGAGCCAGCCTCCCTTCACTCAGGAGGACAAAGGTTTGTCAGGCTCCCTCCTCCTGTGGCCACCCCACCATAATAAATGGAGATGGCACTAGCACAGAGGAGGTTTTGCAGTAGGGCTCAGGCTGGCTCAATGAAGCTGAGACCCACTGACAGACCTCAGAGACTTCTTTGCCTTTCTCAGACCACAAAAAATGGTCTGATGTGGTACCAAGGAGGGCCTTCACAGCATCCCCATGGACTTCCAGGGCACTCAAAGGTTAAATTTCTTCATTCCCACCATCCTGCACACTTCTCGTCCTACAGGCTTTGTGCAGGGAGGGATAATTTTCATGCATTAAGAGAAGTGAATCCAGAAATGTTATTTTCATGAGTCAGGAATAACCTGCAAGATGCTAAGTGCTGAAGCAAAGCAGAGCCGTGAATCCTTTATACACGGTCATTTCTAATGAGAGAGAGAAATTCATTATTTCAGAGTCCCCCTGTTGTGTGTAATATTTGTAGGACATTGCATTCTCTTTACTTTTAAATTAAAATGTCTTTATTTTTCATTATGAAATGCTGGTGCATTGAAGAATGTGCCCAGTCGTGTTTAGCAGTAGCAAAATACGGTGTAACTAATGATATGATGAAAGGTATGATCTATGCAGAAGATGCAAAGTACAGTTTTTTGTCCAGGCAGAGCTACTTAATTTCTTTGACACTGAAAAGTAAATTTTAGCTTTCCTTTGGAAAGTATGGAAAAAATCAAAATCAGTCCGTGAAAGATTTTACTTAGCACATAGCAGAATATAGCTCAACACAGCATAAAGCTCCACACCTGCAGAGTCAGAAGGAAGATCTCCTGAAAACAAAGGTTTAGAAAAACACTCTGCTTTTGTCCTAGGCCTTTTCTCTCCAGAGTTCAAAGGACTGAGTAGCTCCATAGTGGAGAGGCTAGTTTTGATCTTGTGATATTTGCTGGATGTTCACACTCAAAGTTTTGTTTAAACCTCTCCTTCAGGGGAGCGTGCAATTCAGTTAACCAGGAATGGAGTTTTTTTCACTCTGTACGCTTGACCTGGGGATGCTGTGCCCAGATTTAGGAAAAACACTGCTGTGTTTCAACATGTTTAGGCCAAGTATCATTATAAAATTCCTAGCATGAGCCTGAGCTGATGCTCCAGGTATGAGTAGCAGTCATGTAAAATGTGTTTACATGTGTTCTTCACCACAAAGAAATAAAATCTCTGTTATCAGACAAGTTTCGTTTTGTGCTTTGGAACAGCTATACACTGAAAATTCAAGGCCTGTATGAATTACCTCAACAAATAGATAAACTTTTGGAACCTGGAACAACTGAAAAAAAAAAATAAATCTATATTTTAAACTTACCTCTAATGATAAACGAACATATCAGGAGCACATTACATGTACACTTTTAGCACATCAGAGATGTCTTAGTTTAATGTAGCATTTTCCGTGTGATATTACGAGCTAGAAAAGCTATCTTCAGTCCTGTCAGCATAAAAACTGCACAGCAGGAGGTGAAACACATGAAGCAGTTTCCAGGCCTCTTAACATACACAATTCATGCAGTTGAAAAGGTTTTGATAGCGCAAATCTTTTTTTTTTTTCTTTCTTTTTTTTTAGAGGAAGAAAGTCCTTAATTATTTCTTCCCCCAACCCCCAAGTTAAACCAGTCTTTTCTGGTTTCTTAGGTATCAGAGGTGAGAAGAGCTGTAAGAGCAAGGGTATTGAAGCTGAGAGCACGTGGCCCTAAGGTAGACGTCCCACCCGCTAATGCCTTGGTTGACATAGATGCAGGGTCGGTACCATAGGCTGTAGAAAGGAGTGGTATAGTACAAGAAGTTGTGGGAATTTTGATTTGAGGTTGTGGGGTTTTTCGGGTGTGTTTTTGTTTGTGTGTGTGTTTGTTTTTTTGTCTCTCCCTCCCTTTTGACTTGGTGCAGGATGAAGGAGAAGGAGGGATTTCTCCACCTGGCTTTGCAAAAAGTCAGTCTTCGGCTGCCTTCATTCTGCTTCAGCTTTCTTAGCCACCTAAACACCCTTCTCATGGAAGGGTGCTGCTGTTTCCTGGCTTTTGCTTCAAGGTTTATCTCTAGCTTGACCTTTGCTTATTCTACCAGCAAAGGGAAGTCCCTTTTGAGGAGAGGTGGGAGCTAATCACCCTCTTGACCCCTGCTCCCTGTTCCCCACCTCTACTAATAGGACTCAGCTGTCATTTCCCTGAATCTGAATGCAAGAGCTAGCAGCTGATCCTGGGATGATTTATCAGGAGAGCCCCACATTTCTATATGGCTCTTCAAGTATGCCACCATATTTCAGGATCACTGAAAAGGGCAACTAGGTCCAATGACCTACTTACGTGGGACCGGTGACTATGAATAACATCTGTGTAGTGATGAACGTGCCGCGACCTGTATAATGCAGTGAGTTTCTCTCTATTCTTTTTGAGATTTTTATAGAAATAGTGCTGATTTTAGAAAATGAACTTTGATAAAATCTGGAGGATATTGTAGGGTATGTAAGTAAACTGAGCCATGAAAGTATGTGACCTGCTTCAGAAATGTAGGTGGGTAACCTTAGTGTTGTGATGTCCCCCAGGACTTAGCTTATAATGTTACCTTTGGTCATACTCAAAAGAAAGCTAATTTATGGGCTTTCAAATCAGGACTAATTAATATAAAATGTTTTTATCTTATATGATAAATTCTTTTGTAAAGAATTTTAATTGTGTGTCTTTCTGAATAATTCTCTCCATAGTGTAGGATGTGAATATGGAATATTTATTTAAAAAAAAATCAGAATTTTTTAGTACATTTAAAGGATTGAACATAAATATAGAGTTCTTCCTTTTTTGAAGTATGTTGTTCACAGGCATACTTTGTCTATTAACATTATCTTGTGCATGAAATCTGAAATCTGCTGTCTGTAGACCTCAGCATTCTTTTGCAATGGATGTACGTGGAATTGTTGACTGTCAATACTGTTGAGTGTACAACTGGCACACTAAGGTTAGCTAGCCTGCGACATTGTCTCTTGAGATTCAAAGGATGTCATTCCTGTCTAAGTGGTAGAGCGATAATACATCTGCACTCTCTGTCTGTGACACCTCGCTGTCATGTGGCTTTGTCAATGGACAGCAACGCCTGTCATTTTGTTATGAGGCCCAACATAAAGCGTACATCAACCTTGACATACTATAAAGTGCAATGTGTAAAGAGGGTTAGGCCTGGTATCCATGGAGTCTAAGTGTTCTGTTTTGAAAGCTCATATTAAATAATAATGTCCTCGGAAGACCAGATTCTGCTCTCAGGCACACTGTTGAAAATCCACAATAGCTTAATAGACCTCAGAGGACCTAATTCTGCCTAGCTCAGACTCCAGTAGTGTGGAAGATTAAAAGAACAAAGCGCAAAGTGATGAATTTCATCCAAGAAGTGTTAACTTAAGGTCAAAGAACACAGTTTATGAGATTTTAGTACTCTGTGGCCCATGCACATCTCGGCCCATATCTGACACTGCTGCTGTTCGGCAGAGGGGGAGTGAAGGGAGAATCCAGCTGAGTTACTTGAAGTTTGGGCTAATCTGATTGGAATCCCATTTTCTTGGAAAGGAGAATTCATACAAGGTTTTGCGCATATCAAGGGTAATGTGCAGCAGGTACTTAGAGTAAGAAAAGGAAAGTGTGAATTTGTATTTCTTTTCAGTCTTCCTAACGCCTTATGTTACTTATCTCCCCTGAAACACATCCCTCTGTAGACATTTGTAATTACAAGAGGACATTCGCAAAAATAAGATTTTATTGTTCAGTGAAAATGTGAAGTTCTCTTCCTCCTCCTTATCATCACACGCTGTAATCTGAGGCACCGATCAAAAATTTTTGAAATGTTACCTCAACGACTTTTCTTTATTACACACCAAGCACAGAATTGCCATTGATGTGAGAGAAGGCTTCAAGTTTGGAAGTGAACGCAGAGCTGTACCCTAAAAGATAGGAGGCTTTGTGGCTGGGGCTGTTTGAGCAGTGTGTTATGGTAGTTAGCCTAATGTCTTGAAGATGGATGCAGGAAAGAGTTGAGAGCCTTCACATCTACTGCAGAGGAAGATGAGGTTTTGTAATTTATCTTACCATCTTCAGAGGAATTCAGGGTGTTTTGACAATTCTTACCCAGCCTTATTTAGCTCATCAGCCACCAGATGCCGGGGCTCTTGTATGTGTACGCATGTCTCTACCTATCAATAAATAATGCATGTATGCACAGACACGTGCAGTATGTGACACAACCATGTTGTTCTCCTTACTGAGAACATGGATGCTATTGCTAAGTAAATTTTAAATAATATTAACACTGCTAAAGAGTTAACAGGATTTTTCTGTGCAGACAGCTCTGAAGACCCAGCTCTATCTGATTTATTGTTTAGTCAACTTTATAATGCCCCAGAGATCCCAAGGATCCTCTTGGCTGTTGCTTGTAGGGGTGGGACTTTCATGGACATGTTTGTATTTTGATAAGAAATAGTACTTTGTTAAAACATGCAAACAGCACACTTTGCTTTTTTTTTTTTTTTTCCCCCAAGGGCCATCTTTTCACTTAACTATTGTTAAGTTCAGAGTTTATCAGCACGGTCAGTATTGGTTAACCTTTATTGCTACAAATATTGCATATTCTGTCTACGTAATTGCCACCTGGAGACAAAGACTGAATATTTTAGCAAGGTGTTTATAAGGCTGAAGTCTGCACTGAAATTGGCTGAATTGGTAGATATAGATTTCTAAGCTAGCTTTTGATAGCCCTGTGGTGAAAAAACCCTGTATATTGATTCTCACTGGGGACTATATTGTTAAAATATATAAATGTAAAAATTGACTTAGGAAATAAAAAACAAATGATAGCTATAAATCAGGGATAGCTGATAAACAAATAAATATCTATCACTATTATATCTCAGTAGATCCCAAAGATATCTGAAGAGCACTTAATTGTAACTGAGTAATCAATTATTCAATTAACCTTCTTCTCATCGAATATATATTTGATATAACTTTTTGAAGCTTGGGCTCTAAAAGGTTTATATTGATTGCAGGTTTCAAGGCCATATGTTTCAGTTATTGGATTTGTGCAGTCAAAATTGACATCCTAAGTTCACCAGAATATGTAAATATTTGAATGTAATGAGTTTCCAAGACTATTGGAGTTATGTAGTTAGTTTTCATTACTTTTTAAAACTACAATCTTTTGTGAGTTTGAAGTTCACCTTAGCAGAACACATGTCATTTAAATATATTTGTTATTCAGAAGACGTTAGGGGCATAGCTTGTTTTATGGTCTGGCTACGAACACTCATAAATTCATTTTTCACACGCTTTGGATGGAGTTGATAGGCAAGCATTTCAGCATTTTGTTGTAAAATGACACAAATTGTGGGAGTTCTTCAGATAAAAATATTTCACAAGGGCGCTATTTGAGCATGATGCTGGGCACCTGCTGCTGTGCCAGTGGAAATCTTGCTTGTGGTGCTTGCTGTGGGCTGCCCACCAGCACCCTTGGCAGGGTCAGGGTGTGGCCATCACCCACCTGCACAGAGAATCTAGAGGTTTTCATACTGAATTTCGAAATGGATGCATTCCTCTCCAGCTGTCCTCAGAGTTTTCTAGCTGTCACTTTCTAGCTAGGTTTCTTGAGGCTGTTTCTGTCAGTTGATGGAATGGGCACATGAGGATGTGGCATGCAGACGGGGAGGTCTCACTTTCCATGAACATGTGTTTAAAATACACTCATTGCATGTGCATTCATCACAAATGAGCAGTAGCTTAAATTAAAGCAACTGATTTCAACAATCATCCAGCTCCAGTAGTTTAGCACAGTAGTAAGGGTCAGCAAAGTTCTGCTTGCGCTGTTTTGGAGGTCAAAATGGTGAAGTGGATGATGGGGAATTTAACCCCTCCATTACCACCTGGTCTAGAGCACAAACCAGGGTAGAAACGGCTTTTTTTTTTGTTTGTTTTGGCATTGGTGGTTTTTTTTTCCCGGTACCACCTTTCCTCCCAGAAGCTGAGCTATGATGCTTCTGGGTTAGGTTCCGTCAACAGCCGAAAGTGGCTGCCTTGCGTGAGCAAGCCGAGCCCCCGTCTGCGATGTCGGGCTTCATTCGCATACTGTTAGCCCCCAAACCGAAGGCCAGAGGAAAACACTGGCAGATTTTTTTTATGAATTGGGAAAGAGTTGTTTGTTTAATCTTTTACTTCAATGCATGATGATATAATGAATTCCTTAAGTAAGACTTAGCAAAATTTAAATTATATCAGAGAGGAAGAAATAGTTGTGCAAGGAAGACACATATATTGTGCAATCTTAAATGGTCATCAGGCTCTCAGGGTGCAAGGACCCATGAAATTTACTGTCTCTCTTCACTTTGGCTTTTTTTTTTTTTTGTGCAGATTGTTTGATTTGTAAGCGTATGAGGGACGTGTTGTTAAGTAACAATGATTTGCACAGATGCAAAAAACCCACAGCGGTGCGGAAACTCGAAAAATTCCTTCTGATGGTCTCTGGTTATAACAAAAGAAAAAAGCTAGAACGGGTTAATAATAATGTGACAGTCTTCAAAATTTGTTTGATATAGCAGCGCACCAAAATATTCGTTTCTGGCAACTCTCTTGACAACCTTTTGATATTTAGATTTTGTGTGTGTGTGCTTCAGTGTGTAATAGATTAACTTGGCTCTGTGGAAAAGGTCTTTATAGAATCCTTAACTGTTGCACTCATTATTGAATAAACAGCACTTTCTTCATGGGGGGAAAAAGAAAACCCTGCAGATTTTTTCCCTGTTAAAAATGCATTCATAATCTAGATATTAGCAAACAGTTATATTTTTTTTTTCCCTCCTGAAAAATATCATAAACAGTCTTGGTTTGACCTTGTTAATGCAGGACCACTTTAGTAATCTGTGCCTAATGATTTTTTACATTAAACCACAGCTTGTGTTGGACCCTTGTGTGTCACAGTAATTTAAGAACAGTCATTTTGCACATTCCGATCCCATTATGTTACATTGTTACTGAATAAAGACTGGTATTATGTTGCTCCTATAAAGGGCAGAAGTGGCCTGAATTTTATCTGCTGAACGAATCAATCTGGATTATGTCAGCTGAAAAGAATTGTGAACTGCAGTCTCCAGCAGATGGGGAGATTTTAAAAATGTATCTGTTTGGTTGTGAATACATCAGCTAAGATAATACCTTGTGGTGACTGAAAAGTAGTTTTTCTCCCTTTTTTTTCAATGAAGACTGTACCAATTATCATTTCAACATAAAGTATTAGGAGATCAATTGGGAACTGAATGCCATTTCCTAATGTTAATACAGTGTTTTATTTAAGCTGCCTTGACAGGCTGTCTAGGCTGTGGGAAAAAGACTGAGCAAATAATGAGTAAAGGGTTTAGAAAAAAGACAGAGGGTGGAGCTTGGCAAACGATGTGAGCTATTCATCAACAACTCAACAAGGATGATGGAAATAATAAGTACTCCTTAAAGAAAAGGGGAAAGGATTTTTTTTAAAGAAACAGTTTCCTTTAAAAAATATTTAACTCTAACTTTGTATTACTTTCTGATTAGCTGATTTTAAACTTCCTGAAATCAGCAAAAGCTTCCCTTTGAAATGGATAGTATGGGTTTAAACAGCGCATTCTTTAGCAATCAGTTAAAAAAAAAAAAGAAACAGTGTCTAATTTCCTGTTCATTCGTGCAAATTTCTTACCATGTGGCACTGTCATTTAATATCTAAAGTACATTAATGCATTTCTATAATGCCAAAACCCTCAGACAAATCCCCTGTGTGAAATAATTTGTGTGAACTTTGAACTAACCATGAATAAAATCAAGATCTTATTATGTCCCTTATTTATATGGTACAGAAAAGCTTTGAAACTTAATACTAGCACCAACACGATACGCACATTCACTGCGATGCTTTAAAAACAAAAAAAAAAACCCACCCAACTTTCCTACATTTTTGTGGGTTTTGCCCACTATTCAGATACCATTACGTTACTTCTGAAAATATTTGCCTTAGAAATCAATAGGCTATTCTAATATTATTGTGTTCCAAGTTGCTAAAATTTCCATTCAGCAGATATAATTCCACCATCTGTAAAGTTCTAGATTTTATAATACTTATAAGCTGTTTTTAATCTATTTTTACTGCCATGTTCTGTCCTGAAATGTCAGAGAGTGCAGACTAGGTCTCGGAATTAACATGACAGTTAAGAAACTTGGCAAGGTTTTACAGCAGATTGTGACATTAACAAAGTACAAAGGAGAATGGGGAAATTAACGTTAATGTATGCTTGCAGACACTATAAAAATCTATATGTCCATGATCAGGGAACTAAAAATAGGGATGTTTTTTATGTTGATGCCATTAAATACAGAGCTTTACTGTGAAAAGAAATTTCCATATGAAAAGCAACTTACTAAAAAGTAATGCTGTAATCCCTCCTCTGGATTGAACAACAGGTTTATGTATCCTAGGTCAAGTAGGCATATGGCTGGTTTTGTTTTTCAATTTTGTTTTAGGCTTTTTTGAATCTATGATGAAACTGCTTTGAAAGCGCCAATATTGTTTTTCAACAGCTGCAAAAGATACAGTGCGATAGATGTCCTGATAGATGGCAGCGGTTATTAAAATTCGCAGATTGCACAGTAAATCATGTGAAGTCCATCCTCTTCCACGCCGAGAAGCTAAAATAAGCGTTTGTCTTTTGTGGTGGCCTCTTTGTCCAGCATTGTGCACCTCAGCCCGCCCGGTGCGCTCCCTGGTGTCCAGCCCCCCAGGGCCATCAGGGCGGCGCGGCTCTGCTGGGCTGAGGCTTCTCTGGGTGAAGGGATGTCCCTTCTGTGTAACCTGCGAGAGGCCCAGGACGTGGGACAAAACCCTGCCACGATATCCAGGGAAAACGATGGCTGTCGCACAGGGCAGAAGGAAAAGCTAACTCTTGGGTTAGTGAGAAAGTTAAGGGGGATAACTCTACTTTCTGATTAAAAAGGGATTTGGTTTGTGCAGGTTTTTTTTTGTTTGTTTTTTGTTGTTGTTCTTGTTTTTTTGGTGGGGTTTTTTTTTTTGAGTTGTTTTTTTGTTTGTTTGGTTTGTTTTTGTTTTTTTTTTTTGGTCTGAGGTTTTTAAGCTGTAAGTTACTCAAAGCCCTATTCAGCCTGGATCCAGGAGGGCTGATGGCTGAGGCTTTCCAGGCTCCTGCAGCTTGGCACCCACAGCATCTAATCCTGATATCGCAGACAAAACCGTCTCTTTTCATCACCACTGATGTTGTGCTGCTGCTTTGTCAGGCCCTGCCCACAGACTACGAAGACGCCGCTCCTCTCTGCTGCCTGGGTGAACTGCCTGGTAGGAGCGAGCTGCCCGCGGCTGAGGGGTACCTGCGCCAACAGCGGGGCCGGGCTGCGTGCGTAGGGGTTTTGTGGCGAGTGGCAGAAGCTGGCTTCCAGCACCGCTGGTGCGGTTTGGGAGCATATCCTGCCTTCGTGTTGATATTGCCCATGGGTTCAGCACACAGGAGAAAACACCCAAGTTGGTTTACGGACACCCTTGCTTAGGGCGTGCTCTGTGACAGCCTTTCAGCAGAGTGACGTGCAGCAGAGGCGTGAGCTGCCGTCAGTGAGTGGCACGGCACAGCAAAGCTCGCTATTCGAGGCACGGCAATTTCTCACGCTGTGTCATGCTCCCGAAGCATTTCGTATATTTAAAACCAAATCAAAACAGTGTTTGCATTCCCTTACATCGCCTTTCTGCCTCAGACACCGACTGGACCAAGCGAGCGCAGGTGCCAGTGGCAGGGGCAGCGGCAGTATTCCCTCGTGTGACCGCCAGTAGTCTGATGCAATGCAAACATTAATCTCTCGGCTACAAAGGAACAGCATGGATCCATCTGTTACTTTCTTTGCTCTTAATCGAGTTGGGGAGGGAGCAAAAGTTCATGTAGCAAATGTGGCTATGCACTACATCGGGACCTGAGCCGTAAAGCTGAGATCGAATTTAGAAGCAATAGGATTTTTGGAGGTGTTACGGATCCAGGGTTGCATATCATTTTGGATCTGTTCTTTCACCAAATTTGGAAGTGGAAATTGAATTCTGGGATGTGGGATTGGCCCACTCTGCTCTTTAACCCACAACGCTGAGTGCAGACTGCTGTCCCTATTAGGATTGTGCTAACAATTGACTTTTTGGTTTGGCTGTCTTGCAGAAAAAAAACACACCACTAAATCAATCCCAACTAAAAAGTATTTCTTTTTCTAGTTTGCTTAATAATATGAAACATAGAAATTACTGTGTTTTGTATCAAATGAGGCAATTGTAGGGAAAGAGGAAAAAAAAAGGGGGGGGGAAGCAAAAGCAAAACACAAAAGCCATGCAGGGCCAGAGTGTCAGAAAGGCAGAGAAGGAGATGACAGCCCTTTTATCCACCAGTTGAGCAGTTAGAAAACTTATCCAGGATGCAGGAGGCCTGGCCTGAATTCACTGCTCTGCTGAGGAGAGAATAACCCACATCTTGGGTATGTATTCCTGCCAGATAGCTGCTCACTGAAAGACAAATCCCTCTTCTGCTGCCTTTGCTCGCTGCTACTCAACCCTAGTGGATGCAGCATTTGATTCCCTTCCTCTTTGAAGCAGCCTGTTTTTAAAATACTCGATAAAAACTTGTTTTCCAGAAGGAAGTATTGCTACTCAGAGCAAGAGGTGACCCAGTCATGGCCATGACCACAGTGGTTTCTGTGACCTCTGTTAGTGAGGTCACTGTTTGTTAAACTTATTTTGCCTGTTTCTGGTAACCAGAATTTTTGAGAGAGATGAGGAAAAACAGATTTCTTTTTAAAAATAGAAGTATTTCTAGGTAGCTGCATTTGGGCCCCTTTTTTCAAGCTCTTAGCATGTCTGTATCCTGTATTCACATAATCATACAGTCACATCATCTCAAGAGATATAAATGTCTGTTTTTGTGCCCATGTGCCAGTTTTGGTGTCCAGTTACGGATAGGAGTGGTTGGAATACACTTCCTGAATTGTTCCTTCTCGCTGTATCATAGCTGGCTTCTCTCTCCACTGCAACTGCATTGTCCCCCTGCCCTGCTCCATACCCCCTGCCCTGGTCCGTGCTGTTTTAGCCTTACCGAAGAGCAGTGAGCCCTTGCTGTTGAGCTGTTCCAGGGTTGGTGGTGCAGGGACACAGAGCCCATCCTTGTTCAGGGTGTACTCTCGGTAGCCAGGAGTGTCAATGTCCACAGCCAGTGCCGAAGATTCGTGAACGCTAAGGGTACAACGTGACTCAGAGCTGTCCCCTGTCAGCACTTGTATCCCACCAGTTTCTCTATTGACATGGAAACCAGTTCAGCTGGGCTGGGTGAAAAATTAGGAGCTACTTCAATGAGATGTTTCTCCATAAAGTAAACTGATTCCCATATCAATGGCTACATTCTCATTGCACTGTTTCTTCTGATTCCTTACCAAGGGAGATGTCCTATTTTTTGAGACCATGTATGTTCAGGATTTAGTGTGCTGTGTACACACACATCCAGCTATTTGGACAGCTTTGCTTCAGCTCTGATTTTTTTTTTTAATACACATTTAAGAAACTTGCCTTTGTGATCGTTTGTGGAGCTTCACTCCATGTACTAGAGTGGGGCAGTACTAGACAGAGAAGAATGACAAGATCCCTGGGCTGTAGCAATTATCATCTTTTAATTTATTCTCCATTCTTTCAGTTCCATGAGGTATGAGCCACACAGAGCTGGCATCTTACTCCTAAACGTGGTCCTGTAGTGTCGACCTGCCTGAGGCCACTGCTTTTCTGAATATTTATGCCTGTGGCATTGCGTACAAGTTTTGCATGTCTCCTTTTGTCATGGGCTTGCAAATAAAACCCTAAGTGAGAGGGATCTTCAGCCTTAACACAGATACAGATAGCCCAAGAGATATTTAAAAAACTAGATGATGTTTTTTATAATGAAATAAAATTAAGAAGTGGTACTGTATTTCATGCTGTGGGAACAACTGGATGAAGGCTATCTGAGGTTCCCCTGTCTAGCAGAGGAAGTGGTGTGAGTATGTCTGGGTTCCTCATATGTCCCTGCAATTAGGAGAGAGAAGATTGCAATAGGTTGAGAAGACCCTTTTCCCCATTGTTAGCTGAGGCACCAGGGATTGAAAACTTCTTGCCTGGCATATTCATGTGCTTCCCTGCCCTGTGGTTGTGGAGACTTTGCGAGTCTGTGGGAATGTTTCATCCTTTGTCTTTCCAAACAAATAAATTACATTCATGAGATGGCAGTTTTATAAGTTTTCTTTCTTGTGCAGCTTGAACATTTTGATTCCTTCTTTTCATTATAATGTAGAGCTCTCCGAATGCTAATGTACATGAAATGCGTACGATGCACACAAAATCATATCGTGTGTACTTTGTGGTTAGGATGGATGTGTAAGGAAGGGCAAATAATATTCTAATTGTAGAATATCAGAGGTTTTCTTAGAAATTGCAGTTGCTCTCTGACTTTGGTGTGGTTCTCATGATTTCAGATGTACTGAGCTGCTTAGCCTGGTAGCTTCCCCTTTGAAAGACACACATTCTCCATAGCCACTCATCCATCTTTTGTTATTTAGAAGTAGTTCCATGTCTGAAGGAAGAATTACGTATCTACTCTTTGTAAGACGTGTTTCTCTAGCCGTATCTGTTTCCAGTAACATCCAACAAGCACTTGAAGAAACTCAGCTGTAGATTTTAATATGAAGATTTTTTCTTCTTTTTTGGTAAAAGAAACGTGATCACTTGTCCAAAAAGTGCTAATTTCCACAGCACATCTTGCAACATTTCCACTTTTCTTCTGCATTTTACACCCCTCTCATCTTCATACAAAACAGTTTCTAGAAGGGTGTCTTCAAGAGAGGAACCATTACCACAATATTGGGGTTTCAGCTTCCCTAACATTCAGTGTAGAGCTGTTTATATGTGTTTGATTAGCACGTGCCTTCGTTGACATTTTCTCAGCTTTGAGCTCCCAGTTTTAACAAGGTTTACTGGAAGTAGGTGCTCTAAGACATTTTATGGATATCACAATTCCGTTTTCCTCTCTTTCCTGGTGATACTTTGCTGATTTTATCCAAGATGGAAATGTTGTGGTAGTAGCTAGTCTGAGTCGAGCCATAGATAAGTCCTGTCTCTATGTTCCTAGTGACATTGCCTTTCTTTTTCTCCAAGGACCTTCCTTTTGACTTGTTACAGAGGTAAATGATGTATTCATTAGAAAAAAAAAAAAAGATAAAAAAAATTAAAAGCTGTAGGGTCAGCTGCATGTCAGCCATGCTTTTTTATGTCTTTCTTTGCTCTAGAAACCCTTCTCTAGACATTACACTAGATGTAGAAACATATGTTCCTGTAAGGTGGTACCAGGGAGCTGAGCTGCTGCTCTGCGCCGGGGAAGTCCAAGGGTCAGGGCTGGGGCAGCTGCTGAAGCGCCAGGATTTATGCAGCGGGCGGATAGAGCTGTCAGCCCGGCGGCTGCGCGCCTCGCAGGGAAAGTGTTAGCAGCAAGCACATACAGCGAGGCTCACCCGGTTCATGAAGGGCTGGTGTGAAACCTTGCCGGTGGAAACCACCTACAAACAATTCCATTTCCTCCCCCTGAAAAATTGCCTAATTAGATATTTCGGAAAGAGAATCGGCTAGCATGAGGCCTGGCAGAGTGGTAATGTAAATGTTTCCATTTCATCCGTGGGAATAGCCCTCCAGGCGTGGGAGAGCTCACGGAGGGGTGAGAACCCTGCAAGGTTGCTGGTCCGGGCTGGGATGAAACCCAGAAATGAGACAGGGCTGTTGCGCTCCGTGATGCTACTCCTGACCTGAGCTTTGAAAGACGGCAGATGAGTGGTCCTCTTCGGGCATCCAGGAGGCGAGGGGGTACCGGGGACCCCTTGGCACCCAGCAGGCCTGGCAGGGGATGCGCCACACTCCCCTGGTCCTGCGTGGCGTGCAGCAAGGGCTGGGCAGGAGCCTTCCTGCGCCAGGGAACGCTTCAGCCTTACCCTTTCTTTTGAGCTG
Source organism: Psophia crepitans (assembly GCA_013399095.1). Taxonomy (NCBI): domain Eukaryota; kingdom Metazoa; phylum Chordata; class Aves; order Gruiformes; family Psophiidae; genus Psophia; species Psophia crepitans. The sequence continues at coordinate 1,727,093 of VWZZ01003047.1, forward strand.
GTATGGCCTCGGAGAAGCCGTTGAGAACGTAGGCTTCTTTATTTAAGGTTTTAATGGAATTTGAGAAGTGAAGAAGCAAGTTACCGGCACAAAAGATAACTGTACTGGTGGCGTCGGGGCATCTGGGGTGTGCGGGTTCCAGCGCCCATTGCAGCCGGCTGCAGGGAGCCTGGGAAATAGCTGGAAATTTTGCGAAGGCCACAAGAGGGAGCCCACAACCCACAAACAAGAAGGAAGAACACTTTCACGCTTTTTTTTTAAATTTTTTTTAATTTTTTTTTTTACCTGAGGTCTCTTGAAGTTGGAAGTTAACCTGCTGCTGAAGATGCCCAGGCAGGGCCATGTCACCCTGGGCAGGGCTCGCCTCAGTCCAGCCGGGTCGGGCGAGTCTGGGTGTTTGCACCCATGAAGTGCCTGGGGCATCATTTTGGGACGAGAGGAAACAGAGCCTCCCCTTACCGGAGCCTGGGGAGCCGTGTGCTTTGCACAGTGTGCGCCCCAAACTCTCATGGCTTGAAGGCTTTTTGTGCAGAGTTATTTAGGAAGAGCTGGAGTGAACAGAAATTTTGTTCCTGGCAATGTCCACACTTTGTGCTTAAACAAAACACTTTTGACAGCTTTTACTGTCCCATTCCTTCCTCCCTATTGCAAGGCTAGGAAAATATTTCCTCTTCGGTTGTTCCATGTCAGCTTCTCTTGCCCTTCTTGCCCTCGCAGCACATGACAGCTCCTGGGCTGGCGCGATGGGGCAACACTGTGCTCCGGGGTCGCTCTCTGGGGGACCACAAAGGTTTTGCATCGAGATGATGTGGTGAAGCGTGCCCTCAGTCTGTTGGCAAGTTGCTCATACCTTTTTTGCAAGCTGTACACAATCTAGTTCATGTTTTTTCAATGGCAAAGCTTAATTTCAATTTACAATTCACATCCAGAGGCTTTGCTATCACACTGAGACTTCCTACAAGGCACCCCGTAACATTGCTATCATTTGCATTGCTCTAACAAAAAAATTTCCATCTGTCTTCCCAACTCCATAAAACTCCAAACAAATAGCAAATACTATGGATGTCTGAACACACAATAGCATGTCATTTTTCTTCCAGCATTAGTGTATGTTGCAGACGTTAAACTGCTTCTCTTCTGAAGGGTTTGAGAGACTGTTAACATCATTCAAATTAAATTCAATCCTGGTGTAAGTTCGTGCAGTTGGAATTAAACACGAAGTACGATGTCTCGTCTTTCTCTCAAGAGCCAAGCTCACCCCTGTGCACCAGCCTGCTCAGCTTGGTGGGCTTTGTAAACCCAGAGTGGCTTCAGACAAGCATGATGCTCTTTTCCTCGGCATCCCCCTTTCCCCCACGATTGTGTTTTCTGGCGCTGTGCAAGGCTGTGGTGCTATGGCTCCCTCACTTGTTTTCCTTTCTCTGTTCATCTTGTTTTTCCTCTAAGCTTGAGGGCATGTTGCCATCCATTTCTAGAGGAGGCATATGGTGTTAAATGCAAAATCTATGCTGATGCAGTTGAGGTGGGAAGCAAGTCCTGAGGGCTCCGTTTGGGCACGGTCCAGTCCCCACCTAGTGCCGCTGTAGGTGGTGATGTTATGCTATTTTCTTGGAGGCAGTACGAGGAAAAAAGTCTCTTACTCCTGATGTATCTTTGACTTCCACCAGGTCCTGTGTTTAAGACTCAGGTGTATCAGTGAAATGCAAGATGGTGTTCCAGATTCACATTATTTTTTTGTCACTGATGTACTGTAACTGTCACTAATATTTCCCACTTCAGAAGGTGAAAAAATTGATTCCTGCCAACTTTGCTGTTGAAGTCCTGTATGTCCGTCTGTCTTAAGCACTACTTAACACCACAGTGGTGTGGTGTTCAAAGCTACAAATGGCACCGGCAGAGCTGTGAGAATACAGCATCTCATGGTGACTCCCTATCCATCTCTCTCCTCTCAATTATAGTAACTAACAGATCTTTCTAGGTGGAAAGTAATGATCCATTTCCACACAGCATAAAGCAGGATTATGTACTGGGCGTGCATTTTCCTTTCACTCTGGTGTTGGTGCAGTGTCTGAAATGTGTACATTTGTCCTTGGGGTGTGGGGTGCGTTAACTGGCCTGTTGGATGCAGCTCTGCCAGGGAGCTCCTCTTGCCTGGGGCTCATCCCTGTGGAGGAGGGCACGAAAGCAGAGCGCGTCCTGGGCTGCTAGTAGTCCTTGCAGAGTAACTGCTCATGTCTGTAGGATCTTGATTTTGGTCTATCGGCTTCTCTTCCGAAGGAGAAGGCTCCTGAGTTTTCAGCTGGCGATGTATGGAGCATGAGTGTGAACCTAGTGTGGCTCTGCTGCCAAAATCCCTGTGAAGAGATCACATTAATTTTTTATTTCAGCCCATTGTCCATCCTGTCAGTTTGCACAGAAGATATTGAGTCTGAATGGGTGGTGTATTTTAAGTAAAGGAGCTGGTTTTACTTACTCGTTCATTCAATTTGCTGCAGTTATCTTGCTTAGTAATGTAGTTGACAGCACAATAAAACTTTGCACCTCAACAGGCCTAAATATTGGGTGTCAATCATCACAGTATGCTTCAGGGTGTTCAGTATGGGAGAGAAGTTTTGGGAGAGAGTTGGTATAGAGGCAATCAGCAGGGCACAGTGGGGAGTGGGCAAGAAGGGCAAATACATCCCCGCATGACCTGGGTGCTGCGTCCTGCCATCCCGCCTGGCCCCTGGGGCTGGGGCACTGGGGACACGCTGGCTGCACCCTGGGGACAGCACTGGCAGCGGCTTTTCAGGTTTATGCTGGTGCCACTGGGCTGAGGGTCTCGTCCCAGAGGCAGTGCCAGCACGTAGGGCCCGTACCCACCAGTGCGCGCAGCACAGTGAGAGGCGGGACGCAGACGGGGATGCTCTCTGCGCACCTCGAGCGCTTCATTCCTTGATGAACCACGCTTTCTCCTCCTGACACATTAAAAGCATCCGTTCTGTATATTTATCATACGGAGGTTATGTATCCGTAGCGTATGGAGCTTACCGCGGCACTTCAGAAACAGTTTGAGCTGAAGTGGGTTGTTTTCTGTGCTTTTCCAATTAATCTCAAGAAGCCCCTGTTTTCTGGGGGTGAGGCCACAATTCAGATTCCATTTATACTAATTACGTACTCACTCGGTTCTTGGCCTCCTTTAAGCACAAAAGTAGAAGTGAAAGGAGAAAAAAAGAACTGGATGGGTTTAGTTTGATTTATGAAAACATGCAGAAGTTTGAGCACTTCAGCAGATCTCATGTGCGCAGGCTGAACCAGCTGTGCCTAGGACAAGGCTGGCAATCTCGCTGCATCAGGCTTTCTCCTGGCACATCTGTAGCTCGCTGCTCACGGGATCCCTGACCTGCACCAAAGCAGCCTCTTCTGGCACTTTGCTGTTGGTCCCATTCAGTTGAGTTGATTAGAGAATTTTTAACAACCTTGGTTTTTTCACCTGAAATCCCAGTCCGTTAAACAACCTTTTTTCCTCCGCTGATTGCGGTGGAGACAGCCCGTTAGCTGAAACTGCTGAGTGTGGAAAAAAACTGGGATTGCAGTTGAAAGAATTGTTGAAGTCCTGGGCGTTGCTTTTGAGCAAAAACCTGCTTTCCTAGTTTGGAACAGCAAATTTTCAATCAGCTGTTGAAAATTATTTCAATTAAACAATATAAAAATTTGAACATGTAACAAATCCACAGGCTTGGGGTTTTTTAGATGTGTTTTGAGCTTGCTTGTTTCACACACTGCTGGTTTGCAGCTTGCTTAGTTGGGAGCTTGAATTTCTCTTTGAGGGGAAAAATGTAATATGAAAGTTAGCTTCACAGAAAATATGAAATTTTATAATAAAAATATTAGCAAGTTGCATTTGAATAGAGGCTTGAGGATAGATTAAATATAATGGACATACTAAGAGAACACAGACAATGGCTTTCCTGAGCAATTATGAATCTATAGTCCTAAATAGTGGTACTTTGGAGAAAAGGAGAGAAAGGGAGAAAATTAGTATCTTTTAAAGTGTGAACATAATATGCAGAGTAATAATACATACTAATTCTGTTCTTGAGAGGATTCACCACTTGTGTATAGCGCCAGCCAGCCAGCCTTTCCCTGTCAGCTTCTGCAGGGACTTTGGGTTAACACTTTCCCATTTGCAGTTGTGAACCCTAGACAAATACTCATTAGAGCGCAGATTATGGTTTCAATTGCTACAGTGACATAAGGCTACCCTTTCCAGAAGTCATCAGTGGGAGCGGAGGAAGGTAATTATTGATTACTGGAAAGAATAAGGCTGGCAAAAGGTGGCCCTGATAGGACGGGTTGGCCAGAAGAAAGGAACAGACGGGCTCAGCCAGCTTAACTGCAGCCTCATCAGGAACGACCCTGCTGTACTGGAGCAGCTGGGGACAGGGCCATAAGATTCATTTAAGGATTTCAGCAGCTTGAGTGAAACCTTGAGTCTGTGCAGGCAGAGGAACATGCCTTTCTGCACGTATAGCTACTCAAGCCAGGGCATTAAACCTAGGCATTCAGGTAATAACTGACATTTAGGTAATATCTGGGCAGGGTTTCCCAGACTTACAAAAAGCCTTTGAGAGCCTGATTTAAGCGTGAGGACTTCTAACTCCAGCGAGAATCAAATGAAACCAGAAATATGTAGCATTTGTGAAAATCGAGTCTGAATCCTGGTTCCTGCGATACTCTGCCCCAAACCCCAGCGGTTGCCTCGCATTTCCACACCTATCCAGTGAGAGGACTCCTAGTCCCCATCAGTTACGCATCAAGAAAAATTTGCACCTTACCACCGAGAATGGTTTCTGTGCTGCGCGATGCCTGCGCACAGGGATCCATTCAGCAAGGGCGCCAGGCGAGCGTGAGAGCCAGCCTCCGCCCGCGGCGTAGCACTGGGCCATCCGCACGGCGTGTGGTTTCCCACGCTACGCCACCAGCTTCCTTCGTTTGGGTAGGCAACAGAAAGCTCCAAACTGTTTGTTTGTTTGTAGCTATCTCCTCTGGGTGCTTAAGGCAGCATAGTTTGGTCTAGGCAGCAGAAAGGAAATTTTGAGCTTCCTCATGAGATTTTGTGAATCCAGTGGAATAAAACCTGCGCTTGGGGGGTCCAGAGGTTTCTGCCGCTGCACCTTACTGAGTAACCCACGGAAGGGCTGAGGGCTGCCTTGGAGTCGCTGCTCAGGGAAAGGCTTTCAAGTTTCCTGCGTGCGTCACTTTTGTGATTTCTCCCTGGGAAGTTCGCTCCACTGTTAATGTTCTTCTGGTGTCCAGTGGTATTTCAGCTTGTTGATGGAAGGAGTAATTGCTGAAGTAATTTCAAATAGAAGGGACCTTCTAGGCCCGGAGGATTTATGTATAACAAAGATAATAAACAGGTCATTTTTTAAATGGTGGCCGTATTATCAGGGATGTGCTCACTCGAACTGTGCTCAGCTTGAATATTTGAGTATTTTCAATTTGAAAATCAGAGCGCAACCTCAGCGCACTCTCTGTTCACCCGGAGGTTCAGCTGACAGCCGTGGGTACCGAGCCAAGGTGAAACCAGGCACACATCTCTGTTTACCTCAAAACTTGCCCAGATAGGTGGGTTAAAATATTGCAAACTGAGCTAGGCCGACATTCAAGGCTTTTCTCTTAGGTTGTCATTTTATGTTAATTGAATGCCTGTGTTAATCTAATAGAGTTTAGATTTATGGTGGGTTCTATACCATGTCATATTTTAATCAATACATATTCCAACATTTAGATGGACAGATGAGAAAATCTGCCTCATCTCTGCAGTTCTGTTCTATCAGCTGTCAATAATTCCTAATTTGAATCCTTCAAATGATCAGATTTATGGGTTTTAGTATATTGCATTAATCACAGAAATTAACTTTTGGGGAAAATGATGTTAAAGGTCACACAGAGTCTTGAAGGAGCAGTAACTGTGTCTGTCTTACAAACATGTTTGCAGCATCTCTGAGATAAAGTGCATTAGAATATTTATCTGCATGAATCCTGCTGATTGTTCCTTATGTCTAAGGTCACTACGTGCTGGTGAGGAGATAACGCTTGAAAGAAACGATTGCTGAAATCTGCAGATTTAAGACGACAAATGTGGTGCTGGGCTTTTTGTCCTCCAGTAGGGCATAGACAGGTCTGGCAGCATTTCACTCGTGTGGGTTTATTCAGCAAAAACTCTAGAAAATTTTTCTGGAGGTAGTGTATGTTTTTGTATCGCGCATAGCTGTGTCTTCCCAGAAGATCTCACAGCAGAAAGGGCTATCATGGAGGTTAGGGGAAAGGAAAGGCAGAGCAATGGGGAAACATTAGCCCTGATGCTTAGGCTCCAGCTTAGGGCTAAGGTCTTGAACCTTCTTCAACACCACTGCTAATCCTTACCATCTATCTGGGTCCAGGTAGGGCTGGTGGTGTCCCCACCAAGGTTGGAAGCAACAGCCCCATCAGATGCGACGCAAGATGGTTTCCTGTCAGCAGAGAGATGGTGAGGACGAAGCATCTCGGGGGCACGTTCCCACCACACTGCTGGCAGTGTGCACCAAGCCCTGCCAAGCACCCTCTGTCCTCTCCCCAGGGTGGCTCCATGTGGGATAGCCTGCGACAGAAGGGGGAGGTTTGGATGCTGTCTCTGGTTGACTAAGGGCTTCAGCTTGCTTCTTCCAAGGGCTACTGGTAATTTTTCACACAACAAAAAGGCAAATATTGCAACATTTCCCTGGTCAGCAGAGAACGTGATGTCTCCCCACCCCTCTGCGGAGACCAAAGGACCATCCCTAGACCTGTGGTGTCAGAGTGGTGTGTTGTCATAGACCACCAGTTGCTCTGTGGAGTCTGTTTTAAATTGCACATGCATTATCCCTGTTTTTGTAATGTCTCGTGGTATGACAGCAAGAAATGGTTTCCTTTGTAAAGGGACATACGCTTTAAATTATGGATACACTAAAGGGAGGAAAAAACTCAAACAGACAAATATCTTGCCCTGTGGAGAGTTTGACATTCTGATTTTTCCCTGTTCCTGTGCAACCGTTATTCATGATGTTTGGAAGGAAGAGTGAGAGGATTTTGTGTCTCTTTGTTTAATAAACACTTAGAAAAATCCCACTCATTTCAGTGCCGCTGGATGGCGGCAGCAGAGGGTCTCAGGCACCGGCATTAAGCATGGAGCAGTGTCACCTCCTGGTGCCACCACCCAGCCGAGACACCAGCAGGTCATGAGGAGGACAGACCCTGACCCCCCAGAACACACGTGCAGTGTGTCTGTGCCTAGCATCAGGCTCCAAAGCATCACAGCTTTTTCTCTGGTGTTTTTTTGTTGTTGGTTTTTTTAATTTAGAAATAGAAAAATCACAGTGAAATATATCCTTTATTTCTTAGACTGGAGACGTCTACCTTTACCTCTGTTTTATTCTAATTTGGATGTGAAGGTAATTTATATTGTAACTCTCCCCATCTGTAAAGTTTCAAGGTACATTTCGTTAATAAAATTGTTCCTGTTGTTTTTTAGAAGCTTGACACAGTTGGTAGTTTTGTACTTCAGGGACTTGGGACTCCTGTAGCTGGTCCCTGTCTGACCACTGACTTGCTGCAATGGTGCCTGTCCCTGAAGTGATGGACCCGAGCAGTGCACTGCCTGTTCCCAAGGCTGGGTCCTTGATGAGGAGCGTGCGGTGGGATTAATTCAATCAAGATGTGGAAATAGTAATTAGAAAGCCAGCAACAGTGAGCTCCCTAAAATTTTCATATAACCCCTTCTTATCTATCTCGAGATCAGCTGCTGATTCTAATTGGCCTCACCAAAATAAACCAGAAATAGCTTTGTTGATTTAGTTGGATCTGTGCTGGAGCTAAATGGAAAGCTACAGCCCACAATTCTCCCATCTGCAAGAAGCCAGAATGATACTAGAAATGGCTACAGCTTTACAGATATTAATTAATATTTGTGAAGCGCTTTCTAAGCTTGGAACAAAGAACAAAAATCATTGTGTTATGAATAAGCAAACTGAAGAGAACAACCATAAAATTGCAGAGAATTGACTGCAGAACCTAACAAGGCCTCCGCATCTTTAATTTATATGTTTCTGTTTACCACAAGCATGTGCTAAGAAAACATGCACAGGAGAGGTAAGGTCTTGTCCCTTTTAACAGACAGTTTCTTCTCCTTATATATCTGTATTCATGCGAATCCATTATAAACACAGTGTTGTCTGAAATACAGTTAATAAATGAAGGTAGCACAAATATGATTTTAAATCAGTTTAATAAAATTAGTCATGTAGATTTTAAATCATTTTTACAGTTGATTTAACATTTGTGACTGGTTTATAGATCATGATATAGGATAGTGTTTGCATCCTTGCAATTTTATTCCAATTTAGAAACAGTACAAATATTAATTTTTGCTTCAATAATGGAGCCTTTGAGAATTAAACTTGTCTTTTCTCAATACACATTTTATGAGAAAGCTTTAAATATGATTTTTAATATTTTTGAGGACTTTATTGCGCATAAAGTTCTTTTAACTGGGACTTAACTGGAATCTGTTCACAAAAGTTTCTTGCCAGACATATGTAAATGTTTTCCATGGTTAATTTAATGGCGTGAAATACGTAAGAATTGTTCTTCATAATATGAGACATTTTGTAGAATAAACAATTGCAACAAGCTCTACATAGCAGAAAGAGTGAAATATCCCGAACGGAAATAATAACGATGGGTCTGATTGCAGAAGGCAGCAATATTGTGATAAAACCCCAAACTTCATCTGATTTGAAGTGGCAAGGGAGGAGCTAAGTGAAACCGTTGTATTTACAGACCTCGCACAGGTTCAGGCTGCTGTCGCGTAGGAAAGACCAGAAATTCACTACAGATGCATTAAGGGAGCTTTTTGTCCCCAAATCATCAGCTTCACGTTCGGGAGCAGCTGGCAGGGAGGGAAGTGTTTGCAGCTCCTGTCAGTTGCTCGTAGGCAGGAGCCTGTGCGAAAGGCGTGTGCAAGGTGCCCCCCGTTCGAGCAGAGGGGTTCCACGTGCCCAGAGTCGCTGTGGAGACGCACGGTGCCGCCGAGATCAGCGCAGGAGCGGGGGCAGGCGCTGTGGGGCTCCCATCCCCGAGGTGGGCCCAGCGAGCCCCTGGAAACGCGTTTTTCAAGTGGTAAAAATTCGAGATAAAACATGGAGTAAAGGGTGTCATCCTAAAAGGACTTTTCCTTGTGTGCGTGCGTGCGTGCCAAGGGAACCTCGAGAGCATTACAGCCGTAGCAATCCTGAAGGCCGTGGCTGGCCGTGCCAGCAGGCCTGGGGTCTCCCCCCGTGCCCACTGCCCGCCGCGAGCGGAGAGTCGGGCCACGCTGCGCCACGGGCTGGCTGCTCGCCGCCCCCCTCGCCGGCAGGTCCTGTGCCACCACAGCGCCCAGAACAGCGCCCGGGCACAAGCGCAGAGCTTTAGGGCTGGCGGGAGGTTCCTGGGCAAAGCGATCCCCTGGTGCGTGCTGCGCCTGGGGTTCTCAACCGCGATCTCTGACGCTGTCTTTATGGATTGTCCTTCCAGCAAAGCTCCGTTACTGGATGGTTAAGCGTTTTCTGTAGGGAAAGGTGAACGGGTAATGGCTATACGGTATAGGAACCTCCTCGCGTTCAGAGCAGGCAGGCAAATGTTGCCATATCTCATTGTTAAATGGATAAGGAAATACTGGGTTTGTATTAAAGGCGAAGAAAAGCAGTCGTGTGACCTACAAAGCCATTTGTAATGAAGTCTGAGACTGTGGCTGCTTCATCAGATCATTTAGTGACCATCAAGTGAGGTGGGAAAGTTGGTCATCTCTCTTCACCTGCACTTTCTGAACTAAGCAGACGTAGTGAGGTCCTTGAAGGCAAACATTAACATTACTTTTTACTACAGCTGACTGAAAATGTGCTACTGTAAATGATTTTATGGACGTTTTGTTGTTTGGTTGTTTTTTTTTTTTACCAAGGATTCACTTATAAAGAATACTTTAGACTGTCCACCACTGCAGAACTGAAAGGCAAAATTCAGAAGTGCTCCTGGTGATGCTTGTGAGAGCTGTTGTTTGCGTTGCTGTGACTTTGTTGTCCTCCAGGGTGTCCTTTCAGTAGCTGAGCTAGGTAGGGAGGAAAGAGATTTAGGTGCATCTGTGTCATTGCCAACCTGAAGAAATCCAATATCATGAGTCAGGGCCCTGCAAATCAAGAAACTGACTCTCAGAACATGAGATTCAGGAAATAAATGCATCATAGTGGGGTTTTGATTTGTTTCTTTGGATATGATGTTTAATTCCCTCTCCTACAGAGTGCATCCCAAGACAGGGACTTCTCACAGATATATCAAACATACCCAGAGAGGTGATTTTTATTCCTTCGGCATGCCAGGACCTCTCAATCTGCTTTTCCCCCATACAGCAGTTTATTCTACTTCCCACTTTTTCTCCTCTTGGTTCAGTTTGTGGATCTGGTGCTAGCGAATGTCCTACCAATAATGAAAATACTCCCAAAAGAAGGCAACTCTGATCCCAGTCCTGGTGGTCCAGATGTGGAAACTGGCCATTAGAAGGGAACTGGAAGCAATAGGCACTAAGCTATTGTTCTCATGAGTCATTGCAGAGTACTTCTGAGCTGGAATTTCTGTTTCCAATCAGGTTTTCAGCTGGACATTTGGAGTCTGATTTTTCCACCAAAAAATAATAATTAAAAAAAAAATATCCTGAGAAAAAGGACCCTCCCTTTCTTTTTACACTTTATGTTAGTCAATCCCCAAGTGCATAGCACGTTTCCTTTAGCTAACATACAATCTCAGAAGAAAGCATTTCATATTTTCAAGGAAAGATTACCGCTGTGAAAAGAGTGTGCATCTGGGTTTTATGGGTCTTGAGGTTGCCAGAGGAAAAAAGTTGTCTTGTAGAGGACCCTGGAAAACATATTAAAACTCGATATTAATTCTTAATGCAACTACACATCCTGCATTCAATCAAGAGCAGACTAAGTACAATAGTATTGGAAACCAAAGTGCAATTTGTTCATTCGCCAAAAAAAGCAGGTAAACCATCACTAGAATTATAATTGTTAACTGCTTAGAAGTCTGTATAATGCTTTTTACAGGAGCAAAAGCTGTTTTTAAGGCACTTCAAGGAGAAACAGGTTGGCTAGTACAGGAAGATGAAGAAAACTTAGGCAGCGGATAAGAAGTTTGCTGTTGTTAAAACACTCCCTTTTGCTTTCACAGTCGACTAATGGGTAGAAACCTCATGATCCCAGGCTTGAACATGAGTGTTAGCAAGTCAGCCAGAACACAGGAACGCATAGGAACGTCAGCTGCCAGGGCCGTCTCAGCATCGCCCGATGCCGGGCTGCCAGTGCGCCCGCGTGCGGCTGGTGCAGGCTTGGTTTAGCGAGTAGGGTACCAGCACTGCGTGCCAGCTGCCATACGTGGGCCCCGGGTGCCCGATCGCAGAGAGAGTTGGCGTTGTGGGAGCCATCCAAGGAGCCTTATGGCTTTTGAATTGTAGCAAGTAATTGATCCACTGCCTCCAACACATCCTCTTGGGATGCCACAGAGAAATCCTGGCTTCTGGCTCAATAGAGCACGTTGCAAGGAAATAGATTGCATGAAGAGAAGAATAATGTATGTACTCGCCTAACAGTTTTGGAAACATTCACTAATTAATTCTCATAATGTTCCTAAAAGATATGCTTCCAACGTTACTAAGTGGTAAAATGAGGCATGAGGCTGTTAAAACATATCTGCTGTGTCCCTGGGTAAATCAGGAGAAAGTTTGCAGAGCTGAAATTAACACTGCAAGTGAAGAACAATTCTCTTGGCTAACTTTCCAAAGGCATCCTTGTATCTACTCGGTGCAAGGCACAATCCAAAATCACTCCAAAGGGACCAGAGACCTTATCTGGGGGTAGATAAGGGGGGGCAGGAGGGGAAAAAGTTAAAAACTCAAAGGGGGGAGCAATGAAAGTTTTCCTTTGCACTGTCCCTGGGAAAAGGGAAAAACACGTGAGTGGAGGAAGAGCCATCAGCAACCCAGCTCCTTGGGAAGCTGTGCAGCTTGTCTGGGCAAGTTGCACTGGGACCCTGGGGGTTTCTGAGCACCTGCCGCGGTGTCGTACAGCTCCCCTGCGCAGTGGGTGGATGCTCCAGACCTCCTGCAGGGTCCAGCTCTTCCCTTGGGAACAGACAGCGTGAGGAACCAGTGTCATTTCATGTGATCTTTTTGCAATTATTTTTTTTTTTTTGCTTGGTGTAAACTTGATGCTGTCTGAGGAGTTCAAACTACAAGCTGCAGTCATAAAAGGAACATGAATAGTTTCTTCTTCTGTCCTCATATTATGAAAATCATCTGCACCTTTTCAGGAGGCCGTATTGCTGGAACCTTTATCAGTGTTAAAATAAATGGTGTGCAGCTCCTGCCTCCCCAGGCCGGAGGAGGAGCGCTCAGAGCAGCCTCCAGCAGCAGGTTTCGGAGCAGCAGAAGACATCCGTACTCAGGACTGGAAGGTGTCTGCACCTGACATGAAATTGCCCACGCGGTAGCTGAGGTGGTTTTACCATCTCACGTTGCGGTGAAAAGGACAGAACAGCACTCGCTGCATTTCGCCTCCAAGGGAATGACAGATTTTAGTGGCGACTGCAGCAATACCTGTGTCAGCTGGAGCCCAAACAAGAATTTGGTCTTAGATCGTGTGTGGGTGACGTGTGCTGCTTTGTCCGGGCAGTCCTTTCTAGTGACTTCTCCAGCTCTTGTCTTGTCTACCGACTCATCTCTTCAAAGCTCGGAGGTACATTTCACTGCAGGCGGTCTAGGCTATTACCCAGGTGCACAGACCTAGATCTGAACTACCCAGGGCATTCAGTAGGTAAAATATGCTGTTTAAATTGTCATATGTTTTATCATATATCAAACTCCATATATTTCGCCTGTCCCATTTCCTTGCACCAGCACATACGTCTCTGTAACTCTGTCCCACATCCTGCAGTCGCCTTCCCCGCACGGGCATGCAGCGCTGGAGGTGGGCTCTCCTCCTAGGAGTGAGGGCAGCTGGGCCCGAACCCTTCAGGAAACAGAGAAATATCCTAATGGTCAAAGCATTTTAATAAATAGATAAAAGTAGAGGCTTCAATTAAGTGTGGCATTTACTAAGTTTTGGACGATGAACTTTCAGAAAGCTGGAAGTATGGCGATCTTGTGACCTAAATAATTACCAGACTTCCTTCTGTCTGGGGAAACTAATGAAATAGTTCAGCTCAGACTCATTTCATAAAGAATTAATGGTGGAAAACATAATTAACACCAATCAATATATGTTTGTAAAAACAAACCTTGTCAAATTTCATGACATCTTCTGATGGGATTGCAAGTTGGTTTGGTAAAAGTAGGAAGGTTGGGGCGGGAGACTTCTGTATGGCTTTTGTCTTTCTGCAGTGTGACATTTTGACTACTACAAGTAGGCTGACTCCAAATTAATACTGGGAAATTAATATATGGTGCATATTGAATGGATTAAAAATTGCCCATCTAGTAGGGTGCTATTAAATAAGAGGCGTGGCTGGTAGATTCCATGTTCCATTAAACTCCAGTCTCGAGTCTTGCTCCTGACTCTGCCACCACCTTGTGGTGTTACCCCAGGGATGTCCATCAACTTTGGAGCTTCATATTCCTGCTTTGTAAAACATCAATACTGAATCCAACCCCTTCTAAAAACACTTCAAAGTTTACTGATGACAATTACTACATGTAATCATAAGTGGCATTTAATGGGAGTTTCCTGAACTGCCCAGTTTTTGATGTTATGTGGGGTTTTTATGTGTTTACGTGGTTTTCTTTGTTGTTGTGGGTGGGTTTGGTTTTTTTCATCAGTTGCATGGTGGAAAACCTGGCTACTTGGAAAGTTTGCAACTAGCCTAGAGGTTGTGGCTAATAAGTAGACACACAGCCATGAAGACAGTGATCCACATCACTGTATTAATTTGCTACTCCATAAATTGGACCCGATTGCACAGGAATAGTTAATTAAAGCCAAATTTAAGATCATAAGTCACATTTAAAGAATGGCTGGGCATTTCAGCGTGGAGGAGCAGGACCCCTGAAAGAGACAATGCTCATAGGGAATATGTGCTTGAAGAACATACAGTTTGCTGGCTATGGGGTTAATGCAGACTGCGGAGGTCCCACCAGAGGCTGTTGAAGGAAGGTGGTGCTGTCTGCACAGCTGATGCTGGTGCAATTGCCACTTGCAGGTCTAGTGTTGGCCTTACAGAAATACACAAGTTTGAAAGGGTTCAGAGAAGAGCTACATAAATGCTCAAGGAATAAAGCGTACCTCGGAGTGAAAAGATCTCAGGGTTCATCATTAGTTTATCCAAGGAGTTTCATTTAAGAAGCATTTGAAGCACAAACTTTGTGTTGAAAAGCCACTTGATGGAAAAGAGTTGTGCCTGCTGGATAATCAGCCATTTGCACACAGTAATGAGGATTTCAGCGGATTCTTCTTAGGTTATGCTAAATGAAGACAGGGTATTTTCTGAAAGTTACCATTTAGCAGAGCCACAGCTCTTAGGCTCGAAGCACGGATTAGTACCGGGAAGTCCTCTAGACTGCACAAGTTTGGAGGTCAGGAGAAGTGGTCTCAGTGGTGCCTTCTGGCTTTATAATCTAGGAATTGAGTGAATTAGTGACGTGATTGACTTTTTTTTTTTCTGTTTAATTCCAACCCTACCTTTCCTCTCATTTGTCTCTTTTCTGTTCACTTAGCTATTTTTGTTATATCAAAGTTCCTCCTTTGCAGGCTGAAAGAAGAGCTTTGTGTTTAATTTAACAAGTTTTTGTCTGAAATTACTGGGGCCAGGATTTGGTCTCGCATCAGTCGTAAGGCTGTAAAAGGGTTTTGATGCTACGGATAGCTTTGAGACAAAATCCGATCTCATTTTCACCTCTGCGTGCCCCAGGCCAGGCTGCACCCGCGTGCGCCAGCCCCGTGCTGTCCCACCCACCCTCCGTGGGGGCTGCTCTGCAGCCCAGCCCACAGCCAGCCTGCTCCAGGTGAAGTTTCATCCCTCGTGAAACGGGGCGTGGGAAACTCGTGCTGGCACTTCAGCGCAGAAAGGAACATGCTGTGCTATTTTTATTGTTAAATATCCAGAGTTTTTCGAGTTGGTGGTGTCTGCTGGGGAACTAGAAGTTTGATCAGTGGAGAAGCAGGAGCTGCTGTGGGGCCAGCTCCAGAGCAGAGGCTGTCACGGGCCCTGGAGAGCAGCATTTGCTTTGCGCTGCGTTCTCTGGAGGCAAGAGGGATGGAGGGAGCGGGGAGCAAAACGTGCTCCGAGCCCAAAGCTGCGGGGGTGTCCTGGGGCTCAGGCCACACCTGAAGGGTGGGCAGGCTGCAGAAGGCACAGCTGCCTGGCCGTAATTTTCTCGCCGGTATTAATCTCCGCATAGAATGACTGAAATTAGGCAGTTTCTTCCCCGAAAGAGCTAGTTTGCAGCACGAGGGTTAAATATTCTACGTGGTGGCTCTTCAGCGTGGAGCAGAGCCTCCCTGTCGGTGGTGCCACCTAAAAATAAGCGCCGCGGAGCTGCGCAATATGTCTTGCAACAGATTTCTGTCATCTCGGCAGGTTTTTCAGCTTGAACCTGCACCCCTACGCCTCCCTCCCCCTTCTCGGTGCCAACGCGGTGCTTAACAACATCTGCAGCGCGCAGCCTTCCTGGGCTGGGGGGTGGGGGGGTTTTGTACCCGTGCTCACGGCAGGGGCCGGGGTAGGGAACTCAGGAGGGGGGTTCACCCTGTCCGCTCACCCCG
>VWZZ01003047.1:1743029-1774715 GCA_013399095.1 Psophia crepitans
GGGGGGGGTGTGTGCTTCTGGTGGGCCAAACCGCCCGCGAGCGCGCGATAACCCGCCAGGAACCCGCATCTCAATGAGGCGTTTGGTAGATGTTTAGCGGAGTGCCCGGGACATAGTTATTTCCGAGCTGGTCGCTCAGTGGGTAGTTAGGGCCCTGCTTGCAGCCCGGCTTTTTCTTTTCTTTCTCTATTTATTTATTTTTTTTTCTCCCTTCTCGTTTTCAAGATCATTCCTGCTTAATTTTGTACCGAAATACTGGTGCGGCTCTCAGGTATTAATGTCTCTTTGCCACTGTTTAAGGGCTACGGAGGTACTAAGAAGGTAAACTTCAGTTCGTGCTGCTGCAGCATCTCAGGGTACCCGCTGCATCGCCCTCGTCGCCCAAACCGCCAGCGGAACAAGCCTGAGCGTCTTCATTTTCTTTTAATAATGGGCTCTTAATATTGTGTTAATAACTAAATCTTTTGCTCCAAAACGAATCAGACTGTTTTCTGAAGAGTTTTCAAAATTTAGTTCAAAGCTTCAGTCTTGCGGTGCTTATTCCAGCAAAACTCTAGTAGTCCCGCTTGCGAGAACGGTATTCAAGCAAAACCAACCGAATCTCAATTGTAAGATTTTTTTTTCTTTTCCTTTTTCATCCTTTTTATTAGTTTGCTTTCTAGTTCATAAGTATACCTAGTTTATTCCAATAGACATTTGGAAAACAGAAGTGATATTGGCTGATACAAGAAATATTTGTTTCTTTAGATTCAGTATAAAAGTGAGATTTATTTTTTTGCAGAGAATTTGTACATGCCGAGAAGGGCAGAAAGAACCCATTTGTAATTGTGTACCTCATTTACCGAAAGAGTATGATTGTATGTGCAAATTAAACTATTGCATGCACATGCTAAATTAGATATTTGTGTGTGCAATTACTTAATTTGCATGTACAGATTAGGGTAGCCCAATTAATCACTATGATAGTCCAATTTTACACAGTTGTGAACCCACTGCTGACAGTAGCGTCGTTTTGCCACAAATGCTGAAATAACATTGCAGGGAGATGGGTCCAACTTGTGCACGAGTGAGGCACGTGCTTTGCAACAAATCACTGACAAAAGGCATTTTATAATGTGTCAGTTATCATCGCTTTTGAGGATATGTTATTTATGAAAACCAGCTATAGCTATACAATATTTGATCAATTGTTTTTAAGACCCTTACACTAGAACCATGCTTCCCGCATCTGGAGCTTTTGTTTGGGCTAATTAGGGTGATGATCGTGGATTCAACCTGTCTTAAATCTCAGATGTATGAAGCAGGCAGATTAAGGACATTTGTTCATAATTAGGATTCCTAAATGAAAATCTGCAAAATGCTTCTTGGAATATTTATAGTCTTGCACCAGCAAGGCTTCTCGTTGTGCACACGCTATCTGTGCGATGAGCGTTGTGTTTCTTGTGCAAGTGCGATTTGTTCCGTGCGTTCCTTTCGAGCCCAGTCTAGTGTGTGTGTGTGTGTTCCCTGTGCAAGAGGGTGGAACCCATCAAAAGTAAAATGCAGCTCCATAAAACGTACCGTATGCCACGGAGTATCTTTTCACTTCTTTGGGGACATGCTGTTTGTCCACCAAGCCATGCCCCATGCAGCCCTGTGGACACATGTCCCGATACATCCTCGCCTTCCCTTGGCTTCGAGGGTGACGGCTGGAGCCATTCTCAACGCCTGGTCCCGTTACATCCAAGCAGCCCCATGCACACTCAGGGCTTTAAGGCAGCCCTTACCAACGGCAGCATTTGCAACTATATTTAGAATAATTCTCGCTATCGTTTTTTTCCCTATTATTTTATTCAATGTACGTAGCCAAAATCTAGAACGTCTCCACCCTAACCATGTCTGATGTTGAGAGGTAGCTGCTGAACTTTAATGCTTTTTAGCTTCTTATTATAGACTACTTGGCCAACAGGAACTGGTGTGACTGGGGGGCTGCTTGCTTCCACCACAGGTGACGCAGCTCCTTTCTGATCGGTGTATACAGTGGGGACTTTTTGCTGGTATGCTTGCTGTGAGACGGTCCTGGAGCCAGGAGAAGTGTAGGGGAATTTTTCACATGGAGTCAGGCGAAACCTGGCGTGTTGGTACTGAAGCTAGTTGCAGGGTTAGCTGGGCTCAGGTTGCCTGCCTGGTTCCTCGTGCTCACTCATGCACGTGCTGCTACAGATGGTTTTTTGCTGGTTTGTTCCTGTCCCTGGTTATCAGGGTGTGCTGCAGACCGACCTGTAAGCCCATTGCTATCATGGACTGGACTGTCGCCACCCCAAACGTGCAGCACGGCACCTTTGCTGTGTGTCGGGGCCCTGGTGCGGCGGGGAGCAGGGCTCTGCGGGACAGCCCACCGTGTCCGCCTGTGCGGAGTGCTCCGCGGTGCAGCTCCACCGAGCAGCCGGCTCAGGGGCTGCCCCTCGGGTTGCTAAACTGAGCAGCCTGCTCCTTCGGATAAAGCTGCAAGAGCAAAAAGGCAGGCAAATTTTCAGGGCACGTGTGACCTGTATAGTACATGTGATTTTATTAAGGCGAAAAAAAAAAAAAAAGAAAAAGAAAGAGAAAAAGAAAAAACAGAGCTGTTTTTGACCTGGTTTCGCTCATTTTTTTTCCACGGGTGGGAAATGCGGTGCTACATTCCATGACCGTTTCTCCAAGAGGACAAGGGGAGAAGGGGACACAAGAGGAAAGTTATGGTTAAGGCGTGAAGAAGCAATATTTCTTCCAAAATATGAAATGTTTTAGTATGTCAACATTTAAATGTGAATTGTTCTGATCAAATATTTACTGCTGTCGGGAGCTGTGTAGAACATTAATCTTAATTTGTTTTTCTTTTTCTCAAAAGCAATGACTCCAACATAGCTAGGAGATCTGTGTCTTTAAAAATAAATAATGTAGCAGAACGGCATATTCTTTGGTACAGAAATGCTAGCCTGTGGCATCTTCTCCAACTACAAAGCAGTCTCGAGCGAACTTTCTTCCCTTTTTATTAATAATTCCCTAAATCAATGAGGAATCTTTAAAAGTTCCCCTTCTCTTTGCTACTGCGCTCCTTGCAGCTCGGGCTCTCGCTCACGCTGGCTCGTTCCCCGCCGCGTATTATACGTTTGGAGAAACCTGTGCGTGTAATTTCGGGAGCGTAGGCAGCAGCTTGCTAATTCTACGTACAAATACAAAGCAAGTTTTCTCTTTTCTCTTTTATTTTTTTCTATTAGCTCAGGGTTTTGGGTTTTTTCCTGAAGGTGGCAGTGAAAGAAAAAAAATAACTCCCTCTGAAGATTTAGGAATTTTATTACAAAACAGATGGACAAGTACTGTATTTTACCCATTTCCCCTTGTGCCCATGAGCGCTGACAATGAAAACTACAGCTCCTATAAAGTGCTGATCAAATTGTGAAAAGGTGGCCTTTCCCAGCAGCCTGGCACACTCTAGCATTATCCCAGCTTATAAATAAACGGATGGGCTGAGCCACTTCGGCTTTTTTCTTTCCTCTTAGTCCTTACCAAGATAATTGAGGATCATAATGGTGGGAAAGGACTGCAGTCATCATTCGCTGCCTGTCAGGTATCAGTACTCATCTTCGTGTCATCCGTCACCATTGAACCACTCTGTCATCTTTCCCCAGCCTTCAGCGCCGCTCCTTCTCATCGTGTTCATTATCTCCGGCTCCGACCAAGCCCCCTCCCCCAGCCCCTGTAAATGCATCTTTGTGCGACTCTCAGTCTTCTGATTATGAATCGATGATCATGTGGTGTAAGAGAGATAGATGGCTTTTAGTTCCATCTTGTCTTCTCTAATTGTAAAATATTAGTTACATTAGACTGTGTCTTTTGATTAATGGAACTTATTTGGAGTGGCCTCTCCCAGCCCTCCCCCTTCCAAAGTCCTCCACTGACTTTTGAGAATTGAGTGATTTCACTTAAAGCAGACAAATAGGCCCTTCAGCAAGGAGATAGCTAAGCTCTAATATTGTGGGCAAAGCAAGCTCACAGAGCCAGAGTTGTGTGTGTGTGTGTTTTTAAAGAAAGGCTTCAACTCTGGCTAGACAAATACAGACCATTTATTAGCGTACGTACAGCCGTGCTGTTTTGCAAATCCAGCAATTCTTATAAAGCTGCAAAACAGGACATAAGGCTGAATGCCTTCTGAATTAAATTAATCTTAGATAGGAATTAAGAGCATCCTCGCTTTCACTTTGGATGAAACAGGTCAGTCCAGAACTTTGATGTATTAATGCTAGCATAAAGTGTTATCTTAATACTCTCTTTTATACTCACAGGACATATCATCAACCAAATGTCTCTTCCTTGTACATCTGACACTGCGAGACATTCGTCCTTTAATACAGAATTTATCTTATTTGGCACTATTTACCTAAACATGGTCTGTTGATAAAGTCCTTGCTGTACAAATGGAAAGGCAGTTGACTAAATCCCTTATTATAAATAATCACTGTCTATCTTTCAGTGTAAATTCAAGGACATGTTCACTTTCAAGCTATCAGTTCAATTAGAAAAGGTCTATTCACTGTCGATGTCTATATCTCATGGAAATAGGAAAGCACAGTTAATAAACAAATCAAACTATTTTAAAAAATAGCACAGTGGCTTATGAATTCTAGAGCCCATGCTGACGGTGACACTGTCAGGACACAGGCTATACAAAAATATATGCAAACAGTTTTAGCTGAATTTTTTATGCTACCTTCAGGACTTAAATCTGACTTTCGTGCTTCTCCCCCCCCCACCCCGGTACTCAAATCTTTAACATTATTTCAGAAGATACTGCCTATAATGTAGCTTCCGTATATTAAAATTGAAAGAATAGATTTATACATGTATAAAATGCTAGTTAAGCCTTATTCAATTTACTTCTTTCTATTGAAGAACAGGAAAACTGGTTTGGGGTTGTGAACGCTTGTGCGCAGAGTAACGGCCGGGGACGGATGCTGCTGCAGAGCCGAGAAGGAGGAGTGGGGGCTCAGGGTCCTGCGGCTGTCCTCGCTTTTCCTGACTTCACTGTGACGCGGGGGCCCTTCCCTGTTCCAAAAGGCTCTCGCCGTGGCAGCCGTGTGATTATAGAAAAATGTCTCTCTTTTTGCAAGAAAGTAACTCTCTAGCCTTTAGGGCTGTGGGAAATGCTTGAAAGCAGGAATCCAGAAAGCTGGGAAGTCTGAAAAGAAACCTAGAAATTTTTATTTTTTATTTATATCTCATTATACTAATCACATCTTATGGAGTTTAAAGGAGTTTTTTTAGTGGCCTGGGCCTTGATACCCAGAGGCTCAGGCTGGAAGGGCTCTGTATGCAAGGTCAGCCCTGGTCTCCTCCATCCACATGCAGCTCCAGTCCTGTGTTCGTCTGAGATCAGAATTTGGCTCCTGATGGCTATTTCCACACAGTATTTACCACCCTAGAAGGAGTGATTATATTTAATGGCAGAATTTCAGTTGACTTCTCAATATGTATTGAGTTGACCTTTAAGTTAAACCACAGATTAATTTTTTTTAGTTGTCTCTTTAAGTACATTTATAGACCTCTCTGTTCTGATTAGCATAACGCTGGATAGAGAAAAGTTACCAGGGTCAGGTTATTTGTTGAAATCAGAGGAATTGCATGGCTTCTCCAGAAGGCAAATATTTTGCCCCCCTCTAACCGCTGTATACATTAGTTTTGTTGCAAAATGATTTTGGTTTATACGCGGAAGACACCCAAGTGGGTATCAGTTAGCTTGAAAGCCCGGAGCCTGCCATCGATTTCATATAAGTAAACCTTCTCTCTGGAAGGCGGTGGAAGTCAATGAAGCTTACGTGAGATTGAGCAGCTCTCTCATAGGCAGCAGGGCTTGGAGCAAAGCTTCGGTGTTCTGGGTACCGGTGGCAGGAGCGTTTGCCTCTGCTGCCCGGCATGCCGTGTTCGGCTTGAGTTCTTCAGAGATAGGTGTGGATATTTTTACTCTAATTCATCAAAGCGGTACCCAAACACCCTAAATGGGCATTTTGTGTCCCACTGCCCAAGGAAACTTCAGTACCTTGGACTTCTACAGTTTTATTCAAAATAAAATGCTCAGTAGCACCTGGTCCTCTGTGTACTGGCTGCCACAGTAGTTACTGGAAGGGGATTTTGGTTTTGTTTCCTTTAACATCTAATGGCTTTGCTGCATATTCATCATGTGGCCTGTGCTGGGTGGCAACGGTTGGGTTTAGGGACATGGTTACCCTCAGCTCTGGACGTTGATTATTGGTCTGCGTGCAATACGTACAGCAACCAGCCAGCTCTGGGTGACCCGCAGTGATGCGAAAAGCACCACCCTCCCAATTAGCAACTGGTGGCCTCTGGCTGGTCAAGGGGACTTTGGCCTGCAGGCAGTTGGTGGCCAGGATGGCACTGCCCATGCACCCTGCAGGTGAGGGGCTGGTGGCCCCTCACGCACTCAGCATCCTCGGGGGCCTCTGTCCTTCTCACACTGGGAGCAAATATTACCTAAAAATAAATGCAAAAATAAATACAAAAGGAGCTTGGATTTGAGATGAAACAATGTAGTGTGCCAGCTTTTAGCCCCAGGCAAATTTTCATGTCTCTTTTTAGGAATCTTTGTAAGTAAGGGTTAGGCTACAAGGCCCCAGCTCGGCAACAGCTTAGGCTCCTGTATTGTGTAAGCACGTGTGCATTCCCACACGAGTCTGTGGGATGACTTACAAGCTTTATGGTATGCATAACCTTCAGCAATTTGCTGAATCAGGGCCTAAATACTGAAATATTCTTTAATAGTGCTGGCTCCACAATGAAACTCTAGAAGGCACATTTCCCTCTCAGTGTCTCTCCATAAGACTCATCAATGATAATGGAGTTACATTAGGCACATCTAAAGTTAATTATACAGTTACCTCCCTCTTGGCCCCTGTTTGTCAAAGAGAATATGATAAAAAAAAAATCCTCTGTCTTCTAACATCTATTTTTATTTGAATTTTGATCTGCCATGTAGACAAGAGAGTAAAGGGCACATTAAGAAGACCTTAGGTAGGTGGGTCTGGGTGTTTGTTAGCTGAGAGGTGGTGTGGGAAATCTGTTAAGAAAATGTGCAGAAAAAAAATATATGGAAACCAAAGGAAAAGAAATATTTAGGGCAGGTTGTTAAGAAATGGTAGCAAAGCTCTTCCTTTTTAAAATCAAGGAAGCAGCTTTCAGGGAGGCCAATTTATTTTGGACTGCGGGTTTAGAGGTATGCTTTAACTAGAAAAAACAAATGCTAGTGTTCACTAAAAAATCAGAAATTTATAATGTAGAGATGAGGTTGAATGAAGCAGTAGATTTAAAAATTCCACAATTGGCTGTATATTTAAAAAAAAAAAGTATTTTTTATGTGTGTTGGGTTTTTTTTAACATGATCTCACAGTTTAATATGGTGAATCAAAATCCTCTATCCAAATCACGCAGGTGATTTTGACATACATGCACATTGCTGAGGGATGCCAGGCTTGTCTAGGGATCCAGTAGCTTTCACATACTCCAGTTTACAGTACCTGAAGTGTGCTCAGTTGCTAATGTGTTTTGCATGCGAGATCACTGTGCTTCAGCATGACAGTGAAGAAAAATGTCATTTTATTTTTAATTGGAGCAGGATACAATTTGGGGGAAAAAAAAATAAAATAAAGAAAACCTGGTTCTTTGTTAGAGATTTGTTCCACAAGAGTCCAGTCAGAAACCTTCTAGTACTTAATAAAGTCAAATGCCTCGCTGAGCGTTCCCGCGAGCTCCCGTGGAAGCCAGTGGGAGTTGCGCATGAGTACCGAGGGCAGCGTTTTGCCCTTAGGACTGAATTTCCCAACTGACTATTCTTTTAGACTGTCTTTTGATTAACAATCTGTTTGCAGCAGGCTAGGGCCAGAGAGGCAGCGTATACCCCACTGTTCAAATCTGTGGCAAAATATTCTACCGAGAGCTACTTAATAAAAATCAACTTGCCCCAACAGTCATTGAGAAATACCTCAACTGTTAGCAATCAGTCGAGGGCTGAGTTGGGGGGGGGGGAAATTAAAAAATACAAAAGGACATCAAAGAGGTTCTCATTCCCAGTCTATTGCTCTATTTAAGGGTCCTATAATTCGGTGAGGTTGTGTGCTAAATAATTTGTAAGCCTTCAGAACATCCAGGTTATTGTTTGTGGACAGATGGTGCATCACATTTTATTGCTTATTCCTTCTGTGGTTTCTCATATGCAGGACTGATGTGCACTCTGAAGTCTTTGTTTCCTTGCTAAAATCTCTAATCTAAAACAGGCAATCAAGCACACAGACAGTGCTTCAGAAAGCATAATCATAGTTTTAAAGGGGGAAAAAACCATTTCGGCTGCAGTTAGGAAGCAGATGTGTTCCCTGAAAATGCAAAAGGTTATCAGAAGTATTAAAATAGGAAAATAGATATGGAATTCGGGAGCGTTGAGGAGAGCATGTGTTTTATTTCGGTACTGCAGGGTAGGTGTGCCTTTTCCTAGGCTACCTGCTTTGTATCCGGCTCTCTGTGGAGCTGGTGCAGCGAAAGCCTTCGGAGACCGGCTTTTGCTTCCACCTTTCCCCCTGAGATTGGCAGTCTTTGTCTTTTACAGGCAAGGAGCAGCCGTGTTGTGATCCTGGAACCACTGCTGCCGCGAAGAGTTAAATCATGTTGATATACAGGAAGGAAATGGAATAGACTAACTCTACTCTTTTCTTCCTACGGATTTTTCTTTTTATTCTGAAGATAGAATTACTGTTTGTAAGCATCTGAAAGTCATTAGTGGCTCTGCAGTCTGTCAGGTGCCGACGCAAAAAACTGCTGAAACTGAACGGGTTCCTGTGCGGAGTGCTGGGAATTTGTCATGTGCTGATGAGCAGTTATAATAATATATGAGCAAATCACAAGCATTCTGCAAATTAATCAAATTTTTTTTCCCCTTCTCCCTTGTCTCTGGGAGAGTGGCTTTGCCGGCAGACGTAGGTGAAGCAGTTTTACTCACAGATGGTAGCTCTGGCATCAGATGGAATTTATATAACAGTAATTCTGATTTCCTGCCAAAGTAGCACTGAAAACACCAGGGAGATTGTACAAGACAAGTCATGTGGTTTTGCTGAGGTTGTTGTGGGAAGTTTAAGGGGGGAAATCTCAAATTTTCCTCTTTGCATTTATTGTTTTAGCCTGAAGGGCCAGAAATTGTACGCCATTCTGCCATAGGCGAAATCCAACACATCTTTTTTTATGAATCGCGCTGAAAGAGTGCTTCCCAGCTGTTGAAACTGCTGGCGGGGAGGGAGCCACATGACTCCTCATCCTTTCCCTTTCCTTACAAGGATTAAAGGAGGGAGGGTTCAAAAGGTTGCTGCTCTACATGTTGGAGTGAGGCAGGGTCTCCCTTCCCAGGAAGCGATGCCATGTTCACTTAGGTTAGACTCCCTCTGGCATAACGAAATGGGGGGGCGGGGGGGTGCTTTCAGGAGCTTCGGTAAACATATTGGCGACGGCTCTTCCTCCTCATTAAAAGCGGGGGGGGGGTGTTTCAGTGGGGTTAATCCGGTAGAATAAGGTTATTAGTTGCGTCTCCGCTGACGTTTCCAGTTTGATCAGTAAAATGCAGGAACGCGGAGGGTTTTCACCTGTTAAGGGTGCTTGGTGCGCTTGTCGTACAGCCGAAACCTGTACCGATTTGATGGCAGGTCCAATCCTGACCTCCTGCAGAGCAGAGCAGAGCTGTTCAACCTGCAGGCTCGTAACAAGGATGCGAGAGCAGAATCAGGCCCTGTGGCTTTTGAATCAGATCGAGCTTTTAAAAACAAAAGCAGTCTTCTCTAGAAAAATATTACGGTGTTTTTATAATAGCAGCGTATTGAGTAATGCATGGGGCATGGCAAGACGGCTGTGACACTAAAAGAAAAAAATAGAGGCGAGCAGAACAGGAGAACTTTCAGGGGCTGTTTTTAATAAAGAGGTGAATTCTTTCTGCAGTAGGAAAAATGATAAAAAGATGGCGTATCAGCTACATTATGCAACAAAGTAATGCTGCTGTGTTTTTATAATGTAAGGCACTGCCCATTTGTTTTGGTTTACGTGACTGCAGTGAAATAAGTGGATTAGACTGAAACTTTAGCATGCTTCATTGCAGCTGGTTGCAGACATCTGTCATTCCTCAGCCATACATTCTGGATCATGCCAAGAAGAAAAAGCAAAGTCTGACACCTTTCATTTTAGAGAGCCTTTTATAGAGAAGAAAAGGAGAAGGGCAGAAAGCATTTCCTTTGTGACTTAATAAAGAAGACACTTTTTCTGCGACAACATCAACAGTACTTTCCAGAGGGAGAGGTCCTGCAAAGTTAATGCTCAATTTATTCTTTGCAGCCTTTTAATTTTTACTGTCTAAGCTCCTGATTTGTTGAATGGGATATGATAAAAATATGTGGGTTTGGTTTTTTTTTTACGGAGACATTAGGTATACGTACACCCACGTGGGAAATGCGCCCGGTGAGGGGCGGGTGGCTGTGAGTCCCCGCTCGGGCTGCGCTCGCGGTGATGCAGTGTGGTGATGGCACAGAATGCCGCAGCGTTGCCGATAATGAGTTGTTCTGCGAACTACACTCACAAAATCCCATAAACACATAATAGTAATGTTTTAGCTGAATGATTAGTGGGGTTGTGAGCTACTCGTGGATAATTTGAAATATTAGCTATTAGTGAGCTGGATATTTATTTACTTAAAGTGTTTTGTTTTTCCTCAGTCTCTTTACTAACGTGTCACTGTAGATAGAGAATCATGAGGTACATGAGAAGTTATAACGTGACAAAATACCATCTAAATTGCCCTACTTGTGTAACAAAGCAACAACTAAAACTGAAGGAGAACATGCCTAACCTAAGTGACATCAAACATGCAGAGACCAGTTATTCTAGCTTAGCGTCCCACTTCAGCAAACGTTATAGCACGTGGGAATTCCATCCCTTCACGTTTAGGTGCTTTGTGGACCATAGGACTGGGCTGATGGGGAGACTCCCGACCCTTCCCTTGCTCTGTTCGCAGGGAGAAGGTCTTCTCTTGGCGCAGGCTGCGTGGCTGTCCTGCCCAACACCAGCTGAGGATATGAAATGTGGGCAGGAAAAATTTAGAAAGCTGAGTATGCGATTTTTAAAATTCCATTCCACTAAATAAAATAAATAAACTCAAGACAGTTGCCCAGAGTGAAAGAGAAAATGCTATTGTATTTATGAAGTGCTAGGCAGAATAAAGGATATTTGGTAGCAAAGTATCATCACTGACAAGGCCTTTCCTATTAGCACCTCTGAATTGCATGATCTCTTTACTAAAATCCCACTGCCACCAGTACGACATTTATTCTGGGAAATCATAGGTATATTAAATTCAAACAGAGCTTCATTCTAGAAGTCCTAAATGATCCCTGAAATAATAAATATTTACTGAGACAATTTGAAAATATGTCAGAACATTAGACAGAAAACTTGTGAATGACCTGGTAGGAAAACTGAGATATTTTGCTCAAGGGGGTTAGATGGGAATGTAATGTTATTGACATGATTAAAACGAGTAAAGGAGTGAAAAGACATAACAATTAATTGAAATATGTAAGTAAAGGCAAAGGTGGGACTCTGAACATGTAATTTTGATAATTAGAAGATCTCGACATTAGTTAATATTAAAGAAAAGCCTGCCACTTACCTTCAAAATACATTTCCTTAGCTGCAGTCGCCTTGGATCCCCAAAGCAAAAAAGGAAGCGAAGGCTGTCGGAGGGCGATAACCCACTTACTCCCTGGGCTCAGGTACCTCTCCCCTCTCCTGCGGAGGGGCCCAGAGGTGTGGGGATGCGCCGGCTGTGCCTCTGGGAGAACCAGGATTGGTACCGGAGTGGGGGGCATGGCTGGAGAGGAATGCCTATGTTTTTGGCCAAGCTGTTGTGAGTTTAGGATTACAGAGGGGATTATGATTGAGGAATTTAAAAATTGCCGTAACTAGCACCATTACAAATTTAGTCAGAGGTGGCCTGCTCTTTACAACAGGTACCTAGTGCCCTTGATAAGAACTCTGTCCTCTACTTATGTGTATAAACGAAAGTAAATAAATATGAAAAATTAAATGTAATTAAATTTCCCAAAGCATGGGACATTGATAGTCTGGCATTTCAAGCTCAATCAATGACAGCATTCCCACTAACCTCATTTGGAGCCCGCTGAGGCACCAGGCTCGTAACTCATGTTGTCATGTCAAAACCCAAACTGGCGTGTCGTAGTGCATGGGGTGCTGCGCGCACCGGGCGGTCTGAAATACACAGGTCCTTAGAAAGCAAGGTCTTTGCTATTTTCCAGAAGAAATTTTGTTTTACAAGGTTCACGTAATGTTTAAAATTTGTTTAGAAAGACCTTTTCAGCTATTCTGCCGATGCTCTTCCTTTGTTGCCTAAGATCCATTTCCCTTTGAAACCAAAAGTTCCTGTGTGAAAACCTTACTCTTCTAAAAAAGAAACAGATTTTGTACTAAGTGTCTGGAGCTGAGTAATCCTGTTACTTTATCAGGTCTGCAAGAGACGAGCAGCGTTTGTTTTCCCGGGAAGTGCAAGTCTCCGTTATACCGGCAGCGACTTCACTAGCCGCTTGGTAGTTTGCTTGTATTTAGTGTGCTGCAGAGGGCTAGCAAGTTCCTCCTCTGCCTCCCAATAATCATCATTTCCATGCTCTGTATAAAAAGGTAACAAGGGTTAAACTAGTGCTTTTTTCCTTAAATTTATGACTGCTTTGCTTAGTAAGTTGAAAACGTGTGTATGAAGGACAGTGGTAGAATTTTCTACGTGTTTCTCTGTATCGTGAGTGTCCAGGTGCTGTTAGCCCCCGTGTCACACTGATCCACCTTTGGCTGTTTTATGTGGCAGGGTTGATTTGTTGATGGGTATTTTTTTTTCTTTCTTTTGCTTTTAGTTAATGTTAACTAATTAACTAATGTTAATTAGTGATTGTAGCCTTCTGAGACAGGAATTGCACTGTTACTTTAAGTGCAGTTTTTATTTTAGGGAATGTATGAAATTAACTTAATCTTTTAATAGTATGTGTTAAAAACAAAGTGTAGCATCAACTTTTGCTTTTCCCTGTCATCATTAAACCCTTTAGTATACTCATCAGCAAGCTGAAATACCTATTCAGAAACACCAAGCACTGCATAATATACTAAATCAAGAGCAGTCTCCACCTTTGATTACATTTCAGAAAAGCCGTGTAGGTATCTGAGGGTTTAATTTGATCCAATAAATGAAAATTTTGGTGTTTTTTTTTTTTTAAATTAAAAATCCTTGAAACAAATTAGTTGCAGATTGGGTCTTTTCATTCCGCAGCTCTTCTGCAGCCAGTGATGGTTCGGCCATTTGCCACCCTGCTGTTGCAGGGGCTGAATGTCCGTCTTGTCAAAACACCAGGGCATGGTGCCATGTGGTGGGTTTGGGATGGGTGCTGGCCTCGGGACAGTGCCTTGCACCACGTTAATCCCTGCAGGGGATTCCTTCTGGATCGCTAACCTGCCATGGTAGACTTCACAGGCAGATAAATCCAACTAGTTTCAGGGCAGTTTTTCCAAACGTCCTTAATGCATTTATTTAGGATCAAGCTGGTGGCCGTGTTTTGCCATGAGCTGTGTCTTTACCCCAAACTTACCCTCCCCTAATTAAGATCTTTTCTGTAACCCACAGCAAGAGAAAGGCTCTTCCAGATGGCAGTTCACGTGTTCGGACCCGAGCTGCCCCTGGAAGTGTCCGCTCTGTATTAGCAAGGGGCGATTTAGGTAGCTACTCTGGTGCCTCTTATCATGAACAATTCCTCTGATTACTCTTAGGGCTATTTGCAGGATTGAGCCTGGTGATGAAGGAATCCAGCTTCAGGAGTGGTCAGGGGGCTGCCATAGCTTTAGGTGACCTATGGGAAACATGTAACCCAAAGCCGTCGCTTTGGTAGGTGAAAATGTTCCCAGGCCTCCCGAAAATGCAGATATGTATGCTTTTTTTTTTTTAATATATATATGTGCTTCTATGGTAAATCATCAAAAAAGCCTCAAACAAGGCTTTTTGGTTTTATGGCTTTTCCTGGTCAACATGAAATAGAGAGTTTTTAAAATTTAATTTCCTTTTTTGTAATCCAATAAACACATAAACTTCACAAAATACTGTAATTTTCCCACAAGACCATCTTGGTTGGTCCTGGACCTGTGTGTAAATAAACATATACTTTTCAATTGTTTTATAAAAACTTTTATTACATATATGAACCTGATTGGATGTACTTTAATCTGTCTGGTATTTTGGGAGTTTCATAAAATGCATATTTTGAGACCAATAAAGTGGAATGGCTCAATCAGAGCCATTATTGTCTATTGGACAAATATATTTATTCAGCATTTTCCCATCCATACTGTTATGCTCCAGATCAGAATGGCTGCTTTAGAGTCATTCTGCTCTCCCGGGTAATGCATACAGTACTTGGGATGTTTGCTGTGGATAGTAAATGTATTTATGAAAATTTATACGTTAAAAAAAAGGAAATCGCACTAGCCAAGATTTAAATGAAAGTAGTTCTCCCTTTGCAAATGCTTGATATTATGCTGTAATAGCGTTGCTTTGAAACGGCAGCATTCACCAAGATGCCTGGGACCTAGAGGCTGTGGTCTGGGAAGGCCATGAGTTCAGCCCAGCACTCGCTGCCAGAGAACTGGAGATGCTCAAAAAGTCTTTCTTCCTACGCAGAAAGCACACGGCCATCGTTGCCTGCTGTTACTTCTGAGGCAGCACGCACTTCATCTGTTCAGAGATGATTGTACCTCACGTACAAGCTTGTGTAGGAAACAAAGATTTAAAGCAGCTCTTCCCAGGGATGTCCAGGTTCGCTGAAGGTTTGAACGTGACTTGCTGACTTTGCACTGCAGCAGGTGTGTGACTACATGGACCGTTCCACCAGCAATGTTGTGGGACTGAGCATCTCGGTGCAGGCGGCAGTGGCCATCGATCCTAAGCCACTGCATCTGGACCTGTAAGAGTGCCTGGTCATGGCCGGAGGTGGTCCTGGCCGTTTGGGATTGCTGCAGCAGCCCAGGAGGTCAAGTCCAGATCTTCAGCATCCAACATCTCAGCTAAAGAGATTTGCCTCCAAGAAATTCAAACCTTTGAGGCTTTTCAAATGTTTCTTAGTGAGGGAGTAATTTATTTGTTTTAAAGAGGTAATTGCTGTTATTTTCGATTTTCACCAAAAGGATATTCTTAAACCAGGCAAAGAAATCTGAAATGAGTTTGCCGTATCGCATCGCAGTAAGTGCTATAGCCATTGGCCATGGAAGGGAAAACATTCTGTCAGATAATCATGGCCATTTTTGCGTTTTAAGGGAACAAATGTCATATCTAAGAAACACATTTTATTCAGGACTTAATTATAATTTATAGTACATTGCGCAGCATTTGTTTTCTGTTCATCATTTTATTGCTCTTCTGCCTTTTCCCTAAATTTATGCATTAAATTGTGTGTCTGTGTGTCTGTATGCGTGTGTCTGTGTGTATATATGTACACATATGCAATATCATAAAAAGTGGTGTAGTGGGGACAACAGACGGCTTGTGTGTGATGTATTATTGGCATTTTTCTTTCAAATTACCATTTTCTTGCTGCTTTGGGAGAAAGCCATGATTTTGCTGTGATTAGTACACTTTTAACAATCTGGAATAAATTCCTGATCTTATTCATGTGACTACTCCAATGCCCATTTTTACGTTTTAGTGCAAACCCCTACATATGTGCCTGTAATACCACAAAAATAAGATGTTTCTTTGTGGAAATTTTTATAGAATTTGGATGCCGATCAAATATTTTTAGACGTGGAGAATTAATGCAGCTTGACCATGTAAATGATTTTTTTAATGAAAAAGACTTTAGTATTCATCACTCTCTCTCTCCCTCTCTTGTTTGTGTATTCCTTTGTGCTAATCTTAAATAATGGATCCATATCAAAGTTAATAAATTACTAACTATTAGCAGTGTTTGGATTACAGTAAGTAACCCAATGACACTTTGTTGACATTGACTTTTTATGTGTTCCAATAATACATTTTGAGTTTTAAAGATAAGACAAAGCAAAATAGGTTTGGCAAGCGTCTGAGTCCTTAACTCACGGGCGATGGCTTTGTTTAAATGCAAGGGCCCTGCTTTAAACATACTTTCCTTTAAATGGTCCTAAGCCCCACAGCCTGAGAGCCATGTCTTTCTCAAAACCTGCATTTTCTGACTCTGTTCAGCTGATGGACCATGTTGGGCTGCCTCAGTCATGCCACGTTATGAAACCTAACGCAATGTGACTGATGCAGGCTGACGTGACATGTCACAAAGCAACATATCAGATCACAAACTTGAAAGAAAAGAAAACAAACCTTTTTTTTTTCCTCAAAGCCTAAATTAATGAAGCAGCATATATTTTTAAAAAGGTTGAACTAGTTTCAAACATTGAGGGATTTTTTTAAATATTGATCCCACAGAAAAGTTCTCCATCCTGGCCAGAAAGTCCCTCCCATGCACACTCCTTGTTCTCTCCAGGGTACAGTCAAAACTAGAGAAGATGATAAGCCTAGGTCATCTCAGCACTGCTGCCATGGTTGGGTCTGATCCTAGAAGGTTTAGAGAACTTTCAGAGGTGCCAGAGGTAGTACCCCTTCCAGGGGAACTCCACACCTTCAAAAAATGCTCTTTGCGTCCAGCTACCATTGTCGTTTTAGCTCTTTTATTATTACTTTCTACTGTTCCATTTCTTCAGGCTGTCAGGTTCCATCCAGAGAATTAGGATGTCTCTTCACATGCTCAGCCACGGTCTTCATAGAAGATTGCTCCACAACAGGATTATTCCAGCTGTAAACAATATATTGTCCTCTATCCTCACTTTTTGAGTGGAGAAAGGTGCGCCATGGTTTGCCCCCCTCGTTGGCCCACCTTTAGTCTAATTTTCCTTACTACGAATGCAATGCATTACACATTATCTCCTGAACTATCAGGAAGATTCCCTTTTTTTTTCTTTTTTTTTTTTTGAAGGGCTTTCACATAATTTTACTGGAAGATATATAGTAGGTAAAATATATATGAACTACAGCTTGCTAAGAAAGAACCTACCAACCACTGCAAGATAAAACGTTATAAATTTATTGCCAACTTATCTGGGAAGGGTTATTTTAAGAGCCTGCTGCCCACAACAAGTTTTTGAGCTAAAATTAATGGATGGGATACCTAAGAGAAATGGGCATTTTCCTTCACCCCTTAGTTACAAGCAAATTGCAGATATTGTTATCTTTGCAAGTGAGAATAATCTCTAGTTTTTGTACTACTTCTGCTGTAAACAATGTACTGCTTGCTTTCCTATGACCCTCACTCTGTATACATATTTATATATTATTCATACCGGATTAAAAATGAATGTGCTCTTTACCACAGTTGTACTGCATAGTGACAATACAAATTAACTTATTGTGTACTTACTTTTCACAAGGCAGTGATGTGAAATTTTGATGGCCTGAAAAAGTAAGTCATGGGGGAGGCAATGCAGAACTAAATCCTTGTAGGTGCACTTTATATTGTCTGATTTATTAAAGTGCATTGAATTAATAAATGACATTCTCTGTACAGAATTGCATGGGTTTGAACTTGGTTTGGTGGTGGGCAGAAAGAGTTTGCTTTTAGTCTTAGTGGTGGTTAGCTCCATCCAGGCTTTGTGGATTCCTTGCTTAGAATTTGTTCTTTGCAGGAAAGAATTAGGATAGCTATTTAATGATAGCTCCTTGGGGGCAAAGCATTAAGAGCTGCTTGGTGAGATCTCACACTGATGGCTAGTGGTGGCAGTTCTAGCTAAAACTGCCCGGTGTCTTTCCGTGCTGTGATGCTTGAGGGATTCAGAGGGTGGCCGATGGGCATGTTGTGCCTGCTCGCTCCTGGAGTCCTATCGCTCTGTCGGTGCTCCCTGCACGCTGCTCTGAGAGCAGTTAGCAGGGTCATTGTGTTGTCTATGGTACATCCAGCCGCTGGACCTTGCAGCACACAAGAAGGACCAAATAAACAGGGTATCTTTTTGCTTTTTCCACAGCATCAATAGAACCAGCGTAAAGAAGGCTGGAGGGCAAGTCATACCATTTGTCACAAATTAGCAGGACATCTTCTGTTCTTAGCAAGGGAACCAGTCACCAGGTCATCAAATGAAATACTGGAAGGCAGGTGGTGCTGCTGGTGTAGTCAGTCTCATATCTCAGTGGGTGTGGCAGTGGCAGGCCTTTGTCTTTTGGAGAAAGGGAAAAATCACTTCAGTTCGTTCCGGAGCAAGTCTCCTTCCCCTTTACCCAATATTTCTCCCACTTTGGCCGAGGCATTTTGGCACCTCCCCAAGCAGAGTATACAATAGACCCCTTAACTCTGCGTGGTCAGAGGCATTACCCAGGAGGGAGAAAAAATGAGAGAGAAAGAAAGGAAGAAACTCCAGAACCCAGCTGTGAATTTTGGTGACTTTATACTTCTCTGACAAACAATGGGGGAGATATAATGGTTTTCTTAGATTTTTTTTTTGTGTCCGAGTTTTCAAATATTTCTAGATTTTTCTGAACCGATGAAAATCAGACTTTCTCTGGACCTTCTTTGTACTCAGACAGTTTTGAGGATGCTTCCAGTTTTCAAAACTATTA
This sequence comes from Psophia crepitans, assembly GCA_013399095.1. NCBI lineage: Eukaryota > Metazoa > Chordata > Aves > Gruiformes > Psophiidae > Psophia > Psophia crepitans. The sequence continues at coordinate 1,761,763 of VWZZ01003047.1, forward strand.
TATTCAAAATTTTTTCAGGCATATTTGTGTTTCTGTATTGATTTTAGGACTGACTCTAAGAGGCACTAGGGACACCTTCAATCTCTTTGTTGACTATTTCCTCATATCTTCCAGCCAAATTTTTTCTATAAAAGCCCAATCCAATTTCTGTATCATTATCTATGTAAGTTTCTTCCATTGCAGTTGTTATGCAGTTTTCCACTGAAATTTGACTTTGTAATGATTAGCAACTTACAGATTTAATTTCTTTTTCCTTATGAAGTTGTTGAGGAAAATATCTGTCTTTAGAGACCCAGAAGATCAACCCACACTCTGTCCTAAGATTTACCCATGAACATACATGTTGGAGGTCTTGGGGAGGTGGTCACACTTCTGGCAGTCGTCAACTTGTAAAAGCAAAGGGTGGAGGGGAGCTTTCCATCCTTGAGAAAGGAAACATGCCTGTAGTCCTGGGGCACAGGGCTTAGGTAACTGTGGACTGGACTTAACAGTCCTTTCCTCTGGGTAGTAAGCAGTATGTTTTCGGAGACTCAGTCTTCAAGCAGTTGTTTTGATGTTACAGTAAAAATGGCAGGTTATTTGAGCAACCTAGAGCACAAATGCTGGCTCAGGTGAATTTACTCTGCTAGAGAGACTCGTGTTGGTGTGCCAGCAGCAGCATGAGGTTAAATCCAGCAGTTATCCAGGCTGCTATCTCTGCTGGGAGGACTACGGTAGCATTGCCACTCCAGTACTGGTAACATCAGACCAGTGCATGATAAGCATCTATTTGCTTATCTGTTAAATTCCCATCTAAAATTGAGGTGAGATGATCCCAGCCCCTTCCCACGCAGCAGGAAGCATAGTCCTCTCCCTCTGCTACACCAGCATCTGTTTTATGCCTGCCAGGTAGTACCACAACAGCAAAGGAAAATGTGCTCTTCAAATGTGGAGATAGGGTATTGTTTTTCACTTATCCTGGCTTTATGTAGATGGTCTGGCACATTTATTTATTCATTTATTTGAGCAAATTAAAGCAAGCTAAGCGCATTTGACCTCAGATGGTCCTGGTTTAAGTTAATTTGAGAGACAAAGCTCATAAAGTTCCAGTAAAACACATCAACAACTTCCCAGCATAGGTTGAAATGTGATTGCTGAAACATAACCTCCAAAACCAGATACAGCATGGAGATTCAAAGTCACAATAATCTGAAAAATATGAGAGAGTATATTGATAGCCTTACTAAGAAGCGGTATCTTTCATTCATGCCTTTGTTTTGCAGTCGGTTGCTGTTTCACCCACAAGAAGTGCATCTATCAGATTTTGTGCATTAACATTCCTTTTCTAATCTAGCTTGGACATTTTATTTTAAGACTGGTGATAACCTCGGGCCCCGGTCCAGCAAACGCTTATGTGCTTGCGTATCTTTACTCACAGGAGTAATCTCACTGGAGTAAATGTTTGCAGGTTTGAGGCCTTGGTTATCTCAATCCATTATTTCTTTCCATTAAAAAGTAATCTGTGTGATTAAAATAAAACATGCAATTCTTTACTCAGAAACCCACCCAAAGACAAAGTGTGTTTATTAGACTAAGGGCCTGCACATTGTCATCCTTGAATTGCACTTCAATAAAAAAGATAATTAACAAATGCACAAGACGGCAGTCTCGTACACGATTGCACTGTATTTACAAGGGTTCGGTTTGGGTCGCAGGCTGACGGATTTACAGCCGGCTCTGAGGAGGGAGACGGAATAGCTGCACTTCTCCAGAAAACGCGAAGCAGAGAATTTTTAAAGTGCGGTTTCTTTAATTTAGGCATCATGCAAATAGCACAGATTTCTTACTCTTGCTGAAGACACGCGGCAAGGTCCTCCAGCCACCCGGAGGGATTCCTGCCGGGGGGGCCCCAGCGCCTTCGGTTTGTCAGGCTGTGCCACGGGCGGGTGTGCAGGCGCCGTGTACGTAAAATGACAAACTAACCAGACTCTGTCTGTCGCGCAGGTCACAGGCCTTTCCAGTGCAGATACTGCCCGTACAGTGCCTCTCAGAAGGGAAATCTGAAGACCCATGTTCTCTGTGTCCATCGCATGCCTTTTGACAACAGCCAGTATCCCGACCGCAGGTTCAAGCGCTCCAGAGTTGACTCCGAAGCTTCTGGGAATTTGGAGGAACCTGCAGCTGTCAAAGCGGGGAGCTCGGCAGAGCTAACGGAGGAGGGCGGCAAGGCCCAGGAGTGATGCAGCTCGGCCGGCCCGTCTCCATACTGCAGTAGCCTTTCACACCGGGTTTAGACACGCCTTTGGGTGAGGGTCAGCTAACCGCCTTCCAAGCGAAAGAATGGTGTGCAGATTCCCAGCAGTGTACAGGATGCTGAAAACATTCGAATATATGTGTATGTACACGTGCACACACACGCACACACATACATTTACACTCACAGAGGTATTCGGTCACACACGCATTGAATATATATCTACATACACACACGCACAAAATAGACACGTTCCGTACGTGTGTGTGTGTGTTTAAATATATATATTACACACACAAAATAAATTTCCAGCCCTTGAAAATGGCTGCTAAACTGTTACCTGGCAACAAGTACTTCCAAACAATGTAGGTGGGATAATAAAGTGATTTAAAAATGTTAGGAGGTCGTTAGTTATTTAAAAAGCAGGGCGATTTCAAACTTTAAGGTGGTCTTTGTCCAAAAATAATGCTCTTACCAGAAAAATGATACCGTCTAAACGATTTAGTGTTGCCTTGAAGATTGAGGGGCTGTGTTTTCGTTGTTGAAAACACCTTTATAATATGACACCAGCTGCTGTCATTTGCCTAGCATAGTAATGAGATGTGTTGGTAGACTGCCATGGTGCCAGTCTGACTGGAGCTGTCATTGCAGAGAAAATCAATTCAAGTGGTGTTGCAACTGCAGTATAGGAGAAACCTTAGACGGCCCATAAGCTAGGGTCAGTACTGACCTGTATTGAAAAGTATTGTGATATTACATTTTCTTTTTCTTTTTTAAATATACAGCCAAATGAATCAATGGTTAGAAAAAAGTCTGCAGCCCGATGTGTGATTGCAGATTTGAAATGTAATTCCATTTTTTGTAATCATCTTGCAGTATTGAGGGAAATGCTTTTATTCCTTTTCTTTTTCCTTGTTGATGAAGAAGTAAGTTGCTATAAAAGTAGTACAATATATAGAAATATTGTTTAGTGAAACTAGTCAGCCTTATCTATAGAAGGTGCTGGTGAGAAACAGAATTTTATTACATAGAAGGTTGGTAATTTTTTTTTCTTCTTCTGTTCTTGTTGTTTTCTTTCCAACTTCCTTTAAATTCCTTTTTTTTTTTTTTTTTACACTTGAATGAAGGATTCCCCAGTCATGGTTAATTTTCACATATTAGTTTTTGCAAGTGTTACAGACACAGTGCAGGAGTTTCTTCTGGAGCAAGCTCTTATAAAGTAGCTTGACCTAACATATGAATCCAAACTTCCTGCTCTTTGTCTCTAATGAAGAAAAGTGTTTTAGCTGATATTTCTTTGGTTTTGTAAAACAAATGTGTTCTATATTTTTGCAGATTTTAGCTTTTTTACTGATTGGATGCTCCAAATTTAGCAAGGTCTTTGCCACGTAGGAAGCTTTTGAGAGAGTATAATGAACCACGTACCTAAAAAAAAAAATAAGAAAAATAACTAAAGGTTTATTCTGAAAATCTCTGAATCGCATAAAATTTTAGCCTTCTAATGTACTTCCTTTGATAGAAGCCAAATTGGTGCTGTTTATTGTGATGGTAGAGAAGTATTAACTTCTTCTAAAACAAAATCATCCAGACTTAAAAAAAAAAAGTAAAAAAAAAAAAAGAAAAAAAAAGAAAAAAAAAGACAATATTTCTTTGCAGGCTGGGAGCACAGAGTAAAACCCCAGGGCCTTAAAACTTCAGCTCTGCCTAAAGCAGTTTACAAAAAATACTAAACTGCAATCAATGTAAATAAAATTCTTAGCGCTACCCTGAGACTGGAAAAAAAATCTCAGGCTAATAAGGAATACGGTTTGCATATGCTGTCGGAAAGGATGTCATCCAACTGAAGTTTCAGTTTAAATGAGGTCACTGTGTAACTTGGACCCATCTGGCACAGAGCAAGCTGCTTTTCTTGTTTTTCTAGTATAGTTCTCACTGCCTTACTTAAATCGAGTTGATAAACTTAATGCAACTGTTTCTATGATCCTAGATAAAGGATTGAAATGTTATTGAAACTTTCTGACTGTAGTAAGCTTTAGGATTTTAACTGCACTACTGTGTTTGGTGACTGTGTCAGTCGCTTGCTTTTGTGTGTTTGCGCCGCCTTCAGTATCTTAGCAAAAAAAAAAAAAAAGAGAGAAAAAAAAAAGACAAAACCGCCCCCCACATTCCATTTCTTGCACTTTTTGAGCTCTTTCAGTATTCTTTTGTGTCTTCTGAGCATTTTCAGATACGACAGGCAATAATTCTGTTTGTGACACTGGAAGCATCTCCCGCTCCTTGTGATGTGTGTGTTGATTCCATTTGGTCGGGTGCTACTGTCCCTATCCTCCCCTCTGACATAGCCCTTTTTTCCAGAACATTTGTAACTTGTAATACAAACAAGTGACAGCAGCAGTGATGCATTGTCAGTTTCTGAATATCATCATGCTTCTCATATCTAAACATGTCAAGTTTTTTCTCTGTAACTTCTGTAGTCTGTGATACTGGTCATAATACTGTCTACATTCCTACACAAAGAAAAATTTCTATCTTGGAGGAAATCTGAGATCAATAGAGTAGAGGATTTTGTTGCTATGCTTGTAACAATTAGAAAACTTTGTATTTAAAGTTTATTCTTGGTCATTATTTATTATTATAATACATCAGTTGACAGAACTTTATTCTGGTATAGAAGTATTAAAAGTTGTTTTTTCAGCGATGACTGTTTTCTTTCTGCTGTTAGAATAAAAATGTCTTTGAAGCAGTACAGTTTTATCCAGTGTTTTACGCAATAAAACCTCTACCTCTGAAAAAAAAAGTTTTCCTACTTGCTTATGTTTATTAGGAACAGTTAAAACATTATTTTCTGCAGCTTTGTCAGATTTAAAAAAAAAAAATTAATGTCAGTAAATTCACAGTTGTTAGGCAGTTACTGGAGTGTATTATGCTGGGTGTGTGTGCTCAGTCCACTTATTAATCTGAACAAATCTATATACAGTATATACATATATATATTATATATATTGTGCTTAATTAAAAGACTGTGGAAATCTGTTTTAGCATGTAGTAATAATTGTTTTATATACTACTACTTATGTACTATAGAAAAAGTCTTGGGGTCTATCAAGCTTTGATTTGAAAGTGTTTGAAGTGTGTATCATACACTATGATGTATAAAGTCGTGTTTTCACATTAAAAAAATTGTTTGTATAGATCATATATTTGGCTTTAGAAAATTGTGAGGTTTATTGTTATGGTGCATGTTAAGAAAGCTGCCCACACTTCAAAGAATGTGCAAGTGCGAGAGCACTCCCATTCTCCTGGATGAATCTTTATTCTTCCTGTCTAAGGTTGTATTTGCACATTTGAAAGCAACTAAATTAAAGGATTTTTCACTTCTTAGAAAAAAATAAAGATGATTAACATCAAAAAAAGATGCACCAAATCTGAGGAACTACAGCAAGTACGGGGAGGAGAGAGGAGCGTGGCCTTGCACAAAAAAGGCTGAGAAGGAAAACACATTTAGCAAAGGGAAAATTTAACATTAGATGAAGCCAGTCGTACCCACAAGAATGAAGTTATGCTGTAGCTTGACTTCTGCAGTAGAAAAGGGTACAAAAATTGTCTAGAAAGGTTAAGAATGAAAGCATAGCATCATGGAAATTCAGTTACGCAGTGGCTGAAGGTCGGAGCGAGGAGCTGACGTTACCCGTGGATCGGTGGAGCGCGCGTGCGGCAGGGTGAGCCACGGAGCTGGTGCCCAGTTCGCCAGTGATAGGTCCGTGGCGGGTCTCTTCATCTGCAGAGAGTAAAACCTGTAATGCACCAAATTTTAATCAAAGAAGTTAATGAACAATTTTTATGTTTTTCAAACCTTGGGTCTTTACCAGCCGCTCTTGGGGGGAACCGTTTTTCTTAGGCACAAAACTGTAGGATGTGAAAATGTTGCTTGGGGGTGGATCAGCTCTGAGCTGAGCTCTGCCTCACTGCAGCGCGTTGTCCCTTCAGGCAACTGCTGTGCCCCGGGGCCAGGGAAAAACAAGGGTTTGGGGCCAGAAGGTGGGGGGGTTGGGGGGGTCTCCCAAAGATTTCCCTGCCTTCTGGTTGCAATAGACAATAAATGAAAATGTGAGAGCCTGGTTAAGGAGCAGTGACAGTCTCATCGCACCTCCGCGGAAATGCTTGCTGACAGTCTCCTTTATGGTCCCCCGTTTCTGCTAGGAACCGGGCGTTGAACGGTACACACGTCCTCTAGGAAATGCTAGCAACGACCCGCAAGTGGCCTTGTTCCACAAAGCAGGGCATCACCTGCCGAGGCAGTCCGTGGGAAGGAAGGTCTGAAAGAGAAACGGAGTTGTCTCGCCTGAGCCTGTCTGCGGAGGTTTTTGTTAGCCGGCAGCTGATCGGCAGTCTTCCGAGTGCAGAGGGTGGGTGTCTCGACAAGAGTCTTCCCACCTCGCATCAGAAGGCTGCTCCGGCTCTAAGATAATGTTTCTTGTTGAAACTTTTATAAGGACTATAACCCCTCTGTCTATTGTAATTTGGGAATTGAATATTTCCCCTATCTGTTTAACATCTGTATTGTAACAGTATATTATAAAAATCTCACCTTGTGTATTGTAAGCATGATCCCAGTGAAATTATTCTTAAGCATTGTGTTTTTCATTTCTGGATATCGCCGCTTGGCATGATCCACCACAGTGGAAGTATGTTTCCGTGGGGAAGTCCGGGGAGGGGGAGGAGGGAAGGTAAAGCTGAGGCGTAATGTCACATTAAAAATGTCACCCAGCTGAGCGTTATAGGGGCTGTGAGAAGTTCTGCAGCTCCTCACCTGTTGGTGTTGCTCAGGGTGTTGTTTGGGGGCTTTTTGTTGTGGTTTTTTTGTAACCAGAAGGGTCTCCGTGAAGAGGGAAATCGCAGGAAAAGAGGAAGAAGAAAATTTAAATGATCCCAGAGTGAACTGTTTTGCTGTTAATACAGAAATACAGAGCAAGACACATTTAATGGGCTCTATTTTTTATTATACTATGCTGAATAATTAAGTTTGAGGCTAAGTGTCACATAGATTTATCTTTTAATTAAAAAAGCATGGTTCACGCATATTTGAGTGGTAGTCCAAATAAATGCAATATAGAAATTTATGTTTGTTTATCTAGGTGTTAATTACCTAGAGATTGTTCTGGATTACTTCTTTTTATAAAGTGTCATAGGCTCATGTCACAAGTAATAAAGCTTAACAGTGGAACCTTATCAATTTGCTAACTATAACGCTAGTGTGACCTGGAGGAAAGGGAAAAAAAAAACCCCAAACAACAAAACAACTTTGGAAAGCGTTCTCTGCGCGCACCCCATTCAACACATAAAACCCGCGCGGTGAACAAAGCAATCATTTTTAAAATGTTCTCGTAAGTAAAAGTACAAATATATCTTCGGTGTTTTACAGCCTTTCATACATGTAATTATTTATCTAACACACTGTTATTTATGCCCGTGTACTGCACGTTGTGCGAAGACAGACATGGTAAGCAGCGAAATGCAGTTTACCTGGTGGGCAAAGCTATTCATTTAACGTATGAAGTAACGCTTGCACAGGCTGAACGCTATATTTAAAGCGAGATGTAGCAGATGTAATTTTCTTAATATTTTAAAGGTTTTACAGCGTTGCTAGCAACCAAGAGGACGGGAAAAGCAAACTGAAGCCTAAAGCTAAAAGATCATGCATTTCAGTGGGTCAAACAAAGGGAAAAATTGTGTACAGACGCAAATTGTTCATCAGATTCTCTGTCAGTCTGGTTTTTTCTTTGTTTATGACCAGAATTTACGTTACTGCTCCACCGAGCCATGTGGAAGGATGCTGAGCACAGGCGGGGAAGGCAAACTTCACAGCACATGCAAGCGGAGGGGCTCTCCACCGCTAGCGTAAATCGAATGCCCTCCACCGTATCACCCCAGGGCAGGATCTGCCCCCAGGATTTGAAAGGCTGAGGAATCTTTTTGTTTTTCTCATAGGTGCAAACACCTCTATCTTTGGGGTTAATAGTTTATGCTTTTCTTAGATTTCTGATGATTTAAAATAATACCAGGTTTCTATGGCACTGCGTTGTGCAGCAGATGTATCTGAGAACCTTCACTTACTGATATCGCAAAGAAATCAATGAAAATTACTCTCCGTGCTCACAGTCATTAATTTGACCTTGATATAGGGATTCTCAAAATGTGAAGAAGGCTGGAAACAAGTGTTTCTTCTATTTATTACACACCAATTACCTGTATAGACATAGATACCACAGGCTTTGTCTCAAGTGCAGACAGTAGTACTAGGTAAGTTACATCTCAATAAGTGAGGATGAAGGTAAATTTGATCTTTAAAACGAGCTGCTGAATGTGGGATCCTTAGTGATAACTGAAATATTTTAATTTTTAAAGGACTGAAATTGATACATATGTTTTTATATACGTAATAACTGTGTCTATAATCACAAACATATACAAGCTGCCATTTTTTTCTAATAGGAACCTGATTTAACCCCCTAACTCCACATTTAGTGTCCTGATGTGTCTGACTTTCCACGGCGTAGAGAAGCCAATGATAGATATTCAGCGTTTCTGAGGATCAGCTAGTTACTAAGGACCATAAATATGGACCGAGGGGTTGAAAATCTGAGCTATGGGATGCGATGAATCACTGTAGTGCCTGAAATTTCAGCTGCCTAAAGTGGAAATAATTTGATGGTGAATCAGCCCTATTATTAATGAAGCTAGAGGAAAAAAAAAAACCACAAACCACTTCTCTTTGAAAGAGAGAATTTGTGGAGAAAACGTATCCTTAAGTTGTGTGAGATACTGCAACACAGAACACGCGATTTCTCTTTAGGTTGTGCCACTGTGCTTCCTTATTATTTTTTAGGTTTTATTCTTGGGGGATTGTTTTCTCAATTGTTTCTCTTTGAAAGAAGTTGATGCATGAATGAGTGAAACACAAGGAGTAATAAAGAAAAATGGAGCTATTAATCCCAACAGAGAAAATATCTCTTTTGTTAAAGATCTCTCACACAATATCTGTGACTGTGGTACATCCGTCTTCACTAGAGAATTACTGCTCCCGATCTGTGCTAGTCCTTACCGTGCTGCCAGCGCATGGGAACAGCATTCGGTAAGAGTCTGCTCCTGGGGAAGACAACTGGTGATACGCTATAAAGAATCTGCTGTGAAAAATGTAGGTATCTCCAGAGCTACTTATGATCAATCAGTGTTTGCATTGCTTTTGCCAAAGCAATGCGTGCTTTCCCCGTGGAGCAATATATCCGTATCTGTGCTCCAGTTATCCTTTGTGTGTCTCCTCTCAAACCTTACTGGTGCTACTGGTGTCACCAAACCCAGCTCACCTACACAGTAAGGAGAAGGTTCTTTTTCAATTAGCTTTGAAAAACTGGAAGGCTTGTTCATTTTTTCTGAAGCCATTGATCCACCCCATGCTTCCACTGAGCTAAAGCCTCCAAACGTTATTGATTTATGGGAGAAACACCTTGTCCTTAGTATTGTAAACGTTGATTCTTTAGCATCTGCTCCTTCCTTCTCCTTCCATGGGTGTTAATGGCAAAACACTTCTGACGTTCAGAAGGAGCAGAGCCACTACCTGGGTGTCCTGTTGGTGCTCTAGTGGAAACACTGTCACCTTCTCATGGCCACGTTCGTTGTCAGTTCACTGCAGGGAGTTCAGTGATCTCCACATGAGCAAGAAGAGTCAGTTGGGCAGCTTCAGGCATTTGCAACTATATCATAAATGCTTAAACTAACGCAAAAAAGTGCCTGATCCTGTCAATATTTCTGTTGAGAAGAAGGGGGGGGGGCAGTCTGGAGACGCTACCCCATGCGTTGGGCTCTTTTTGGAAAAGATGACACCCAAAGGTGTGCCTCATCTGGGTGAATCTGCTGAACTCCTGCTGCTTGGGTGGGGGCTGAGAGATGCAGATTTACTGTCCGTTACTGGTCAGTCCCACCCCCCAGCACTGTAACACAGCTCTTGGCATCCAAGATGTGACAGCAATTGCCCAAAAACAGCCAGTGTGAGGAAATGTGGTACTGTTCGCTTAACCCAGATAGGAGAACAGTGTCTCCACAGAAAACCGAGCCCATATTTCTTCCAGCTAAGACCATTGCTAATCTCCAGCTAACATCAAAAGCACTAGGGCTGGGGGGCAGTGATTCTCACTCCTGTGAGAATGGAAAAGTGAGCTAATGTGGGACAGTATTTGGCTCAGAGATGAAAATTAGACCTCATTAAGTCTTTATTTTCAGCTCACACCAAAAATACTGTTTTTCTCCAATGCTTCAGAAACTTTTATTTCAAAGAAGTACTGCACTGAATGAGGGATAACAGAGTAAATGCTACTCGCAGGGGTATGCTTTAGTCCTGTACGCTGACCATGTCCTCTCCCCCAGCGCTCTCTCAGACCGGGTAGGCATCAGCCAGCTTTTGTCTGCAGCCAAGGAGGACACACAGTTTCCGTTTTATCAGACAAAAATGATGCAGAATACATCACATACTGTTCTTGCTACTGATTTTTTTCCTATTTGATCAAATAATTCCTTCCAAGCCACATGGGTGAAGAACTAATTAATCACTCAAGTTACAAAGACCTGGCACCACTTTTGGACAAAGCTTCAGGTCAAAGAAGAGATGTGTTTTCCTAAGGAGATGCCAAACTGCCAGGCTTGGAGAGGGAGTTTCAGGATGCGGTTTCTGCAGGTGAGGTGGGGTTTGGAGCTGGCCCACTTGGGACTGCTCATAGATCCCTGTTTGTCCCCTGCCCTGGGCATGAGTGTTGTTGAACCATGACACAATGACCCAGGCAAGGTGCTGAGCTGCCTCGTCCTGCCTTGTGCCCCAGAGGGAGCTCAAGCCTCCAACAGCAAACCCAGATCCATGCTTATAGGTCCTAATACTGAGTTGTGTCCCAGGAACGGTGCGGAAAGACATGAGAAGAAAAAACAGAGAAAGAAGAGAAGATCATGTTTCCCTTCCTTCCTGTAGTGATGTAATCCCTAATTTTCACAGATGAGGAAAAACAGTCGCAGTGCCTGTCTAAGTATTGGAATTTACCACCGTGTTTCCTCTGTGCATTAAAAAAAGTGCAAAAAATCCAACAAATCCAACCCATAGTAAATTCAAATACTGAAATGTAATGTTTGCTTGGTTGCTATTTCTTAGTAGCAACCAACGTGTTAATCACTAGTATATAATTAGATGTCATTTTGGAGCAATTCAAAATCAAACAAAATCTCAACATGCTCTGAACATGTTGTGAAAGTTTACATTACAATTAATTTATGATTACCCAAATGTGCATCCAGTGATCTTAAGTCTTACTTCATACATTACAAAGAAAAAAGACAGCTTCTTTTTCCACACACCTTAATGCTAGCAGGCCCCCAGAGAAAAGGCTTTCATTTAAATAAATGTAGTATTTAAATTCTGTTTAAATAGCTGAGCGTGAGGTGAAGAAATGAGGTGAATTTGATAAACTAGCCTCTGTGTATCCTTGGACCTGTCTCTCTTCTTTTCCTTCGTGTTTCGGTTTCTGTAAGCACTTTTTTTTCTTTGCTGTCTCTCCAGCAGATAGAAAATAAAGGGAAATCGGTATTATTTCATTTCACACCAATTCACTAGAGCCAGGAATTAATTTCAGCACATTTTCCTGAAGGTGAAAAGAAGTGCACATCCTTTTGTCCCAACAGCGAGCCAGTGCCACGAACTGCTGAGCGTTCCCAGCCCTGTCAAAATCAAAGGCACGAGGATGGCTGGCGAGTCCTGGGAAATACTGGATGCCTTAGTGGATACAGCCAGTATGCTGAATTATGGTGCTGTAATAAACATACAAGCTGTTGTATTAGGACACAGCTACAGTCATCACAGTAAGTAAAGTTTCAAAAGCACTCACGCTTCTCTCCTTTGTTGAAAGCAGTGATAATGTACATTAAAGGGTTACCAAATGGCTACGCTTTACTCCTCTGCATCTAGAGCAGAGAAACCTTGCGACTTCTGTTACACCAAGCTGCCAGCTGACGTCTGCTCTTGCTCCTTATGTATGCATCCTATACATGCAAACACAAAACAGGGAGGAAGATTATTTTGGGTGCGAAGTGAGAAAGTTGTTTTATGCTTTAATTGCCCATAATGAGCGTGGCAAATGCTGAAAGATGCAAGGAAAAGTCTTGTCCAATAATACAGTTCTTTATTACCTTAGGATCCCATCTTCCTAACTATTTCGAGGATGTTGTTAGCAGAGGAAGGCATATTTTTATTTAACATCTTTATTAATGAGCTAAAGAAAGAAAGAAGTAAACACACTAATTACATTTGCAAATGACAGTACATTAGTAGCTATTGCAAACATCACTGAGGACAGAAATAACGGAGGGAAAAATGGGCAGGAATAAAAAATTTAACCTGAAGAAACACAAATTCAGGTCTGAAGGCAAAAATACTCCACGTTTAGACAAGGAATAGTAGAAAGAAACACAGAAGCGGTGAAGTTGAGGGAGACCGGGGGCAAGCAGGGGCGAGCAGCTGGGCTCCCCAGGGGCTGGGAGCGCTGTGGGGGTGTTTGGGGGCATCAGCGGGCTCCTCCGTAGCCCCCACTACCGCAGAGCATGGAAAATTACATTTTTCTCCTTTTTTAAAGAGGGAGACCCCGTGCCCCCCCCGCGCCTGGGACTGGGAAGCAGGCAGAGCGCAGCA